>CM062813.1:294035997-294551842 GCA_031772625.1 Pinus tabuliformis
ACACAGAGCTGTCAATACTCCATCAGGGAGGATCCTTTTTTATATAAATGCTGAGTCCATCAACAAGATGTTACAGTTTGATCAAACGAGTTGCTAGTCCCATTCTCCATGAGTTTTGGCTGGAAGCTTGACAAGATGACCAGTGAGGACTGCAAAAGGTCACCAGGAACTACATGACTGAGTGCCAGCCTACAGGGCCACCCCCTTATCTGCATGAACATTTCAATGACTCAGGCAGGCTGCTACTAGACATGATAGCCTATGTGTTAGGTTACCAAAACAGTAAGCATGTGGATCAAGCCATGCTCGTATTGCTGTCTGCTTACAGCCCACGTCAACCCCCTGCCCGAAAGTATAACTTTGCTAAGTTCATAGCCAATAGGATTCATGATCAATTGAGCAAATGGACAGACAGGGGGTCTTCAGATACTCAGCTTACATCTACCACCTGTTCATGTTTTATCATTCTGAAGCTTTCCCATGCTACATCAGAAGGCTGGATAACAAAGGAGAGAGAGATCTGTCATTTTCTGGACCTCAGTCTATCATGAAATCACAAATTCACCCTATACCTACTGTGAATTTGTTGACCAGTTTGTGTACCCAGTCTCCTGCATGCTTATGAAGTCCCCTCACCCAGAGTATCTAATGAGATCAAAAAGCTTTGCAGCTGTCTAAGAAGTACAAAATAGGTGATTGGTACCTATATGAACACCATACTGTGTTCAGAGTATATGGCTGTGAGCTCTGTCCATACAGGCTACCCAAGTATGTTCCTATGAGATTATTTGCCTTGGAGTATTACAGGCAATTGATTCAGTCAGACCTTACCCATTTCCACAGCTCCAAGAAAAAGGCACACCTTAACTTCAAAAATGAGTTGGGCCCTTTCATCATGAACAAGAAGGAAGGATGGGAATCTGCAGACCTGATCCTCAAGGACAAATATAAATTGTCATACAGTTTTCGATGGGTCCCTTATGACCCTCAAGGTTTCATCACTGCTAGGAGAACTAAGTACAGACTCCTAGGGATTAAACACTGCCACTACCCACACATAGAAAAGTATGCCAACTTACAAGAATGGCAGCTGGACACTCTAGTTGAGAGCTTAACTGAAGAAGAAAGAATGCTTAAAAATATGAAAGAACTTGAGAAGACTATTGACCTGGACTATGTGCTCCAGGTACCTTTCAGATTGCCTCAATCAGTGGGAGGAGGGACCTCAGTTACCAGGACAGCGCCGCAGACACTCTCTACAGCAGCACCAGGCTTAGATAAAGGAAAAGGAAAAATGGATGCAGAGGATGAAGCAAAAAAGGAACAGTCAGAGCAACAGTCACAGCAAAAAGATCAGCAAACAGAACAACAAACAGAGCAGCAACAAGGACAAACTGTTCTGCCACAAACTGGGCTGCCAGAAACCCCCCTAATGCAAACACCGCCACCTCAAATTGAGCCATTAACTACCTCAGTTTTGCAGACCCCAGCACATGAAGAGAGGGGTACTAAAAGGCAAAGAGAAGAGTCCACTCCCCTCAGTGGATCCTCCCACCAGCCAGAAGCCAAAAGGCAAAGGGCAGATTCCCCAGAGGTGGAAGACATCACTGAAGATGTCTTGAACGATACAGCAAAGGACAGGGAAGGGCAGCAACATACAGGGACAAGCTCCTTTCAGCAGGAGCAGAATTTACAGCTTGGTTTGGAGGTGTCATCCTCTTCTCAGCAAAGCCAGAAGCTTAAAAGTGCTAAGGCTACCTTCAAAGAAATCAAGGCAGCAAATGAGTTATTGAGGGCTGAGGTTTACAAACAGTTTATAGATGCCACTCCAGCCCAGCAGGAAAGGTTGATGTCGTCTACGACTTCAAAGAGGAAAAAATGATATTCAGCCATTTCAAACCCAAGGGGCCGCACCCAATGACAACTGCAGATTTCATCAAAACAAGGGTGGAGGTCCTGGCCAAAGACATACATCCTATGGACCAAATTGAGCTCCACAAGCAGACTGGGGAGATGGTCTATGCCACCTTGGTAGAGAAGGCCACATTAGCTCATGAGCTGAAAGAATCTTTGAAGAACACAAACACTCAACTAGATTTTGAGAGGTTGTCCTCTAAGGCCAAGGACAATAGGATAAAATCTCTTGAGGAGATTATTGTTGATCTAGGACATGACCCTAGTGATCCAACCGGGTAAAAGCCCTCATAAGAAAAAGGATGATGATCTAAATGCCATGAAGAAGAGGTTGAAGCTGTTACCTACAGAACACCCTCAGACAGCTGAATTGCAAAAGGAAAAGCAAGTTAATGAACAACTTGACCTCTTATTACAGCAAGATCAAAGGATCCAAGAACTAGAGAAAGAGCTGAAGGAGCATTGCAAGACAAACAGGGAGATCTACACTCCAAGTTCCTCCAACAGATTCCACAACAGCAACAACTTCTGGGCAGCAGTGCCCCCACAACAGAAGCAGCAGGTACAACAGCAGCTACAGATGCCCACCCCAGTGTAGAAGAATTAACCAAAGCTGTCAAGGCAATGGAGCTACAGGCGGATGAAATAAGGAAAGCAAAAGAAAAACTGGCAGAGATAGATGCCAAATATGACCAATCAAAGATAACGGTAGCAGAACAGGGCAGACAGATTAAGGCTCAAAAAGATAAAATAAAGGCCCTGGAGAAGGAGCTCAATCTGGAAAATACTATGGCAGAAATCAAAAGAATCTTGTGGAATAAAATTACCCAAGCTATTATCAAACAGTGGAAATCCATTAAAACAATGCATGAGCATATGGATTTAATTGTACAAGCCCAGACAGATGTCCAGAGGCCAAGACAGTGTTAGGAAACAGACCTGAGCAAGCTAGCCAATTGATAGAATTTTTGAACAGGCAAGACAAAGAGGAGCTGGCAGCCGTTGGAATCACCAACAGAACAGAGGCCATCCTCATGGCTAAAAAGGTGCTAACTCTCAGAGGTTATGTACAGACGGCAGAAAGAAAAAGTTATGAGATACAGACTGAAGTTGAAGATTATAAACTCAGAATGGGAATGCTACAAGCAAGAGGACTGCCTAGCCTGTTGAGCAGCACAGGAAATTGATCAGCAGAGATCAATTTACAAACAGGTGGCCGCTTACATTGAAAATCAAATCACTGCATCCAGCAGTACTTCTGAGGAAACAGTTCCTCCAACAGGACAGAGCTTGTACACTAAGCTCGAAGGCTCATTTTTTGTTGAAAATGAGGTAAATCATTTATTTGAAACTCCTCCTAGTTTTTTCAGATATACAGAGCTTGATGAGACTCTAATTAAAATTCGGAGGCATCAAATGCCTAAGGAGGACTGGTGGCAGGCCATGCTCCAAATTTTGCCACGGTAGTTTCAAGACATTCGGCCACTGCCAGCTCAGGTCACCAGAAGACAAGTGTAAAAGGATTAATGTTTGAAAAGCATCCAAAAAGTGATTCATCACTAACGATGACAGCTGGCCACATTTTGAACAGCACATCCCCAACCGACTCAGCAGCTCCCAAAGGCCAAAATATCTTCTGACAGAACATCAAGACGCCTTTATTTTGTATTCAATGCTGTAATAAATTTCTGATAAAAATATCTCAAAAGTTGGTGAGAATATTAAGTCTGAGATAACTTAGAACTCAGATATTTTTGTAAAAATCAAAGTATATATTCACCCCGCACATAAGCTTAAGGGGTTGTTGTTATTTTCATTTTGGAGATCTCACTTGCTGTAAAATTCTCAGAGAAATAATACAAAGGGTGAATGGAATTTCCAAAGCTTGGCGTACCTTGATGCATTGTGATGAATGGTGAATGTTGCAGGATTCCAGAGTGTTTCATAAAACAATAAGTCTTTCTTAAATCTCTGTGTTACATGTTTTCGAGTCTTTTGTTCTCTTTTATTGTTTAAATGTTTTACACTTAATAGCAAAGTAGAAGAATAGTTCCAGGATTTAATCACTGATTACCCTGAACTCAATCTGAGCTATTATCCATGTTTTCTTCAGATACAGTGAATGAAGTGTAATTCTTAATTGCTGCACTTTAAAACTATATCTTTTACAGTGATAGACATTCCAGAATTCAAGTTTGCTCCTGAACATCTATCCGTTTCTCATACCTAGTTTGGTGGAAATACTTAAATACTTTAGTGAAAATTCTTAATTGCTTTCACTGGTTTTTCACCTGTTCATGTTATAAATCAAAATTTTGTTGTATGAAGTATCCAAATGGCCCTGTAAGTTTCACCAATTCACCTCAAGGTTTCTAGACACCTACAGCAGCATAGACTCCATTGCCCAATGATATTTGACTCTTTGAACATTATATCACAAGACCTGAAAGAAAATCTTCAACCAAAACATAAACAAAACCTGTGCAAATACCTAGCCTAAAACACTATCATAACAGATACAAATCATAAAGAGAGAGCCCTCTCTGATCACAGTTTGGCTAGAAACAGTGATCAAAAGATTGGTTAGTGGTTACCCCGGCCGTATTCCCTTGGGAGTCATAGGGAACAACCTGGGTGTTAACATAATTGGCGACTCCACTGGGGACTTCTTAAGATTTTTCAATTACTATCTATCTTCCAAAGCTACCATCAAGCCTGAAACTAGCCAAGAGGCCTTAGAACTGTTTCTGTAATACAGGGACAGCTTTAGGAAGAGCTAATTAGGAATCTTCATCCTAGCTTTGAACATATATAGCCATTCCAAAATTTTCATCCAGTCCTTGCATATATAAACTTCTTGTACAAATTCAAAAGAAATTAGAAGCTGGCTCCCAAAAGAAACCCAAGGCACACTAGGGCAAACCCTGACCCTAATCAACCTATCATTGTTGATAATCCAAATATCATTCCAAAGAACATTAGGAGACAGCAAAAGCAGGAGAAGCCTGCTGAGTCAGATATAATTTCAGATCAGCCTATCTGCATTCCCACACCTGCAAAGTTCTTTTCCGGTCCACTCCTAGTTCCCCTAGTTCATCATCAACACCTCAAAGCCTCCTCTTACATCTTCACCCACTGCACATACTCTTTCAACCAGTTCCCCATTTGTTACCCATCCCATTAACCCTGTTACACCAGTAATCCCTGCTGTCCCATTTATTCCTGTCAACCCTGTAAATCCCATAAACATGGCCAACAGGTATGCACCTCTGCAGATACCAGCTAATGCTCCAGCTCTACCCAAGACTACCAAACCAAAATCTCATTTTTGACTCCCATGGCCCTTTGACAGCTGTCCAGCATGCTAAGAAGATGCAAGACCACTTTGAGACCTATGAAATAGATGATAACAGTGTCAGGATGAGAATTTTTGTTCAAAGCTTAACTGGGGATGTTAGAACTTGGTTCAGATCCCTCAATGCAAACTCCATTGCAACACCTGATCAGCTTTACGAAGCCTTTACTGAGAGATGGGAGAAGAAGAAAGATCCTCTCCACATACTTGGTGAATATAACACTATTAAAAGAGGTCCCCAAGAAACAGTTTTGGAATATTGTGCTAGGTTTAACAATGTATATAATGCTATCCCACAGAACTTAAGGCCCCCTCCTGATTTGGCCCTGTATAACTTCCCTGACGGTTTTGATTCTGATATGGCCTATCAGTTGAAAGAAAGAGATCCTCCAACCCTTGCAGAAGCTCAAAGGGTTGCAGTCACTGTAGAGCTAACCTAATTGCCAAAAGAAACAGGGCAAAGTTGGAAAAGAAGACTGGCTTCAGAGAAGAACCCTCGGGTTTTGATCAAAAGCTGGATGCAATACTAAACAGCATGAAGAGATTGGGTGAAAGAGTGGAATCAGTTGAAAGAAAATCATCATGGGAAGCATCACAAAGCAACCCTCCTAGAAACCCGAATTTTAGGAGACTCAGAACCCAAACATAGGAAAGACAAGTGCTGACCAAGACATTAGACCCCCTTTTCAAGAAAACTATGCAGAAACTTCCACAGCCAATCAGCTCAATGAAGATCCTGAAATTAACTTAATGGGTCTGGATGGTAAAAGCCATGTTTTCTAACACAAGAAGACCATGAGGAGGATGAAAGCAAAACATTCCAAACTAAATCAGGAGAATCCTTTGACTTTAAACAAGGATATGATACTGCTGTCTATGAAGTCCATAAACAGTATAAACTGAGGAGTAGGACTGTGAATGTAAACCAGCCCGACAAGATAAAGGATAAACAGAGGTCTAAAGAAACCATGATCACAGAACCCAATGACAAAATAAACTTTCCTGCAGAAGAAATTGTAGTTGAGGAGGTTACTGAACTGCTGTCCCCACTACAACAGCCCATGGCAACTTCGTCCTCTCACCCTGATTCAAATTTTACCCCTCAAGACATGAGTAAAAGGGGCAGGTCTCAAAATCAAGATGAAATCCAACAAGAAGATTTAATGAACAAAGAAAAGACTGTATCCGTGACTCTAAAACCCAAGTTGACAAACCTTTTGACCTAGGCACAGAGATTGGCAAGCTAAAAATAGCAATTCCTCTCTCAGAGCTAGCCAAGCATGACATATACAAACAACAGATCAAAAATCCCTTCAACTCACTACTAGCAAAGATGATGTAAATGTGCTAGATGACACTCCAGAATTACTGTTTGGCCCAGAGGTAGATGGAAAAACAATAGTCACAGGGGTTTTACCTTTTTATGTCAGCCTGCATGTTCATGATAAAATACTGCATAATGCAATGTTCGACTCAGGTGCCTCTCACAACCTTATGCCAAAAGCAGTCATGGAAAGATTGAACTTGGATATAACAAGACCATACAAAGACCTGTTTTCTTTTGATTCTAGCCAAGTCAAATGTTTAGGCCTAATAAAAGATTTATGTGTGTCTCTGGTTCAATATCCCAACAAAACCATTCTAATGGATGTTGTAGTCGCTGATATCCCACCCAAATATGGGATGCTGTTATCAAGATCATGGGGAGCCAAGCTCCAAGGCTCCCTGCAATTAGATATGTCATATGCCACTATCTCTGTCTTTGGGCAACCAAAAAGACTGTACAGGGAAACACTCATGAAGTATATGGTCAGCAGTGAAGAAAAGCCTCAAAATTTCCAATATATGCTGTCCATTCGGACATAGACTCCTTCATCCTCTTCAATGACAGCACAAGCCTCTCAAACAATGACATTAGGACCGAAACACTCATACAAGAACAAAACATTGATCAAACAAGTATCACCTGCCAAACATCAATCAGCCCAACAATACACATATCCCTCCTCTAGTTGTCAAAGATTGTCAAACAAGTGATGAAATTGTCCTAGAAAACAAAATGGAAAAGAAACCCCAACTCCTGCTTACATTGCCATCCCATGAACACTTTTAAACCTCCTGTTCAGCAAGACATCCTGTGGGTCCTAGAATTTGATGGCTCAGTTAACAAGTTAGGGGCAGGAGCTGGAGTGTGGATACATAACAAAGAGAAAGACTATGCAGAAGGCAGGGCTTATAGATTGAATTTTAGATGCACTAACAACATGGCAGAATATGAAGCTCTGTTGCTGGGCCTAAAGCTAGCAAAATCACTACAAGCTCCTAAACTCTCCATCATGGGAGACTCTGATCTAGTAATTCAACAAGTGAAAGGAAACTTTGTCACCAATGACAAAAGATTGAGGTCCTACAGATCTGCTGTAATTGAAATATTAGAGACCTTCTCTGAGTTTGTTTACAAAAAATTTCAAGGGGCCACAATCTCCATGCACACAGCTTGGCAACGTTTGCCAGCACCTTCAAATTCCCATTAGAACCCAATAACTGTTTCACAGCCGAGGTCAAATACAGACCCTCTATTCCAAACAATGTCAAAGAATGGCAAGTATTTGAGGATGACATGCAAATAAACAATTTTTAACCTTGCAACAAGAGTTCACAGGATTAAATATTGATATTGATGGAGCAAGTCAATCACAAATACTTGATGGAGCAAGTCCATCACAAATACAGTTTCAACAGTCTGCTCACCCAATGTCACCTAGAACAGCAAAACAATTACTGAGTCCAACCATTTTCAGCAATGAAAACATTCAGCAAATTCACCAAATTGACTGTGAAGAGATGAGCAACGCTGAAGCTGAAATCATACAACTCAAAGACAATTTCCTTCCAGTAGGCCTTACCCCACTAGAGGACATTTTTGATTCAAATGATGTCCCTAGGAAGCCAAAGATGCAGCCATTAGATGCAGCAGTTGAAGAATGCAACATTGGTACTATTGACAAGCCTAAAATAATAAAGCTATCTGCCTCTTTGCCCCCTGATCAAAAGCCCAAATACATTGATCTCTTTAAAGAATTTCAAGATGTTTTTGCTTGGGGTTATGAGGATCTAAAGTCTTATGATACTTCTGTCATCCAGCACACCATTCCCCTCAAGCCTAATCAAAAACCATTCAAACAGAAATTGAGAAGGATCAATCCTGTGCTCCTTCCTTCCATTGAAAAAGAATTACATAAAATGTTCAAAGCTGGTATCATAGCACCAATCAGGTTCTCTGAGTGGATTTCAAATTTGGTCCCTACAAGAAAGAAAACTGGTGAGATTAGACTTTGTGTAGACTTAAGGAATTTGAATCAAGTATCACTCAAAGATAACTACCCTTTACCCAAAATGGATCACATTCTTCAAAGAGTAGTAGGGGCTTCAAGGATATCATTGCTTGATGGATTCTCAGGCTTCAATCAAATCCTAGTGCATCCTGATGATCAAGACAAAACTGCATTTACAACCCCATGGGGAACTTTCAAGTATGTGAAAATGCCCTTTGGATTGAAAAACGCAGGGGCAACGTTTCAAAGAGCAATGGACATTGCTTTTGCAAAAGAGATTCATGACTTCTTGGTCATTTACTTAGATGATCTTACACCCTTTTCAAAATCTGACCAAGAACACTTGAAACATTTGAGACAGATTTTCATAACATGCAGGAAATATGGTATTTCCTTAAACCCCAAGAAGTCATTATTTGGCTTGGAAGAAGGGAAACTCTTAGGCACATTATTTCAAAAGATGGCATAAGAATTGATCCAGACAGGATACAAGCTATCCTACAAATGCCTCACCCAAGGAATGTCAAGGAGTTGCAAGGATTCTTAGGGAAAATCAACTTTTTAAGAAGTGTTTATCCCTAATTTAGCAGAATAAATCAGATTACTAAACAATATGCTAAAGAAAGATTCAAAGGTCAAATGGACTGTTGAAGCAAAACAAGCCTTTGAAAGCATAAAATTGGCCTTGACTCAAACCCCAGTGTTAACCAATCCACAGTTTGACAGAGACTTTATCATTTTCTCCTTTGCCTCCCAACATACTATTGCTGCTGTTTTATTACAGAAAGATGACCAAGGGAATGAGAAACCTATTGCCTTCTTCAGCAGAGCTCTTAGAGATGCCCCTCTAAAGTACCAAATTATGGAGAAACAAGCCTATGCTTTGATCAAAGCTATTAAAGACTTTAGGATTTACATCCTTTACTCCCATGTTGTGGCTTACGTACCAAGTCCTATTGTCAAAGACATTCTCACCCAAGAAAACTTAGAGGGCAGGAGAGGAAAATGGATTGCCAATATACTAGAATTTGACATTGAAATAAAACCTACTAAGCTGATAAAAGGGCAAGGTTTGGCCAAATTAATGACAGAAGCAAATTTCCAAGCCTTAGATATCAATCAACTGGACAGTGAAACAGAGCTGGCGACTCCAAAGATCAATGTAGCCTTTGAACAATCTCCTTGGTACTCTGATATCTGCTATGTGTTACAAAACCTGTGTGCTCCCCCAGGACTGTCCAGAACTAAGTGTAGGTTCCTAAAAATGAAAACATCTAGATTTTGTGTGATAGATGGAAATTTACTTTGGAAAAACCATGAAGGTATATTGCTGCACTGTCTAATAGAGAATGAAACTAACAAAATCATGCAAGATTTCCATGCTGGAGACTGTGGTGGACATTTGTACTGGAAGTCCACTGTGGACAAGATATTGAGGGCTGGTTATTACTGGCCCACCATGTTCTCTGATGTGAAGAAATTCACAGCCTCATGCCACAAATGCCAACTGTTTGAAGGCAAAAGACAGTTGCTGCCACTTCCCTTAAGACCCATTGCAACGGAGAGACCTTTTCAACAATGGGGCTTGGATTTCATTGGGGAAATTCATCCCTCATCTTCAGGACAACACAGATGGATTTTAACAGCAACAGACTACTTCACCAAGTGGATTGAAGCTGCCCCATGCAGACAAGCAAATGATTCAGTAATCATTCAGTTTTTGGAAAACAATATACTGGCTAGATTTGGCTGTCCGGACAAGATAATAACAGACAATGCTGCTGCCTTCAGATCCAAGAAAATGGTGAACTTCTGCCACAAATTTCACATTACTTTGGGTCATTCTACTGCTTACTATCCTCAAGGAAATGGCCTTGCTGAATCATCAAACAAAAGTTTAATAAATATTATAAAGAAGGTGCTGGAAGAGAACAAAAAGAACTGGCATAAGAAACTAGTAAATGCTTTATGGGCAGATAGACTAACAACAAAAAGATCAATTGGGACCAGCCCATATGAGTTAGTCTATGGATTAGAAGCCAGATTTCCTTCATCACTAGGAGTACCGGTTATGAAGCTTCTGCAAGAAAGTCAAGCAGAGCCAAATGATATGCAAAGGAGGATTAACCAGATAATTTGTTTACAGCAGACCAGAGAACAAGTTTTCAGCAGAGTGCAGACATTACAAGAGAAACTGAAAAAGGCCTTTGATAGAAGAACCAAAGCAGAAGATTTCAATGTGGGGGACAAAGTCTTAAAGTGGGATGCAAGAAGAGAAGAGAAAGGAAAACATGGAAAATTTGATTCTTTATGGAGAGGACCATTTGCTGTCCAAGCAGTACAAGGTAACAACACCTACTTCCTCAAAAGTCTGACTGAAACTGACTTGGATGAAGGTCCTGTCAATGGCAGGATGCTGAAGCATTATTTTGATTATTTCCCATGATTGCAACATCAGGTTCCCTTGTATATATGCAGATGTACATATTATTTCTATTTAGATTGTAAAAATGCAGTTTCCTAAGCAATTCACCAAACAGCAAGAGGCAAATAGAATCAGAGGTCTTCCAAGAAAGAAGCACACAATTTTGACACATTAATGCAGTAAAGTTCAAAGATTGGTATGGGCAGCTAAGGAACAAGGCAATCTGACCTGCTGTTCTTGGTCTTTCAAAAGAAAAACCATCCCCATGTGGAGCCACTGTTGGATACCTATACCAATAGGTTTCATATTTCATGATTGGCAAGAGAAAGTCCAAATATGCTCTGCTTTGAGTTCACAAAGATCCCATATTTCCTAAAGATAAAGAAGGTGTGTAAAGTGTTTCAAATGTTGATGACCTTATTTCAAATTTTGATGGATGATCCAACAGTCTAATCTGGATCATGCCATGTGTTCAATTTTGTGTTGTAGACTAGAGAAAGAAGTCTGTCCAAACTGTTTAATCTTGGCAGACAACTAGTTTAGGTAGAGAAGAAAAGGATCCCAACAGCTTAATCTGGGACCTTGGAAGAGATAAGGGTAGAAGTAGATAGAAAAAGCAAAAGAAAAAAGCCAAAGAAAAGAAAAGGCAAGTAAGGGTTTGCAAGTCCAAATGCACCCTCCAAGAAGAAATAAAATGCTAGGCAAGTAGCTGGGTAGGTAGCTGGGGTTGCAGAAAGGTTATCCCTATCATTGCAAGATTGGTGATGGTGGGCAGCAAGGCAAAAGATTACAGCTGGAAGCATGACTAATTTCCCTCACTCCCCTCCAATTTCATTTCTAACATTCCCTCACTAGCCTGAGATTCATGGAAAAGACTAAGTTTTCATGGTGGTTCTTGATCTTTAAAAGCCACATTTCTTGTCTAAAAATCTTTTCATTTTGATCTACTCTTGAAACCAAGCTTGTTTCACATAAACTCAATGGTTTCCACATCCACTTACCCCCTCCTCCATAACTAACACTAACCCTACTATATAAATCCCTTATATCACCTTTTTCCCTAATATTACTAACACCAAGGTGTATAAATCCCAGCATTATCTACATATTCTCCTTTTGGCATTATAGCCAAGTAAATGGTCTAAGGGGACTTCAGTCCACCTGGGACTGTGGTCAACCTTGTCTTGGATGTGCTCTGACCTCTGGTTATGAGCAGAAATCCTCTCCCTCAACCCTCACCGTCTCTCTGCTGAAAACGCACAAAAACCCCGTTTTCCCATATAAACCCTTGAAAAAGCTCAAAAAACCCAAAAACTGCGAAAAACCCACTTTCCTATAGTCCTCCGCCCAATTATTAAATTGAATATTTTATTACGCTGGCGGGACCCCTCCCCAACATGCTCGACCAGTCGGAAGGCCCGCCAGTCGTCAGATCTCCGTCGCCCAGATCTAAAGGTGGGCGGTCATTTTCACTCCCCGACCTGCCGACCTTTAGCGTCCGGGGAAAGTGGTTTCGCCCATCCCGTACAGGGGACGCGTGGCAGGCGGCGGGGTTGTTCGGAGCCCCCCTCCCCATTACCGCCTTTGCCCAAAGGTGGTGCGGGGAACCCGCTTACCGCCACCCCTAATACCACTTTCCTCCCACGTCAGTTGCACGTCACCCTGACGTCACCTCGCCGGTACCCGCCCCAGCGTCCCGTGGCCCTCCACGCGGACCCACCACTGTACCCGCCCGCCACCGTGTCCTGCCACCCTGGCGAACACCTCAGCCGCCACGTCACCTCCGTACCTGGGCCCCGCCATGACGTCATGCTGACGTCATCGGCGGAAAAGCGCCAAATGCACACTTTTGCCAAATTTAACGATTTAAACGACTAAATGAGTCGTTTTCGCTCATTTTCATGCGAAAGAGAAACTAGCCGTTGCCAACAGATGCTGCGAAACCTCTCACTCAGCCATCAAATTCGACAATCCGACCATTCAAAGTTCAGAATTCGACGGCACCAAGTCGCCACAACCCGGCCAGCGAGCTTCCAAGTCGATTTTCCAGGTATTTTGCCATTTCCTTCCACTTTGCCCATGAATTCCAATTCTCTGTAGAATTCACCATTAAAGACTGGTAAATTCACTTAATTCAGCTCCACCTGAGCACCTAAACCAAACCCAAGCAACTTGCCCCATCCCTAAGCCACAATTTGACATTGGAGAAATCAGTTCGCGGGTTAAAACTGCAAAATTTGCCCCCGAGGTACTTGGCATTGTTCCCTTTTGCCAAGTACAGGCCACCTGCACTCTTCCTAATAAATTATCATTGTCTCTGCAACGTCCCCTTAGGCAATCCACATCCCTGAGATTTTACAGCATTTTACCAACCTGCTTACAATTTTACACTAGAAGAGGACATCACACTGTGTACAGTTTTCCTGCTGCTTAAGTCTTCAAAGACTTATCAAACTATTACCTCTCCCTGCACACATACAGATTAAATCATGGCAGCCTCTGCATCCTCTTCCCTCAGTGTTACTCCACTGAATCAGACCAATAAGGAACTGGAGGCCTTGCCATTTATTGACAAGGATTGTCTCATCAATGACTTTGAGGGAGACAGGGACTTTTTGAAGACCTTCACTACACTGAGGGAAGACCATAAGGAGGGACTTGGTACAGATGGAATGTGGGAGTCAAACCTGCCCTATTACTGTCTCCCAGCTGTGAATGTTTTCCCTGAAATCATTCACTTATGTGCTCAAAACTATGATCTGGAGCACAGAGCTGTCAATACTCCATCAGGGAGGATCCTTTTTTATATAAATGCTGAGTCCATCAACAAGATGTTGCAGTTTGATCAAACGGAGTTGCTAGTCCCATTCTCCATGAGGTACTTGCTGGAAGCTGGTGACAAGATGACCAGTGAGGAGCTGCAAAAGGTCACCAGGAACTACATGAGAGCTGAGTGCCAGCCTACAGGGCCACCCCCTTATCTGCATGAACATTTCAATGACTCAGGCAGGCTGCTACTAGACATGATAGCCTATGTGTTAGGTTACCAAAACAGTAAGCATGTGGATCAAGCCATGCTCGTATTGCTGTCTGCTTACAGCCCACGTCAACCCCCTGCCCGAAAGTATAACTTTGCTAAGTTCATAGCCAATAGGATTCATGATCAATTGAGCAAAATGGACAGACAGGGGGTCTTCAGATACTCAGCTTACATCTACCACCTGTTCATGTTTTATCATTCTGAAGCTTTCCCATGCTACATCAGAAGGCTGGATAACAAAGGAGAGAGGAGATCTGTCATTTTCTGGACCTCAGTCTATCATGAAATCACAAATTCACCCTATACCTACTGTGAATTTGTTGACCAGTTTGTATACCCAGTCTCCTGCATGCTTATGAAGTCCCCTCCACCCAGAGTATCTAATGAGATCAAGAAAGCTTTGCAGCTGTCTAAGAAGTACAAAATAGGTGATTGGTACCTATATGAAAACCATACTGTGTTCAGAGTATATGGCTGTGAGCTCTGTCCATACAGGCTACCCAAGTATGTTCCTATGAGATTATTTGCCTTGGAGTATTACAGGCAATTGATTCAGTCAGACCTTACCCATTTCCACAGCTCCAAGAAAAAGGCACACCTTAACTTCAAAAATGAGTTGGGTCCTTTCATCATGAACAAGAAGGAAGGATGGGAATCTGCAGACCTGATCCTCAAGGACAAATATAAATTGTCATACAGTTTTCGATGGGTCCCTTATGACCCTCAAGGTTTCATCACTGCTAGGAGAACTAAGTACAGACTCCTAGGGATTAAACACTGCCACTACCCACACATAGAAAAGTATGCCAACTTACAAGAATGGCAGCTGGACACTCTAGTTGAGAGCTTAACTGAAGAAGAAAGAATGCTTAAAAATATGAAAGAACTTGAGAAGACAATTGACCTGGACTATGTGCTCCAGGTACCTTTCAGATTGCCTCAATCAGTGGGAGGAGGGACCTCAGTTACCAGGACAGCGCCGCAGACACTCTCTACAGCAGCACCAGGCTTAGATAAAGGAAAAGGAAAAATGGATGCAGAGGATGAAGCAAAAAAGGAACAGTCAGAGCAACAGTCACAGCAAAAAGATCATCAAACAGAACAACAAACAGAGCAGCAACAAGGACAAACCATTCTGCCACAAACTGGGCTGCCAGAAAACCCCCTAATGCAAACACCGCCACCTCAAATTGAGCCATTAACTACCTCAGTTTTGCAGACCCCAGCACATGAAGAGAGGGGTACTAAAAGGCAAAGAGAAGAGTCCACTCCCCTCAGTGGATCCTCCCACCAGCCAGAGGCCAAAAGGCAAAGGGCAGATTCCCCAGAGGTGGAAGACATCACTGAAGATGTCTTGAACGATACAGCAAAGGACAGGGAAGGCAGCCAACATACAGGGACAAGCTCCTTTCAGCAGGAGCAGAATTTACAGCTTGGTTTGGAGGTGTCATCCTCTTCTCAGCAAAGCCAGAAGCTTAAAAGTGCTAAGGCTACCTTCAAAGAAATCAAGGCAGCAAATGAGTTATTGAGGGCTGAGGTTTACAAACAGTTTATAGATGCCACTCCAGCCCAGCAGGAAAGGTTGATGTCGGTCTACGACTTCAAAGAGGAAAAAATGATATTCAGCCATTTCAAACCCAAGGGGCCGCACCCAATGACAACTGCAGATTTCATCAAAACAAGGGTGGAGGTCCTGGCCAAAGACATACATCCTATGGACCAAATTGAGCTCCACAAGCAGACTGGGGAGATGGTCTATGCCACCTTGGTAGAGAAGGCCACATTAGCTCATGAGCTGAAAGAATCTTTGAAGAACACAAACACTCAACTAGATTTTGAGAGGTTGTCCTCTAAGGCCAAGGACAATAGGATAAAATCTCTTGAGGAGATTATTGTTGATCTAGGACATGACCCTAGTGATCCAACCGGGGTAAAAGCCCTCATAAAGAAAAAGGATGATGATCTAAATGCCATGAAGAAGAGGTTGAAGCTGTTACCTACAGAACACCCTCAGACAGCTGAATTGCAAAAGGAAAAGCAAGTTAATGAACAACTTGACCTCTTATTACAGCAAGATCAAAGAATCCAAGAACTAGAGAAAGAGCTGGAAGGAGCATTGCAAGACAAACAGGGAGGATCTACACTCCAAGTTCCTCCAACAGATTCCACAACAGCAACAACTTCTGGGGCAGCAGTGGCCCCCACAACAGAAGCAGCAGGTACAACAGCAGCTACAGATGCCCACCCCAGTGTAGAAGAATTAACCAAAGCTGTCAAAGCAATGGAGCTACAGGCGGATGAAATAAGGAAAGCAAAAGAAAAACTGGCAGAGATAGATGCCAAATATGACCAATCAAAGATAACGGTAGCAGAACAGGGCAGACAGATTAAGGCTCAAAAAGATAAAATAAAGGCCCTGGAGAAGGAGCTCAATCTGGAAAATACTATGGCAGAAATTAAAAGAATCCTGTGGAATAAAATTACCCAAGCTATTATCAAACAGTGGAAATCCATTAAAACAATGCATGAGCATATGGATTTAATTGTACAAGCCCAGACAGATGTCCAGAGAGCCAAGACAGTGTTAGGAAACAGACCTGAGCAAGCTAGCCAATTGATAGAATTTTTGAACAGGCAAGACAAAGAGGAGCTGGCAGCCGTTGGAATCACCAACAGAACAGAGGCCATCCTCATGGCTAAAAAGGTGCTAACTCTCAGAGGTTATGTACAGACGGCAGAAAGAAAAAGTTATGAGATACAGACTGAAGTTGAAGATTATAAACTCAGAATGGGAATGCCACAAGCAAGAGGACTGCCTAGCCTGCTGAGCAGCACAGGAAAATTAATCAGCAGAGATCAATTTACAAACAGGGTGGCCGCTTACATTGAAAATCAAATCACTGCATCCAGCAGTACTTCTGAGGAAACAGTTCCTCCAACAGGACAGAGCTTGTACACTAAGCTTGAAGGCTCATTTTTTGTTGAAAATGAGGTAAATCATTTATTTGAAACTCCTCCTAGTTTTTTTAGATATACAGAGCTTGACGAGACTCTAATTAAAATTCGGAGGCACCAAATGCCTAAGGAGGACTGGTGGCAGGCCATGCTCCAAATTTTGCCACGGTAGTTTCAAGACATTCGTCCACTGCCAGCTCAGCTCACCAGAAGACAAGTGTAAAAGGATTAATGTTTGAAAAGCATCCAAAAAGTGATTCATCACTAATGATGACAGCTCGCCACATTTTGAACAGCACGTCCCCAACCGACTCAGCAGCTCCCAAAGGCCAAAAGTATCTTCTGACAGAACATCAAGACGCCTTTATTTTGTATTCAATGCTGTAATAAATTTCTGATAAAAATATCTCAAAGTTGGTGAGGATATTAAGTCTGAGATAACTAAGAACTCAGATATTTTTGTAAAAATCGAAGTATATATTCACCCCGCACATAAGCTGAAGGGGTTGTTGTTATTTTCATTTTGGAGATCTCACTTGCTGTAAAATTCTGAGAGAAATAATACAAAGGGTGAATGGAACTTCCAAAGCTTGGCGTACCTTGATGCATTGTGATGAATGGTGAATGTTGCAGGATTCCAGAGTGTTTCATAAAACAATAAGTCTTTCTTAAATCTCTGTGTTACATGTTTTTCGAGTCTTTTGTTCTCTTTTATTGTTTAAATGTTTTACACTTAATAGCAAAGTAGAAGAATAGTTCCAGGATTTAATCACTGATTACCCTGAACTCAATCTGAGCTATTATCTATGTTTTCCTCAGATACAGTGAATGAAGTGTAATTCTTAATTGCTGCACTTTAAAACTATATCTTTTACAGTGATAGACTTTCCCAGGAATTCAAGTTTGCTCCTGAGACATCTATCCGTTTCTCATATCTAGTTTGGTGGAAATACTTAAATACTTTAGTGAAAATTCTTAATTGCTTTCACTGGTTTTTTCACCTGTTTGTGTTATAAATCAAAAATTTTGTTGTATGAAGTATCCAAATGGCCCTGTAAGTTTCACCAATTCACCTCAAGGTTTCTAGACACCTACAGCCATAGACTCCATTGCCCAATGATATTTGACTCTTTGAACATTATATCACAAGACCTGAAAGAAAACCTTCAACCAAAACATAAACAAAACCTGTGTATAATACCTAGCCTAAAACACTATCATAACAGATACAAATCATAAAGAGAGAGCCCTCTCTAATCACACTTTGGCTAGAAGCAGTGATCCAAAGATTGGTTAGTGGTTACCCCGGCCGTATTCCCTTGGGAGTCATAGGGAACAACCTGGGTGTTAACATAATTGGCGACTCCACTGGGGACTTCTTAAGATTTTTCAATTACTATCTATCTTCCAAAGCTACCATCAAGCCTGAAACTAGCCAAGAGGCCTTAGAACTGTTTCTGTAATACAGGGACAGCTTTAGGGAAGAGCTAATTAGGGAATCTTCATCCTAGCTTTGGAACATATATAGCCATTCCAAAATTTTCATCCAGTCCTTGCATATATAAACTTCTTGTACAAATTCAAAAGAAATTAGAAGCTGGCTCCCAAAAGAAACCCAAGGCACACTAGGGCAAACCCTGACCCTAATCAACCTATCATTGTTGATAATCCAAATATCATTCCAAAGAACATTAGGAGACAGCAAAAGCAGGAGAAGCCTGCTGAGTCAGATATAATTTCAGATCAGCCTATCTGCATTCCCACACCCTGCAAAGTTCTTTTCCGGTCCACTCCTAGTTCCCCTAGTTCATCATCAACACCTCAAAGCCCTCCTCTTACATCTTCACCCACTGCACATACTCTTTCAACCAGTTCCCCATTTGTTACCCATCCCATTAACCCTGCTACACCAGTAATCCCTGCTGTCCCATTTATTCCTGTCAACCCTGTAAATCCCATAAACATGGCCAACAGGTATGCACCTCTGCAGATACCAGCTAATGCTCCAGCTCTACCCCAAGACTACCAAACCAAAATCTCATTTTTTGACTCCCATGGCCCTTTGACAGCTGTCCAGCATGCTAAGAAGATGCAAGACCACTTTGAGACCTATGAAATAGATGATAACAGTGTCAGGATGAGAATTTTTGTTCAAAGCTTAACTGGGGATGTTAGAACTTGGTTCAGATCCCTCAATGCAAACTCCATTGCAACACCTGATCAGCTTTACGAAGCCTTTACTGAGAGATGGGAGAAGAAGAAAGATCCTCTCCACATACTTGGTGAATACAACACTATTAAAAGAGGTCCCCAAGAAACAGTTTTGGAATATTGTGCTAGGTTTAACAATGTATATAATGCTATCCCACAGAACTTAAGGCCCCCTCCCGATTTGGCCCTGTATAACTTCCCTGACGGTTTTGATTCTGATATGGCCTATCAATTGAAAGAAAGAGACCCCCCCACCCTTGAAGAAGCTCAAAGGGTTGCAGTCACTGTAGAAGCTAACCTAATTGCCAAAAGAAACAGGGCAAAGTTGGAAAAGAAGACTGGCTTCAGAGAAGAGCCCTCGGGTTTTGATCAAAAGCTGGATGCAATACTAAACAGCATGAAGAGATTGGGTGAAAGAGTGGAATCAGTTGAAAGAAAATCATCATGGGAAGCATCACAAAGCAACCCTCCTAGAAACCCGAATTTTAGGAGACCTCAGAACCCAAACATAGGAAAGACAAGTGCTGACCAAGACATTAGACCCCCTTTTCAAGAAAACTATGCAGAAACTTCCACAGCCAATCAGCCCAATGAAGATCCTGAAATCAACTTAATGGGTCTGGATGGAAAAAGCCATGTTTTCCTAACACAAGAAGACCACGAGGAGGATGAAAGCAAAACATTCCAAACTAAATCAGGAGAATCCTTTGACTTTAAACAAGGATATGATACTGCTGTCTATGAAGTCCATAAATAGTATAAACTGAGGAGTAGGACTGTGAATGTAAACCAGCCCGACAAGATAAAGGATAAACAGAGGTCTAAAGAAACCATGATCACAGAACCCAATGACAAAATAAACTTTCCTGCCGAAGAAATTGTAGTTGAGGAGGTTACTGAACTGCTGTCCCCACTACAACAGCCCATGGCAACTTCGTCCTCTCACCCTGATTCAAATTTTACCCCTCAAGACATGAGTAAAAGGGGCAGGTCTCAAAATCAAGATGAAATCCAACAAGAAGATTTAATGAACAAAGAAAAGACTGGTATCCGTGACTCTAAAACCCAAGTTGACAAACCTTTCGACCTAGGCACAGAGATTGGCAAGCTAAAAATAGCAATTCCTCTCTCAGAGCTAGCCAAGCATGACATATACAAACAACAGATCAAAAAATCCCTTCAACTCACTACTAGCAAAGATGATGTAAATGTGCTAGATGACACTCCAGAATTACTGTTTGGCCCAGAGGTAGATGGAAAAACAATGGTCACGAGGGTTTTACCTTTTTATGTCAGCCTGCATGTTCATGATAAAATACTACATAATGCAATGTTCGACTCAGGTGCCTCGCACAACCTTATGCCAAAAGCAGTCATGGAAAGATTGAACTTGGATATAACAAGACCATACAAAGACCTGTTTTCCTTTGATTCTAGCCAAGTCAAATGTTTAGGCCTAATAAAAGATTTATGTGTGTCTCTGGTTCAATATCCCAACAAAACCATTCTAATGGATGTTGTAGTCGCTGATATCCCACCCAAATATGGGATGCTGTTATCAAGATCATGGGGAGCCAAGCTCCAAGGTTCCCTGCAATTAGATATGTCATATGCTACTATCTCTGTCTTTGGGCAACCAAAAAGACTGTACAGGGAAACACTCATGAAGTATATGGTCAGCAGTGAAGAAAAGCCTCAAAACTTTCCAATATATGCTGTCCATTCGGACATAGACTCCTTCATCCTCTTCAATGACAGCGCAAGCCTCTCAAACAATGACATTAGGACCGAAACACTCATACAAGAACAAAACATTGATCAAACAAGTATCACCTGCCAAACATTAATCGGCCCAACAATACACAGTATCCCTCCTCTAGTTGTCAAAGACTGCCAAACAAGTGATCAAACTGTCCTAGAAAACAAAATGGAAAAGAAACCCCAACTCCTGCTTACATTGCCGTCCCATGAACACATTGCTAAACCTCCTTTTCAGCAAGACATCCTGTGGGTCCTAGAATTTGATGGCTCAGTTAACAAGCTAGGGGCAGGAGCTGGAGTGTGGATACATAACAAAGAGAAAGACTATGCAGAAGGCAGGGCTTATAGATTGAATTTTAGATGCACTAACAACATGGCAGAATATGAAGCTCTGTTGCTGGGCCTAAAGCTAGCAAAATCACTACAAGCTCCTAAACTCTCCATCATGGGAGACTCTGATCTAGTAATTCAACAAGTGAAAGGAAACTTTGTCACCAATGACAAAAGATTGAGGTCCTACAGATCTGCTGTAAATGAAATTTTAGAGACTTTCTCTGAGTTTGTTATTACAAAAATTTCAAGGGGCCACAATCTCCATGCACACAGCTTGGCAACGTTTGCCAGCACCTTCAAATTCCCATTAGAACCCAATAACTGTTTCACAGCCGAGGTCAAATACAGACCCTCTATTCCAAACAATGTCAAAGAATGGCAAGTATTTGAGGATGACATGCAAATAAACAATTTTTTAACCTTGCAACAAGAGTTCACAGGATTAAATATTGACATTGATGGAGCAAGTCAATCACAAATACTTGATGGAGCAAGTCCGTCACAAATACAGTTTCAACAGTCTGCTCACCCAATGTCACCTAGAACAGCAAAACAATTACTGAGTCCAACCATTTTCAGCAATGAAAACATTCAGCAAATTCACCAAATTGACTGTGAAGAGATGAGCAACGCTGAAGCTGAAATCATACAACTCAAAGACAATTTCCTTCCAGTAGGCCTTACCCCACTAGAGGATATTTTTGACTCAAATGACATCCCTAGGAAGCCAAAGATGCAGCCATTAGATGCAACAGTTGAAGAATGCAACATTGGTACCACTGACAAGCCTAAAATAATAAAGCTATCTGCCTCTTTGCCCCCTGATCAAAAGCCCAAATACATTGATCTCTTTAAAGAATTTCAAGATGTTTTTGCTTGGGGATATGAGGATCTAAAGTCTTATGATACCTCTGTCATCCAGCACACCATTCCCCTCAAGCCTAATCAAAAACCATTCAAACAGAAATTGAGAAGGATCAATCCTGTGCTCCTTCCTTCCATTGAAAAAGAATTACAGAAAATGTTCAAAGCCGGTATCATAGCACCAATCAGGTTCTCTGAGTGGATTTCAAATTTGGTCCCTACAAGAAAGAAAACTGGTGAGATTAGACTTTGTGTAGACTTAAGGAATTTGAATCAAATATCACTCAAAGATAACTACCCTTTACCCAAAATGGATCACATTCTTCAAAGAGTAGTAGGGGCTTCAAGGATATCATTGCTTGATGGATTCTCAGGCTTCAATCAAATCCTAGTGCATCCTGATGATCAAGACAAAACTGCATTTACAACCCCATGGGGAACTTTCAAGTATGTGAAAATGCCCTTTGGATTGAAAAACGCAGGGGCAACGTTTCAAAGAGCAATGGACATTACTTTTGCAAAAGAGATTCATGACTTCTTGGTCATTTACTTAGATGATCTTACACCCTTTTCAAAATCTGACCAAGAACACTTGAAACATTTGAGACAGATGTTCATAACATGCAGGAAATATGGTATTTCCTTAAACCCCAAGAAGTCATTATTTGGCTTGGAAGAAGGGAAACTCTTAGGGCACATTATTTCAAAAGATGGCATAAGAATTGATCCGGACAGGATACAAGCTATCCTACAAATGCCTCACCCAAGGAATGTCAAGGAGTTGCAAGGATTCTTAGGGAAAATCAACTTTTTAAGAAGGTTTATCCCTAATTTAGCAGATTTAATCAAATTACTAAACAATATGCTAAAGAAAGATTCAAAGGTCAAATGGACTGTTGAAGCAAAACAAGCCTTTGAAAGCATAAAATTGGCCTTGACTCAAACCCCAGTGTTAACCAATCCACAGTTTGACAGAGACTTTATCATTTTCTCCTTTGCCTCCCAACATACTATTGCTGCTGTTTTATTACAGAAAGATGACCAAGGGAATGAGAAACCTATTGCCTTCTTCAGCAGAGCTCTTAGAGATGCCCCTCTAAAGTACCAAATTATGGAGAAACAAGCCTATGCTTTGATCAAAGCTATTAAAGACTTTAGGATTTACATCCTTTACTCCCATGTTGTGGCTTACGTACCAAGTCCTATTGTCAAAGACATTCTCACCCAAGAAAACTTAGAGGGCAGGAGAGGAAAATGGATTGCCAATATACTAGAATTTGACATTGAAATAAAACCTACTAAGCTGATAAAAGGGCAAGGTTTGGCCAAATTAATGACAGAAGCAAATTTCCAAGCCTTAGATATCAATCAACTGGACAGTGAAACAGAGCTGGCGACTCCAAAGATCAATGTAGCCTTTGAACAATCTCCTTGGTACTCTGATATCTGCTATGTGTTACAAAACCTGTGTGCTCCCCCAGGACTGTCCAGAACTAAGTGTAGGTTCCTAAAAATGAAAACATCTAGATTTTGTGTGATGGATGGAAATTTACTTTGGAAAAACCATGAAGGAATATTGCTGCACTGTCTAATGGAGAATGAAACTAACAAAATCATGCAAGATTTCCATGCTGGAGACTGTGGTGGACATTTGTACTGGAAGTCCACTGTGGACAAGATATTGAGGGCTGGTTATTACTAGCCCATCATGTTCTCTGATGTGAAGAAATTCACAGCCTCATGCCACAAATGCCAACTGTTTGAAGACAAAAGACAGTTGCTGCCACTTCCCTTAAGACCCATTGCAACGGAGAGACCTTTTCAACAATGGGGCTTGGATTTCATTGGGGAAATTCATCCTTCATCTTCAGGCCAACACAGATGGATTTTAACAGCCACAGACTACTTCACCAAGTGGATTGAAGCTACCCCATGCAGACAAGCAAATGATTCAGTAATCATTCAGTTTTTGGAAAACAATATACTGGCTAGATTTGGTTGTCCGGACAAGATAATAACAGACAATGCTGCTGCCTTCAGATCCAAGAAAATGGTGAACTTCTGCCACAAATTTCACATTACTTTGGGTCATTCTACTGCTTACTATCCTCAAGGAAATGGCCTCGCTGAATCATCAAACAAAAGTTTAATAAATATCATAAAGAAGGTGCTAGAAGAGAACAAAAAGAACTGGCATAAGAAACTAGTCAATGCTTTATGGGCAGACAGACTAACAACAAAAAGATCAATTGGGACCAGCCCATATGAGTTAGTCTATGGATTAGAAGCCAAATTTCCTTCATCACTAGGAGTACCGGTTATGAAGCTTCTGCAAGAAAGTCAAGCAGAGCCAAATGATATGCAAAGGAGGATCAATCAGATAATTTGTTTACAGCAGACCAGAGAACAAGTTTTCAGCAGAGTGCGGACATTACAAGAGAAACTGAAAAAGGCCTTTGATAGAAGAACCAAAGCAGAAGATTTCAATGTGGGGGACAAAGTCTTAAAGTGGGATGCAAGAAGAGAAGAGAAAGGAAAACATGGAAAATTTGATTCTTTATGGAGAGGACCATTTGCTGTCCAAGCAGTACAAGGTAACAACACCTACTTCCTCAAAAGTCTGACTGAAACTGACTTGGATGAAGGTCCTGTCACTGGCAGGATGCTGAAGCATTATTTTGATTATTTCCCATGATTGCAACATCAGGTTCCCTTGTATATATGCAGATGTACATATTATTTCTATTTAGATTGTAAAAATGCAGTTTCCTAAGCAATTCACCAAACAGCAAGAGGCAAATAGAATCAGAGGTCTTCCAAGAAAGAAGCACACAATTTTGACACATTAATGCAGTAAAGTTCAAAGATTGGTATGGGCAGCTAAGGAACAAGGCAATCTGACCTGCTGTTCTTGGTCTTTCAAAAGAAAAACCATCCCCATGTGGAGCCACTGTTGGATACCTATACCAATAGGTTTCATATTTCATGATTGGCAAGAGAAAGTCCAAATATGCTCTGCTTTGAGTTCACAAAGATCCCATATTTCCTAAAGATAAAGAAGGTGTGTAAAGTGTTTCAAATGTTGATGACCTTATTTCAAATTTTGATGGATGATCCAACAGTCTAATCTGGATCATGCCATGTGTTCAATTTTGTGTTGTAGACTAGAGAAAGAAGTCTGTCCAAACTGTTTAATCTTGGCAGACAACTAGTTTAGGTAGAGAAGAAAAGGATCCCAACAGCTTAATCTGGGACCTTGGAAGAGATAAGGGTAGAAGTAGATAGAAAAAGCAAAAGAAAAAAGCCAAAGAAAAGAAAAGGCAAGTAAGGGTTTGCAAGTCCAAATGCACCCTCCAAGAAGAAATAAAATGCTAGGCAAGTAGCTGGGTAGGTAGCTGGGGTTGCAGAAAGGTTATCCCTATCATTGCAAGATTGGTGATGGTGGGCAGCAAGGCAAAAGATTACAGCTGGAAGCATGACTAATTTCCCTCACTCCCCTCCAATTTCATTTCTAACATTCCCTCACTAACCTGAGATTCATGGAAAAGACTAAGTTTTCATGGTGGTTCTTGATCTTTAAAGGCCACATTTCTTGTCTAAAAATCTTTTCATCTTGATCTACTCTTGAAACCAAGCTTGTTTCACATAAACTCAATGGTTTCCACATCCACTTACCCCCTCCTCCATAACTAACACTTACCCTACTATATAAATCCCTTATATCACCTTTTTCCCTAATACTACTAACACCAAGGTGTATAAATCCCAGCATTATCTACATATTCTCCTTTTGGCATTATAGCCAAGTAAATGGTCTAAGGGGACTTCAGTCCACCTGGGACTGTGGTCAACCTTGTCTTGGATGTGCTCTGACCTCTGGTTATGAGCAGAAATCCTCTCCCTCAAACCCTCACCGTCTCTCTGCTGAAAACGCACAAAAACCCCGTTTTCCCATAAAAACCCTTGAAAAAGCTCAAAAAACCCAAAAACTGCGGAAAGACCCACTTTCCTATAGTCCTCCGCCCAATTATTAAATTGAACATTTTATTACGCTGGCGGGACCCCTCCCCAACATGCTCGACCAGTCGGAAGGCCCGCCAGTCGTCAGATCTCCGTCGCCCAGATCTAAAGGTGGGCGGTCATTTTCACTCCCCGACCTACCGACCTTTAGCGTCCGGGGAAAGTGGTTTCGCCCATCCCGTACAGGGGACGCGTGGCAGGCGGCGGGGTTGTTCGGAGCCCCCCTCCCCATTACCGCCTTTGCCCAAAGGTGGTGCGGGGAACCCGCTTACCGCCACCCCTAATACCACTTTCCTCCCACGTCAGTTGCACGTCACCCTGACGTCACCTCGCCGGTACCCGCCCCAGCGTCCCGTGGCCCTCCACGCGGACCCACCACTGTACCCGCCCGCCACCGTGTCCTGCCACCCTGGCGAACACCTCAGCCGCCACGTCACCTCCGTACCTGGGCCCCGCCATGACGTCATGCTGACGTCATCAGCGGAAAAGCGCCAAATGCACACTTTGGTCAAATTTAACGATTTAAACGACTAAATGAGTCGTTTTCGCTCATTTTCATGCGAAAGAGAAACTAGCCGTTGCCAGCAGATGCTGCGAAACCTCTCACTCAGCCATCAAATTCGACAATCCGACCATTCAAAGTTCAGAATTCGACGGCACCAAGTCGCCACAACCCGGCCAGCGAGCTTCCAAGTCGATTTTCCAGGTATTTTGCCATTTCCTTCCACTTTGCCCATGAATTCCAATTCTCTGTAGAATTCACCATTAAAGACTGGTAAATTCACTTAATTCAGCTCCACCTGAGCACCTAAACCAAACCCAAGCAACTTGCCCCATCCCTAAGCCACAATTTGACATTGGAGAAATCAGTTCGCGGGTTAAAACTGCAAAATTTGCCCCCGAGGTACTTGGCATTGTTCCCTTTTGCCAAGTACAGGCCACCTGCACTCTTCCTAATAAATTATCATTGTCCCTGCAGCGTCCCCTTAGGCAATCCACATCCCGGAGATTTTACAGCATTTTACCAACCTGCTTACAATTTGACACTAGAAGAGGACATCACACGGTGTACAGTTTTCCTGCTGCTTAAGTCTTCAAAGACTTATCAAACTTTTACCTCTCCCTGCACACATACAGATTAAATCATGGCAGCCTCTGCATCCTCTTCCCTCAGTGTTACTCCACCGAATCAGACCAATAAGGAACTGGAGGCCTTGCCATTTATTGACAAGGATTGTCTCATCAATGACTTTGAGGGGGACAGGGACTTTTTGAAGACCTTCACTACACTGAGGGAAGACCATAAGGAGGGATTTGGTACAGATGGAATGTGGGAGTCAAACCTGCCCTATTACTGTCTCCCAGCTGTGAATGTTTTCCCTGAAATCATTCACTTATGTGCTCAAAACTATGATCTGGAGCACAGAGCTGTCAATACTCCATCAGGGAGGATCCTTTTTTATATAAATGCTGAGTCCATCAACAAGATGTTGCAGTTTGATCAAACGGAGTTGCTAGTCCCATTCTCCATGAGGTACTTGCTGGAAGCTGGTGACAAGATGACCAGTGAGGAGCTGCAAAAGGTCACCAGGAACTACATGAGAGCTGAGTGCCAGCCTACAGGGCCACCCCTTATCTGCATGAACATTTCAATGACTCAGGTAGGCTGCTACTAGACATGATAGCCTATGTGTTAGGTTACCAAAACAGTAAGCATGTGGATCAAGCCATGCTCGTATTGCTGTCTGCTTACAGCCCACGCCAACCCCCTGCCCGAAAGTATAACTTTGCTAAGTTCATAGCCAATAGGATTCATGACCAATTGAGCAAAATGGACAGACAGGGGGTCTTCAGATACTCAGCTTATATCTACCACCTGTTCATGTTTTATCATTCTGAAGCTTTCCCATGCTACATCAGAAGGCTGGATAACAAAGGAGAGAGGAGATCTGTCATTTTCTGGACCTCAGTCTATCATGAAATCACAAATTCACCCTATACCTACTGTGAATTTGTTGACCAGTTTGTATACCCAGTCTCCTGCATGCTTCTGAAGTCCCCTCCACCCAGAGTATCTAATGAGATCAAGAAAGCTTTGCAGCTGTCTAAGAAGTACAAAATAGGTGATTGGTACCTATATGAAAACCATACTGTGTTCAGAGTATATGGCTGTGAGCTCTGTCCATACAGGCTACCCAAGTATGTTCCTATGAGATTATTTGCCTTGGAGTATTACAGGCAATTGATTCAGTCAGACCTTACCCATTTCCATAGCTCCAAGAAAAAGGCACACCTTAACTTCAAAAATGAGTTGGGTCCTTTCATCATGAACAAGAAGGAAGGATGGGAATCTGCAGACCTGATCCTCAAGGACAAATATAAATTGTCATACAGTTTTCGATGGGTCCCTTATGACCCTCAAGGTTTCATCACTGCTAGGAGAACTAAATACAGACTCCTAGGGATTAAACACTGCCACTACCCACACATAGAAAAGTATGCCAACTTACAAGAATGGCAGCTGGACACTCTAGTTGAGAGCTTAACTGAAGAAGAAAGAATGCTTAGAAATATGAAAGAACTTGAGAAGACAATTGACCTGGACTATGTGCTCCAGGTACCTTTCAGATTGCCTCAATCAGTAGGAGGAGGGACCTCAGTTACCAGGACAGCGCCGCAGACACTCTCTACAGCAGCACCAGGCTTAGATAAAGGAAAAGGAAAAATGGATGCAGAGGATGAAGCAAAAAAGGAACAGTCAGAGCAACAGTCACAGCAAAAAGATCATCAAACAGAACAACAAACAGAGCAGCAACAAGGACAAACCATTCTGCCACAAACTGGGCTGCCAGAAAACCCCCTAATGCAAACACCGCCACCTCAAATTGAGCCATTAACTACCTCAGTTTTGCAGACCCCGGCACATGAAGAGAGGGGTACTAAAAGGCAAAGAGAAGAGTCCACTCCCCTCAGTGGATCCTCCCACCAGCCAGAGGCCAAAAGGCAAAGGGCAGATTCCCCAGAGGTGGAAGACATCACTGAAGATGTCTTGAACGATACAGCAAAGGACAGGGAAGGCAGCCAACATACAGGGACAAGCTCCTTTCAGCAGGAGCAGAATTTACAGCTTGGTTTGGAGGTGTCATCCTCTTCTCAGCAAAGCCAGAAGCTTAA
Source organism: Pinus tabuliformis (assembly GCA_031772625.1). Classification (NCBI taxonomy): domain Eukaryota; kingdom Viridiplantae; phylum Streptophyta; class Pinopsida; order Pinales; family Pinaceae; genus Pinus; species Pinus tabuliformis. Next base: position 294,065,385 of record CM062813.1, read on the forward strand.
AAGTGCTAAGGCTACCTTCAAAGAAATCAAGGCAGCAAATGAGTTATTGAGGGCTGAGGTTTACAAACAGTTTATAGATGCCACTCCAGCCCAGCAGGAAAGGTTGATGTCGGTCTACGACTTCAAAGAGGAAAAAATGATATTCAGCCATTTCAAACCCAAGGTGCCGCACCCAATGACAACTGCAGATTTCATCAAAACAAGGGTGGAGGTCCTGGCCAAAGACATACATCCTATGGACCAAATTGAGCTCCACAAGCAGACTGGGGAGATGGTCTATGCCACCTTGGTAGAGAAGGCCACATTAGCTCATGAGCTGAAAGAATCTTTGAAGAACACAAACACTCAACTAGATTTTGAGAGGTTGTCCTCTAAAGCCAAGGACAATAGGATAAAATCTCTTGAGGAGATTATTGTTGATCTAGGACATGACCCTAGTGATCCAACCGGGGTAAAATCCCTCATAAAGAAAAAGGATGATGATCTAAATGCCATGAAGAAGAGGTTGAAGCTGTTACCTACAGAACACCCTCAGACAGCTGAATTGCAAAAGGAAAAGCAAGTTAATGAACAACTTGACCTCTTATTACAGCAAGATCAAAGAATCCAAGAACTAGAGAAAGAGCTGGAAGGAGCATTGCAAGACAAACAGGGAGGATCTACACTCCAAGTTCCTCCAATAGATTCCACAACAGCAACAACTTCTGGGGCAGCAGTGGCCCCCACAACAGAAGCAGCAGGTACAACAGCAGCTACAGATGCCCACCCCAGTGTAGAAGAATTAACCAAAGCTTTCAAAGCAATGGAGCTACAGGCGGATGAAATAAGGAAAGCAAAAGAAAAACTGGCAGAGATAGATGCCAAATATGACCAATCAAAGATAACGGTAGCAGAACAGGGCAGACATATTAAGGCTCAAAAAGATAAAATAAAGGCCCTGGAGAAGGAGCTCAATCTGGAAAATACTATGGCAGAAATTAAAAGAATCCTGTGGAATAAAATTACCCAAGCTATTATCAAACAGTGGAAATCCATTAAAACAATGCATGAGCATATGGATTTAATTGTACAAGCCCAGACAGATGTCCAGAGAGCCAAGACAGTGTTAGGAAACAGACCTGAGCAAGCTAGCCAATTGATAGAATTTTTGAACAGGCAAGACAAAGAGGAGTTGGCAGCCGTTGGAATCACCAACAGAACAGAGGCCATCCTCGTGGCTAAAAAGGTGCTAACTCTCAGAGGTTATGTACAGACGGCAGAAAGAAAAAGTTATGAGATACAGACTGAAGTTGAAGATTATAAACTCAGAATGGGAATGCTACAAGCAAGAGGACTGCCTAGCCTGCTGAGCAGCACAGGAAAATTAATCAGCAGAGATCAATTTACAAACAGGGTGGCCGCTTACATTGAAAATCAAATCACTGCATCCAGCAGTACTTCTGAGGAAACAGTTCCTCCAACAGGACAGAGCTTGTACACTAAGCTTGAAGGCTCATTTTTTGTTGAAAATGAGGTAAATCATTTATTTGAAACTCCTCCTAGTTTTTTCAGATATACAGAGCTTGACGAGACTCTAATTAAAATTCGGAGGCACCAAATGCCTAAGGAGGACTGGTGGCAGGCCATGCTCCAAATTTTGCCACGGTAGTTTCAAGACATTCGTCCACTGCCAGCTCAGCTCACCAGAAGACAAGTGTAAAAGGATTAATGTTTGAAAAGCATCCAAAAAGTGATTCATCACTAATGATGACAGCTCGCCACATTTTGAACAGCACGTCCCCAACCGACTCAGCAGCTCCCAAAGGCCAAAAGTATCTTCTGACAGAACATCAAGACGCCTTTATTTTGTATTCAATGTTGTAATAAATTTCTGATAAAAATATCTCAAAGTTGGTGAGGATATTAAGTCTGAGATAACTAAGAACTCAGATATTTTTGTAAAAATCGAAGTATATATTCACCCCGCACATAAGCTGAAGGGGTTGTTGTTATTTTCATTTTGGAGATCTCACTTGCTGTAAAATTCTGAGAGAAATAATACAAAGGGTGAATGGAACTTCCAAAGCTTGGCGTACCTTGATGCATTGTGATGAATGGTGAATGTTGCAGGATTCCAGAGTGTTTCATAAAACAATAAGTCTTTCTTAAATCTCTGTGTTACATGTTTTTCGAGTCTTTTGTTCTCTTTTATTGTTTAAATGTTTTACACTTAATAGCAAAGTAGAAGAATAGTTCCAGGATTTAATCACTGATTACCCTGAACTCAATCTGAGCTATTATCTATGTTTTCCTCAGATACAGTGAATGAAGTGTAATTCTTAATTGCTGCACTTTAAAACTATATCTTTTACAGTGATAGACTTTCCCAGGAATTCAAGTTTGCTCCTGAGACATCTATCCGTTTCTCATATCTAGTTTGGTGGAAATACTTAAATACTTTAGTGAAAATTCTTAATTGCTTTCACTGGTTTTTTCACCTGTTTGTGTTATAAATCAAAAATTTTGTTGTATGAAGTATCCAAATGGCCCTGTAAGTTTCACCAATTCACCTCAAGGTTTCTAGACACCTACAGCCATAGACTCCATTGCCCAATGATATTTGACTCTTTGAACATTATATCACAAGACCTGAAAGAAAACCTTCAACCAAAACATAAACAAAACCTGTGTATAATACCTAGCCTAAAACACTATCATAACAGATACAAATCATAAAGAGAGAGCCCTCTCTGATCACACTTTGGCTAGAAGCAGTGATCCAAAGATTGGTTAGTGGTTACCCCGGCCGTATTCCCTTGGGAGTCATAGGGAACAACCTGGGTGTTAACACAAGGATGGCAACCGCTCAAAAATTCCTATGTGCTAGTTATTTTTGTCCCACCCTTTTCCATGATTGTATTCACATAGTCAAGAGATGTGAACGGTGCCAAAGATACGCTCATAAGGTGCGAACCCCACCATATCGCTTGCATCCTTTCATCCTCACCGACCCCTTTTGCAAATGGAGCATAGACTTCATGAACTACAACCCCCCATCATCCGACAACCTTAAGTACATTGTGCTTTCCATTGACAATTTCACCAAATGGGCAGAGGCCATGCCCACATACAATAACACCGCAGAAACCATTGAACGGTTTTTATTTAACCATGTCATAACACAATTTGGTGTTCCCAAGGAGTTAGTATACGATCACAACAAACATTTTGAGAATGAAATATGTTAGGAGTTATCCCAACACCTTGGTTTCTCTCACAAGTTTTCTTCCCCATACTACCCTTAGTCCAATGGTCAGGTAGAAGTTGTCAACAAAGACCTCAAAATAATGTTGAAATATGGTAAACAACCACAAAAAAAATTGGCACCACATGGTGTTTTTATCCCTGTGGGTGTACCGCACTACGGTCAAAGTATCTACAGATTTCACACCCTTCTAATTAGTCTATGGGGTCAAAGTAGTCCTCCCCATTGAGTGTGAGATCCCTACCTTGCACTCATCCATCGAAATTATCACTGAAACTACACCTTTAGAACAAAACTTGGTTCAGTTGGAGCACATTGATGAAATTCGACGAGAATCTCTCCATTATATCAAAGCACACAAAATCAAACGAAAGCCACATTTGACCGCAATGTCACCCCCTGATCCTTTACTGAGGGGGAATTAGTCCTTTGTTACAATGTTTCCAAAGAAGCATTGGGACCAGGGAAATTTGAGACATTATGGAAGGGCCCTTACATTGTCAAACATTTCCTCCTCAAGGGGGCATACATCTTAGCAGAGCCCAATGGGACTTACCTCAAAGATCTCGTCAATGGTCTCTATCTTAAAAAAAATCATCCATAACTTTGAAATTAGCCCTAGTATGAAAATTTATGTACCATGCCTTATTTTTATGATGACCAATTCATCATGGATTCACTCTGAAACCTTTCTTTCATCATGTGTCACAGATGGATCATCTGCTATCCTATCACTACGGGTTCGTTGATGGTGCTTCTTGATGGTCACAAAACATTGTTGTAGCAGCCTGGGCCAAATACTCTCCTGACCACACACCATGTCTCACCTATGGACTATGGATAGGGTCGAAAACCAACAATCAAGCTAAGTATGATGTCTTCATAGGCCTCTTGGCCAATGCCTTGCATCTAAGTATCAATCACCTACATGTATTCCTTGATTCCCAGCTTGTTGTATCACAGTTGAATAAAACCTTCAAGTTTCACAATCCATGCTTATTTCGAAAATATCTGCATGAACAAAGGTTAGCCCAAAGTTTTTATCATATCACATTTACTCATATACCAAGAATTTAAAATCATATAGCTGACCACATAGCTAATTAAATGATAGACTAGCATGTATCACATATATATCACGATCAAGAAACATGAAACATCAATAGAATATCCATCACATAAATGCATAAATATGTCACATGTATAGAAGCATATCATCAAAACACATCATCATATCTGTAAAAAATAACATCTCGTATATATATATAAAAAAATATGTGTATATGAGTACAAAAAATATATATACATCCACTGGCTCAAGGTCAGGAAAAATAGGTCATCAAAAAATGGGAGCATCCTCATAATGGGTAATTTCCCTGGTACATGCATAAAAATTATATCTAGGGTTGTTCCCCTGCACCTCCCACCTGAGGACCCACTGCCTCATTCGGAGCTAGAATGGAACTCATCGTAGCCACTTTCATCGTGAGGCATCGAAGAGTCAGTCGTAGTACCCTGTCACACGCCATCACCATCTCCACCACCACCTCTCCCAATCTAGCCCACCCCTCCTCAAGCATCCCCATCGTTAAGGTACCTACTTGATCCCAGACATCCACATAATCCCTCAGCTACGCCTCTAAAGTCGTTGATCACGTGTCAGCCGCCTCAGCATGCTCCTACAGTCTCGTCATTTCCTCATAGGTGGAGGAGTTGGTCCCATATCTAGAGGGACCACCAATCTTGAGCCTTTGGTGCTGCACTAGCCTCTCAAGTCCTTCCCGCTCCCTAGCATCCCTCTGTCATTGCAGTACAATAGGCATTCCTACCACAGCCATACGTCATGACTCATTGCCTACTAGGTAGGCCAATGGTCATCCACGAGGCCCCACATCTACAAGAAAACATACATGGTATCAACATCCTACAAAAATATGCATCATAAATATACATGTAAAGAAGCACAAACATGTAGAAATCACAAATCACATACCTACTGGCCCCCAAGCATCACCAGGAGGAAGCCTCATATCTAGATCACCCGTGAAGTTCACTCTGCGATACAGGTACTCAATAATCATTTGAGGGTTGGACGTGAACCAACCCTCCATCTGTTCATTCTAATAATGACCCACAGCATCGCCACCAACTCGTGGCATCGCTGGTGCCCACCGTCACATTCGTGAATCCCTAGCAAGACCTGGCGGCACCGCTAGAAAAGGTCATAGCATCACAACCTGCTTATACATAATACTACATAGAATGATGGTATATCAGAAGTTCTGAGCCCCTGCCCCCCGAACCTCTCTAAACTAGAATACCATCCCCTGATATACAAACCTATCCCAGTCAAAAAAGTGCTTCGCTTGCAGCCTTTGCAAAACTGCAATCTGGGGCCCCAATACCTAGTGAGGGGATGTCAACCATGCCAGACGCACAATCATCCCCAACATGACTCGCTCAATGATATCACTGATAGTAGGAACACATATGCACTCCTCATCATAGGGGTTGGGCCCATAGTGGTCCTCAGTCTCTACCCATCTGCGGATATCTACCTACCCAGCCAGTAGGGAATGCAGTAGGACCTCCCCATGAGGAACTAACCTAGTCACAAAGTAGATATATTTTTCAACATTAATTGATAGATCAATCCATCTAATGATGAAGATATGGTGATCCACAACCCATCATTGAATTAGGAAGCATAGGAACACATCCTGCGACCTCAAAATGGGGTTCTAAAGGAACTTCAGTAACCCCTAATGGGTCAATGCCCTACTCATAGTAGCATCTATTGTAACATATGCATCAATAAGCTCCCAATACCTCTCTCACCATAACATACCCATCCTGCCATCAAGGATGTCTAAATTCAAAAAATCAACCTCCTAGGCTGCCAAAATTAAGTATAACTCAACCGCGTGTTTTTTCCCATAACAGGCGCGCAAGATGCACATCTGTTATTCGAACACATGGCCCATGCTTCTATGAGCCCACAAACCATGGTGACCTAATATATGGGGACACGCATCTACTCTCTTATCATATGCGTTGATGCACGCTTGTCCTTAACATAGACAGGCAGATGTCGCGGCATTGGGAGGTCGAGTTTTGGTGTCGCCAAAACAACAACGTCGTGGATTTTAGCCTTCCATCTGTACTGCCAGTGCGGTTGTCAACCAATTAACCATGGTGTTTCCACATGTATCCATGAAATACATTTGAATGAAGTTTAGTCGCCCATGTCGTCGATTTCTTCCACCCTAAAAAAAGGTCGTACAGGGCACCCCTGTACAACCTACTTATCCTAGTCTACCAAAACGACAAAGGTAGGGTTATGAGTTTTAACCTGTCTCTCCCCGTGCACTTCCCAGGTGCATAGTGTGATTGCAACAATAAGAAACAATTCTATTGATAGCTCTGGTCTCCTAATATAGCAACTACAAATGAGGTGGCATAGGGCCCACTTTTCCCTATATATCGCCCTTTTTTACATTTTCCAGAGCCCAATACAGGAGCTCATGACCTTTGTTTCCAAAACCATGAGAGACACAAGGATCAGGATCACATAATCTTCATCATGATACCATCCATTCCATTTCAACCCCAAACTCATTTTTTGGGCCTGCTCCATGCTCATAAATTTACTTCAGGTGCGTCTTCTGATGTTTTTTTATTCATCTTGCTTAGCCCATTTTTAGCTTACATATGTTTTTATCAAGATGTTTTCACTTGAGGTATTGGTTGTTGAAGTCATAGGTACATCAACAACTTCTCACCAAAATCAGCACCTCGGTGGCTGTCGACAGGGCAGGTATCATTCATCATTCACCATGATAGGATTCCTACCAAGATTTGAATATCCTAACATCATTTCTCTGAAATGAACCATAGGGTCCATCATCTCAACCACATTTACCACCACCTCCCCTTGCACATGGTAAACATCCATGTCGGTCGATAGAGCCTCCTCACTCATGGACCTCATCTTATTTGGAATCAATGACCATATATTCCGGCTCGAGAGCCACATCACTTGCATATCTTGAAGATTAGCCTCATTCACCTTTTCTTCACTTACTACTAACCCACCCTACTCCCCAGCCACCTTACTTGTTTGTGATGGATAAAGGTGAATTCTCTTCTGCATTCTACATTGGGCCCATCATTCCTCCATACAGAATAAGCTCTTTTGCATCACTTCATCTGCCTCATCAACCCAACACTGAGACTAGCCAATGGGGCCCCCGCCCTCCGCAAATACATTTTACCTCCATCATCATGCAGGTCATTGTTTTCATGGGGCACCCATCTCCATGTATGTACATCCCAAACCACCTTTACATTCTTTTGGAAAGTGTACAAAATATTTTTTAGGAAAATGGTTCCCACCCATATTTTCATGCCTTGTACCCGGCAGCAATCCCTAGTCTCCCTTGGTTGGAGCTCGCACATGATCCACATTCATTCACCCTCTTCATGCCAGTCAGAACATACTCACACCTATACCATTTGTCCTACCGACTCCATGGCCACTAGCCTTAGAATAATTGTTTTGACTACCACCACTTGCATTAAAGCTCTGACATCGGGCAAGTTGTCCATATCCATTCATATCATCAACTTTCATTATCATGCCTTGTTTACCCGCCCTATTACAATATTTTTCACTACACATTTTGATTTCCCGAATCACCATTTCAAGCAGTTGATGCCTCTTTCCCATCAACTTCAACACCCATCTTCCAGGATCGAGGAAATACATTGGATGCCCACCCCCTTTTCTGGGATACCCTATGTGGCACAATGGGAATCATCATTTCCCATTGATTTCATCAATCACCCTGACATTTGACACCAACATAAGCTCCCATGTCAGGGTGGTATCCTACTTCATGACCATTATAGTTATCTCACTTAGTTGAAGACCCACGTGTCACTAAGCACCTCATTCAGTAGTGCTTACATCTTGATGTATGGGAGGTACCTACAGTCGAAGACCCATGCATTCATAATCACCCCACTCCAAGAAGTGATTCACCTTTTCTTGATGCATGGGAGCACCTAACTTTGTCTATGTGTCAAAATCACCCTTGAGGGCATTAGCAGTTATCATCATCAGATATCATCATGTCAGCCATTTCAACATTGACTTGACATGAATATTTCATGTCTGATTGTAATAAATTGTCACTAGTCATCATAATGAACATGGGACAAGCCCACCTCATATAAGCACTTTTTTCAAAGCATGGTTATTCTCTTTATCCAGAATTTTATTAGACTTTCAGTCAGGAAAGAAAACATGATGTATTTCAGCTATACGCTTGCTCCTAACCTCACACATTAGGGGGAAATTGTTAACACTAGAAAATCATACACATATTTGTACAATCCAAAAGACACCCAAAATCGTCTAGTAGAATGCACAAGTGAATATTTTCCAGTTGAAGACATTATAAATATCAAAAAATTTAATTTCTCCTAAGTTCCAAAGTATATGGAATTTAAAAATTGATGTCAGCATGACTTTTTCTTCGATAATCGCGCTACACGTAATAATTTTTTCGAAAGTCGTACAGTCGAAGGAATGGCCGACTCATCAATTCAAGACCACTTCCCACACTTGGAAGACGATTCCCTGATAATATTTTAGTCAAGGATAGCCAAATTCAAGTCACCTTGAAGATATGTAGCCCTCAATGGAATCATCTTTTCCTACTCATAAGTCATTATCATGAGAGGGAAGATGGATTCAAAAAATTATATTTAAATGGGCCATGGGAGAATCAAAACATGAGACAATGTTATGCTAGCCAAATTTATATTAGAACAAACCTTCATTTCATTGTTGAAGAAGAAGAAGTAGAGCACCATTGTGTTGGCAGAATTGCTTCTTAACAATCCATCACTCTAGTGTGGACAAGATTTCACCATTGAGAGAGCCTTGATACTTCTTGGATAGAGAGGAGAAGCTTGCAAAGAGAATGAAGAAAATAACCTCCTTGTTGAGGATTTTTTTAGCACCATTTCTCAAATAATTCTCTCTAATTGTTTAGCATTCTACTATTTGTATTCATTTCCCACCACCAACAGACAATAAAGGGAGCCATTTTCCATAATTGTGTTGACTTGTTTGCTTCATTAAGAATTGTTTATATGTGCATATATTTGTTTTAGTTTATTTTTGTGCATGTATTGTCTTCACCATTTGCAATAATTTGTTTCTTCATGCTTGTCCACTAACAATAACCAAACTGCTTGTTTTTCTTTGTAGGGAACAACCTACTACTAAGAAGGTGTCATTTGGTACACCATTGCTACAAAAACACTACAACAAAAAGCTTTACACTTCTTCTTTTGAAAGTCAATTGTTGTCATCCTTGTATAATCATCAATCATTAGCATAAAGTATTGTTCACCATTCAATCCCTTTTTCTTCATTGGTCCACATAGATCAATGTGCACCAATTCTAATGGTTTTGACGTGGAGTGTTCCTTGGCTTGAATTCAACTCTTGTTTATTTTCCATGCCTTCAATGTTTACACGAGTTACTGATTAGTTTTGAAATATGTGGAATTTCGCTTACTGCTTCGTTTTTATTGATTATAACAATATTTTCAAAGCTTATGTGTCTCATTTGTCTATGCCAAAGCCAACTTTCATCTTCTTTTTCCAAAAAACAACTTTTGTTAACAATATCATCCACAGTGTATGTGTCAATTGGAGTCCTAATTGCAGTTGCCACCAGCTTGCCATATTTCTCTCTCCCCATTTCACATTTCTTTGAATCAAAGAGAAAAGTGTGTCCTTGATCACACATTTGAATTACACTCAACATACTATGATTCATTTTTTCTATAGTAGTAAATCCTTTGAGGTAACATCTTTTCCTCCAATATTGATTATAATTGTTCCTATACCATTTGCAGATTTGTCATTCCCAAAATTTATTGTACCATCCTTCCCTTCCTTTAAAGATATGATTTTTTTTCTATCTCCAGTCATATGTGTTGAGAAACCACTATCAACATACCACACATTCTTCTTACTTTGATATTTTAGGGCAAGTGCACAACTCTCAGTTTTCTTCTTCCAAATATTTGGAGGAGAATTTTAATTTTGTTGTGATTCCCTTGGGGGAGCGGTTAACCTGCAATCTTTAGCCAAATGTCCAAAGTTGTTTCTTTTATGGAATTCTAATTCATTACTTAAATATCTAAACTTCTTATAGTTTTTCTTGTAATCCTCTCAAGATTTTTTGGGATAATAATTCCTGAAGGACTTTCCAAAGTTGTTTTTTTTCCTATCATAGGTTGGGCAATTTACAGCTTTATGCCCAGAATTTCTACAAGAATAATAGACACCAAAAAATATGGTTTGATACCTGAGAGGGCGAGACCTTCTTTGTCGTACTTTTCTCCAACATCCTTCTTGTTGATTTTGTGTCTCTTGAACCTTATGGTCTGTTAGAAAACCTCACTCCTTGATAGATCCTTTAGAAATTTTTGCATAAGTTTTTTGTTCATTTCCCTTTTCATACATGGAGGAACTTGATCCTTTTACAAATTTTTCCCTATTTCCAAATCCTTTCTTGTCACTACATGGCCATTGACTATTGATGAGCACATCCAATGCTTTGGAGCTATTTGCATAATTTTGTTGGAATTTTGTGCTTCCTTTTGTAGAGAGGTTTTCTTTGCTTCTAGATATTCTCTTGCCTTGTTGCTTTCTTCCAATTCTCTTTTGAGTGATTCTTCAATTTTTCTTGCTTCTTCCAACTGAACTTTAAGGCTAATGATGGTCTCCTTCGATTATTTATTCTTATTAATGAGGCTTTTGGCATGTTCTTTTACTTATTTTAATTCAATTTCTATAGCTTTGACGTTTCCCTTTTCAACCTTAGGTTCCTTTATAACTCTCACCACCTCGTTTTAAAATTCAATATTGTCCATCTCTTCTTCATCTTCTTCCTCTTCTTCAAGAGCTTCTTTCCTATTGTCCCTAGCCATGAATAGCACGTGTCCTATGTCATTCTTGTCGCCACTATTGCTATCTTCTTCAAATGAGGAGGTATATTCTTTAGAGAAAAAACTTTTCTTAAAGCATTTCCTTTTACGTTACTTGTTGAATATTATTTGATTTTTATTTCCTTTCCTGGGTGCTTCTTCTCCATCAAAGTTCTTATGAGGACACTTAGCAGCAAAACAACTAATCTCACCACAAATAAACATATTAATGGAATCTTACCCTTGAATTTACTTGTTCCTCTTTTCAATTTTCTCACAAGGTTTACAACTACTTCATCTGAGTATTCATCATCGCAACAACTGGAGCTTGGTCTTGATTCCTGTTTGTTTTTCCAAATATTCTTGGATGATGTGAAGGCTTCTTCTCTGTTATATGGACATTCTTATTATGGTCTGTTATAGACATTTTTGGGCCCTACAACCCCAAGCATGAAATGTCCATAAACCAAGGGCTCCTAAGTCCCCAAAAGTGTTGTTATAACCCCTAAAGGAACAAGGTCAACAGATTACAGCTTCTCCCAGAAGTTCTCCATGAGAAACTGCTCAGAATTGGTCAAAACAGGATCATTGCAGCTACTCCACTGGCTAGGTGCGTTGCATCTCACCCAAATACACTGTGAGGGTGCGTTGCATTTCAAAAGTCCCTTCTGTGGGGTGCGATGGGCGAGAAATGACAAATGGCAGTGTCATTCCGCGAGGTGGAGAGGCAATGGAAGCTTCCAGAATCTTCTCCTGTGACACTTGCCTCACTGAATTCGACCAAGGATGAGTAAGAGGCCCCCAGTCTCCAAGTGGAAGCAAGAACTATCAAAGAGAAGACACTAATCAAATCACAAGCTGACTCATCCCCTTTGCAGATATCTATATATGGATCCCTCATCCCAGAGATCCAGAGGCTGGAATTTTGCATATTGTAAGGAATTGTTGTTGGTTTTCTGAGACAAACATCAGATTGTTGGGTGATCTAAGCTTTGTTTGAGGTGAAGAGGGGCTTCTTTGTTGGGAGGTTGATGCTGGGTCAGAACAACCGGTTGTAACTCCTCTTGGCTCTTTTCTTGTTTATCAATAAAAGCTATTTGAGTTTTCCTCCATGCTTTTGTGTCATTGATGCTTGTTACATTTGTATGGTCAATTTACATCTGACCCTAGATTGTTTATGATTATAGATCCATGTCTTTGTATAGTGCTATGCTTCTGTGATCTTACAGGTACTTTGTGAAGCTGGGCGTGCAAGGGAGCAGGTAGCTGAGGACTATCAAAGAAGAGAGGGATCAAATCAGGAGATTAGCGCAAGACAGAGGTTGGTCTTTCTGTTCCTCTCTATCTATAACTCATAAAGGAAAAACAAAAGTAGCTTTTCTCTGTTTGTTTCTAAGGTAGCTGTCACACCTTAGTGGAATAGAGCAGTTCTAAATAGACACTTTTCCCTGTAACAAAATGGCGACTCCACTGGGGAACTAATTAGTTTGTTTGTTTATCATTTTTTGTTGTTTGTTTCATAAACTTACGAGTAGCATTCGAACTGCATTTGCCATAACAAATGCAAAGTAGACAACTGCTACTTCAATCCATCTACTGGATATGTTTATGATTTAAACAACTGATTCACAAAATATCTGATTGCCCTTGTGATAGCTCTTAGATCCTCCTTAGATCTACCCCTGATTGTTGCATTACTGATTGCTTTTTACTCGGCCAAAACCCAAGAACTGAACTGCAAACTGTGACCCGGAACCCAAACAGAGTCTCGTTTCTGGCCCAGCACAGGTACTGTTCAGAGATTCTGAATTTCAGCACACTTCCCGAGTGGACAACCTGCGCTGCATTTCAGATTCTCTGTGTTACAGGTGCGCTGATCAGACTAGCTCTGTGCAGCTGTGGCTTCTGTGATTCATTCTTTCCAGTTCTATTCCTGAATTTTGCTGCCTGTGATCAGTATATGTCTGTTTGAAACCCCTTTTCCTTACTGTTATTCTGCCTCCTTTGTACAAAAGAACTGTAGATGTTTTTGTGTGTTTTTTGAGTCGTTTACAGTTCTCCTTTGCAAAAGTAGCGTAATTGTACTATCGTCCTTTGATTTGAATCTGTCGCAAGTGTCGATTTCGATCGTAGGAAAGAGTTTGATTGCTGTTGATGGTCGATTATCCTGTTACTATTGCTTTTGGTCTGAATTTGTAACTTTCTAGTGTCGAAAACAAGTATTTGTTTCAAAATCGTAAGGTGTTGTAATCGTCTCCATTTTTTGATTTCGAAAGAAGCTTGTTGATATTTGTCGCTTGAAAAGAAATTCAGATTTGTGCATCAACTTTCTTTTTAGCATTCATATATTAAGAAAGTCGAAAACAAATACATGCATGTGCATTTGCATATAGACAGTCTGATTGGCTTGATTTAGGAAAGTGCATTTAGAGTGTGCTCTTCGCTCTTTGTGAAAAGATTATGTCTTTCTTTTCCCTAGTAGCTAGGATTTTCATTGCATAAAGAAGATAAAAAGTTTGTTTATCATCTTAGATTGCATTTTAGGAATTACATCTACATCTCGTGGTGAACTCGAAAGGCAAACTTCATAAACAAGATCAACTTAAAATAAATTCAATGAATCTAACAACGCTTTGGAACTTAACGCACAACATTTAGAAGTCTAGGCTAGAGACGTATTCCGGCGTCGTAAAGCCTGGTAACTGTTGTTCTCACTGATGGTTGGGTGATTCCTCCACTTTGAGATGATAAGTGCCAGTACGGACTTGTGCTCCCACGTACCGTTGAGTATATTTTGGGAGACCCCAATAGGCTTAATCCTTTATCCATAGGAAGCCGTGTCTGCCGCCCTATCGATCGCAATGCACTGAACACAGCATTCGGGAAGATTGACTGCCGTACCGTAAAAAGTATTCTGCAGTTTTGTGATTGGTTTGGTAATCCCTCTACCTAGATTTCCAGAGCAGTCCCTTTCGTTCCTTTTCAGACTCCTTAACGGAAAAGGTCCATCTAAGCACTTGTCACTTCAGGCTCATTAAAAATCGAAGGAGACTAGAGTCATCTTTTGTTTTTTCTCGACTCTTAAAAACTGAAAAAACAAGTTGTGTCAAAGCGTCTAAAATTTATTTTAAACGGAATATTCATTACCCTTTCCTACGTTGATCTTGGGTTGAGAAAATGGAATCCACCAACCAAGGAATTCCCCTTGGAGGAAATCCTAGTCCCTTCTCCTCTTGGGGAGATGTTGGTGCACCCCATATGGCCACATTGTCGCTTCCAGGACTGACAATTGGCTTGCCTGTATGGCTCTTCTCAACCTCTGTCATTCAGAACACCACCATTCCTGAACAATCGAATCAGCAATTAGACGAGTTCGGAGTTACCCACCAACCTTCTACTTCCTCTAATTCTTCCTCTCCTCCTTCATCTTCGCTTGATGGGGCTGGTAAAGCCAAAAATCAAGTACCTAAGGAGAAGAAGGAAAAGAAGAAGAAATAGAAGAAGAAGAAGGAGCCAAAAGCGAATGGGGGCAAACGAGTGTCGTCTAGCGAAAATCCACACACTGCACCGACCAGGCCTAAATCGCCATGTGTCATTTGCAAGGGAGACCACTATCACAGATATTGTCCTTGTATACCTCGGATCTTAAGGGACTGGTCTCCTCGTTTATACAACCTGGTGTCGTCAACCTCTGATGATCATGTTGAAAACACACCGTCAACTAGTGAAAGTGAAGCCCCAGGACAAAAAGGAAAATATAGATTTCCTTGTAAACTGTGCGAAGGCGATCATGCCGTCCACCGTTGTCCCTTCTTAGACGAAGCTAAAAGTGTTTTGGATGATCGTCCGGTTTCACCGTTACGACTTCCTCCTGGATATAAAAAACTCTTGCCGAGTCCATCACTAGTTGAAAACCCGGCTGACCCGCTCAGGTGGTCGGCCGAAGCATCTATCATTGAAGATAAACCACCTGAATCCATACCAGACGAAAGTCAAAAGGTCGAAGCTGCAATTGACCCGGTCTTGCCTTCAGAGGTTCCATTTTCAGATGATACAGTCACTGAAGAGAACAAGGATGACACCGTCCAAATTCTTTTCATAAGCACAGACTCCAACGAACATGGGGGCAATTTACCCGTTCCTTTACCGCAGGAAGGAAGTTCGTCAGAGTCATACCCGGCCGTCTATTCGATCCCACCTCCAAGCAACCTAGTTGTCTCCTTCGACTGGAATCAACTAGGCAGACCCCGTTTACCAGCTAGTGTACCATTCCGAATCATTGTTCAAATATATAGAATGGTTATGGCTGGTACCATCATAGATGAGGGGGCTTCTGTGAGTATCCTTTCCTCAACTGCTTGGAAAGCGCTTGGTTCGCCATCGCTTTTGCCTGAGATGAGAAATCTAACAGGCTTTGATAAAGGAACCAGTCAACCGTTAGGGATCCTTCCCGATGTGCCCATAACATTGAGAGGGAAAACCATTCACATGAACGTAATGGTAGTCCAAGGACCCCTGGATTACAATCTACTCCTTGGACGAGACTATATTTATTGCATGGGAGCAATTGTCTCCTCACTCTTTAGAGTAATGTGTTTTCCGCACGAAGGAAGAATGGTCAAGCTCGTAGACCAGCTTTCATTTCCCGGATCACGCATAGCAAATAGTCATATACCATCCCTAAATGGTCTTTTCACGCAAGAAATGTCTCAATCCCCAGTCCGTCCACCCGATGAGCGCGAGTAATTCGGGGGGACATGACTGAAACCCAGGGGGCATGCACCCTGGTCTGCTTCGGCAGGAAAACTTCGGGTATAGGGTAGGTTTCCGCGAGAGAATATGACTAGTTTGTACCCCCATCCGTGATTGGAAGAGGGGGTTATTCTAGAACAAGATTCTCTTGTCAAAGTTATGTGAGTGGAGTAGCCTCCTTCACTCACCTTTGTCTATTTCGGTAGACATCGCCGAAGAAGTGTTTTGTTTGCGCTGTGAACGGAACGATCTTTGGGTAACCTGTAAGAGGTAGGCCTCTCTCGGTAAAACAAATGTTTTAACGAACTAAAGAAGGGGTAACCTTGAAACTTTGTTTTATACCTAGGGGCATGCAAACCTTTTGGAGTGCAAGCAAAGAGTGATCATTTATCTGTTTTTTAGATTGGTTGTTTCCTAACTTGCATAAACAAAGGATGTGGGGCAAAACTCTAAAAGTTGTCGTTTTATGTGAGACATTCTTATCACACGACTGGATCAATCGAGCAGTTTTAGCACATAGTTCAAGCTCGTTAAAAAATAAACATAAGACATGAGCAAATGTTTCCCCCCGCGTTTAAGCTCGTTAAAAAATGAACTATTCTCCGGTAAATAACTATCGTGAATGTAGTACTTCAGCCGTTAAAGCCTTGGTCGTGTTTGCACCGTCACCTCCACTTTTTCATTGGCCGATCATTCACCTCCATTTGATTGTTTACCCATTTTGAGGAACAGCTGCGAAGAGTGATTTCACTAGCCATCCTTGTGACACTGCTGTGATTGGAAAATTCCAAACCTTACCTAGAATTAGCTGCTACGCGTTTTATCACTCGTTCCTCAAAAGACGAGTCTCCTTTAAGCTCTTTTCAACTGACTCGTAAAATATGAAAAGATTGTCGAGCCATTGGCCTCTCCAGCTCGTTAAAGGGACAGGAAGTGCTATCCCTCCTCTAGATTTTAATCTTTTTGGACCTAAGGGATTATTACACAAAAAGATCGAGCGCTTGTTTTGTTCAGCTCGTTAAAAGTATCGAAAATTCATCCCTTCTGTATTGTTTTATACTTTTTCGTACTTAAGGGATAAGATGATGAAAAAGGAATTTTGGAGTTACGTTTACGTCCCTTTTCAGACTCTCTAAAATTGAAAAGGACCGAGTTATCTTTGTCGTTAAACTCGTTAAAAAGATTAATAGCGACAAACTTGTCTATAGACGAGAACGAGTTTCACTATCGCTAGGCTCGTTAAAACATAGCGATGGGTTTGCCCGAAGGGCAAATTATAGAACAAGCATATGTTATCCTCCTCAAGTTTGAAAAAAATAAAGAGGTACTGGTCAGCAATGACTGGGGAAAATTAGGAAGAAAACTTGAAGAAACTTTGTTGGTAGCAAGTTGCTCCTGAACATGACACTTCCACTC
Organism: Pinus tabuliformis; assembly: GCA_031772625.1. Classification (NCBI taxonomy): domain Eukaryota; kingdom Viridiplantae; phylum Streptophyta; class Pinopsida; order Pinales; family Pinaceae; genus Pinus; species Pinus tabuliformis. The sequence goes on from CM062813.1 coordinate 294,082,810, forward strand.
CGTGTCCGAGTCGGGTTGGGTTGTTTCATTCACTGATCACATCACCATGGTCATGCCATACCATCCACATTTGGGGTTAATGCTACCAATCCATCACATCAGTGTCGCTGATATGTTCAAGAGAAGTCATTCAGAGAATTCACCTGTGTCTCACCCACTACCATACATTATACTCCATTCTTTCATGACCGCCACCCTGAACCTTATATCACCAGATCGTTTTCACCTCCATTAAAATCATTTGCTCCGTTCCATGTCATTGATGTGGGATTCATTAAGGCCCTCCTGTGACAGATCACTTCTTGTCGACATCAGCTCATTATCCAAGAAGTTGATCTAGGAACACCCCATTCAGTACTTTGAAGCTTGCATGCCTCAATGGCAAGTTTCTCACTTCCGGCGACAGGTTTACATCAATGACCTTCGACTGAAAGATTTTGCGTGGTGTTCGACGCCAAGTCCTTTATTCACACCACGTGAATTGTACTGCAGTACCTTGAGGGTCATTATCATTATCGGTGATTCCTCTCGCGCTTGTTAACAGTTTACATCATTGACTGGTAATCAAGCGATGTCTTTCCATGTTCGACTTCAGAACATTTCTCACATGGATCGACTTGTACTTTGAGTGAAGATCGGACGAGATTGAAGACCCCGGATCTAGTTTCATCCATCCGGGCTGCGATATATATTCAGGGAAATAAAGACAGTAAATGTACATCATTGCTGCACAGATAATCATCCCCTCAAAAGGATGATGGCTCTATCATAATCATCAGTCTACACTCAGACGATTGTCTGTCCTATGTACATGAAAATGAATTTATAAAGCTGAGCATGGGAATTCCCGCCTCAGCTAGATCATGAAAATAGTATGAAGATAATGTATTGTATTGTATCTTATTACAGGTCTCCTCCCAGCATTGAAAGAACTTCGGATCCTCATAATAAAGCATTTCACTCGACACTAAAAGATTAACGGCCTCATACTTTAGGGGGCAACTGTTATAGACATTTTTGGGCCCTACAACCCCAAGCATGAAATGTCCATAAACCAAGGGCTCCTAAGTCCCCAAAAGTGTTGTTCTAACCCCTAAAGGAACAAGGTCAATAGATTACAGCTTCTCCCAGAAGTTCTCCATGAGAAACTGCTCAGAATTGGTCAAAACAGGATCATTGCAGCTACTCCACTGGCTAGGTGCGTTGCATCTCACCCAAATACACTGTGAGGGTGCGTTGCATTTCAAAAGTCCCTTCTGTGGGGTGCGATGGGCGAGAAATGACAAATGGCAGTGTCATTCCGCGAGGTGGAGAGGCAATGGAAGCTTCCAGAATCTTCTCCTGTGACACTTGCCTCACTGAATTCGACCAAGGATGAGTAAGAGGCCCTCAGTCTCCAAGTGGAAGCAAGAACTATCAGAGAGAAGACACTAATCAAATCACAAGCTGACTCATCCCCTTTGCAGATATCTATATATGGATCCCTCATCCCAGAGATCCAGAGGCTGGAATTTTGCATATTGTAAGGAATTGTTGTTGGTTTTCTGAGACAAACATCAGATTGTTGGGTGATCTAAGCTTTGTTTGAGGTGAAGAGGGGCTTCTTTGCTGGGAGGTTGATGCTGGGTCAGAACAACCGGTTGTAACTCCTCTTGGCTCTTTTCTTGTTTATCAATAAAAGCTATTTGAGTTTTCCTCCATGCTTTTGTATCATTGATGCTTGTTACATTTGTATGGTCAATTTACATCTGACCCTAGATTGTTTATGATTATAGATCCATGTCTTTGTATAGTGCTATGCTTCTGTGATCTTACAGGTACTTTGTGAAGCTGGGCGTGCAAGGGAGCAGGTAGCTGAGGACTATCAAAGAAGAGAGGGATCAAATCAGGAGATTGGCGCAAGACAAAGGTTGGTCTTTCTGTTCCTCTCTATCTATAACTCATAAAGGAAAAACAAAAGTAGCTTTTCTCTGTTTGTTTCTAAGGTAGCTGTCACACCTTAGTGGGATAGAGCAGTTCTAAATAGACACTTTTCCCTGTAACATGGTCTCATTTTGTAAGCTGTAAGTATTCCATGCAATTGGTCTATGTTGAGATTTTCTAAATCGTCTCTTTCTTCTAGCACAAAGACTTTAGCATCAAACCTTATTGGAAGTGATATTAATACTTGTCAAATAACTACCTTGTTATTCATTGGTTCTCTCAGTCCTTCTATGGCATTCACTATTTCATCAACCTAGAGAAAGTAAGTTGCAATGTTTTCCTCTTCATTCATTTTTAGCTCCTCAAATTGACCTCGGTAGGTCTAGATCTTAGCCTCCTTTACATTCTTATCTCCTTCATATATATTTTGAATCTTGTCCCAAATTTATTTCGCTGATTTGTAGTGCATCATTTTGACATATACAAAATCTGACAAACCATTCTGGAGGGAATTTTTAGCTTTACCATTGTTTTCGTAAAGAATACAACCTTTTTCATTTGAAGGACAAGACAAAGGTTCTTGGTATTCAATTAACAGAGCATTCCAAACATCAAATCATTGTTCTTCAATATATGCCTTCATCCTTTCGTTCCAAAATGCATAGCTTTTCTCATTAAGTACTAGAATTGCTAGCTTATTCCACTCCTTGATCTCCTTCTAGTTGTTAAACTAGTGGTGAAGGAACTGACTCTGATACCAATTATTGGAAATACTAAGGGGGGGTGAATCAATGTTTCTTATCAATTAGTAACTTATTAATATTTTTAGAGAATTTATTAATATCCGACATAAATTTCAAATCACAAACCAGCAAAAGGCAGTGGACACCAGAATTTTTAAGTGGAAACCCTTCCGGGAGAAAAACCATCGAAGACTTCTCCAATAATTTATGAGTACATTAATGCTTCAGCTCTAAATAAAAGTGAAGCCCCAACTCCTTAGTACTCTAGAAAAATGTTCAATTTACCAGCTCCAACCCAAAGGATGCTCCAATGCCCTAGTTTTATCAGCTATTGTTGAAAGGATGCTCTAACACCCTTGCAAGCTCCAACTTGCCCTAGCACCACCATACCACCCTGAAGTGCTTTCAGGCTCCAACCTGAAGGTGACTTCAACCAACTTCCTAGAACCACCCAACCACCCTGAAATGATAATAGAATAGACCAACTATTGTTGGATCCCATACCAGGGACAATGACTCACTTACAAGATATTTGTGGGCTTCCGTACCACAGACAATGACCCATTTACAATATATTCAATGATAGCCTTACCACTATAAAACCCTTACTTTAGAAACCTAACTATAATTTTATTCAAATGCTCAGTAAGACAAATTAATCCATGCTACAAGATAGCCAGAGTGCCGCAATTATATGATAATGAGAATAATGACACAAACCTTTACTACAAGACTGAATGAATGTTGTTGGGTGATTAAATGCTAGCCAAATGTGTAGACATATCTTCCTTTAGATTTCAATGCCTTCAAATGTTATAGTTTTTGTTATGTTTCTCCTCTGTATTAAGCTCTTCACTAGGAATGAATACTTCTTGCAATGTCCCAAACAAGAAAAATTGATCTTGTTGTTGCTTCAAGAGACGTTAATCTTGTTGTCACAATTACATGCTAGACTTGAAGCCCCGATTTCCCAATGCATTCCATAGAGGTAGGCACTAATAGATGCCCATATAGTAAGTATATAAATGTCCAAAATGAATGTCGTAGAGGTTAGTGCAATTAGGTCACAAGTTTATACTCTTATGTCTATCCTTCAATAAGAATAAGGAAAACTAAGGACTATGTCGTTGTATTGGACGAAATATTTAGAAGTGATAGAAATAAGGCCGAAATAAATAAATAAAATTCTTCATCTGAAAAGTGAGGCTAAAACTTTCTAGGGATGAAGCCACATAATAATCACACTTTCATTCTTTATACTTTAATCAAATATGGAGTCATTTTTCATGTTTCTTTGTTGTTATCTATATATATATATATATATATATATATATATATATAATACAGAAATAATTCCCTAAAAAGGGATGAACCACAGAGATAGTGCTCAAAAGTATGTCGCGGAGATTAGGGTATGAGGTTGTAGGTTAAGTGTAGTTTGGTCATTGTTCTACTTAGATTATGCTTTGAACAGTGATCAAAAGATCCGCATATCAGGGCCAAAAACTACAAAGAAAGTATTATGCCCAACCTAAATTTTCATGACACGAAACTTACTATAGCCCTCAGTCTTTTTATGATAGAAGTCATGTACCAAACAAAAACACTTTTTTGTCCATGAAACTCACTCAAATCATAGATATAAACTTTTTCATGTTTAGAATTGATGCCTTAAAGAAGGTCAAAACCTTCTTGAAAGAGAAAGAAACAAATCCTAACCAAATACCAAACCAAGTGCAAACCTCCTCTAATGCCTCTAGTCTAATTTTGAAGTACTCCACAGGGTCATGAGAAGAATTTCATAACTCAATACTTCAAGTGATATTCATTGAATCCATGCTTTAGAGATGAAGTGAGATTCCGTTATATAGTTTTTGGAGGGGTTGTTAAGAGGCAATTGAATTCTTATTTTGCAGGGAGATTAACATTTGGAATTCAAATATGTTAGATGGAAAATCCCCTTTTAGGGTTTTTGAATTTTGAAATTCAATTTGCCTTTGAGACGCTTCTCTTGATTTTTTATTTTTACAATAGATTTGAGAACCCTCAAAAATGCCCTTTTCCAATTATTCTATTTGTTGGAGAAGAGCCACGTTACTTGACCATTTGACTTGGCCAAAGAAGAGTTGTCACATCATCATCATTTTGGATTTTTTCCCGCAAGCTGGGTGCTTCATCCTCAAACAAGGATATCTCTCAAACATTGAAGACTTTCGTGGCGTGCCATATACCACTAGAATCGGCTTGACGAGGAGAATCCAACAAAGACTATCTGGACTTGAAAATTTATGATTCACCATGTCATTTGGGTCAACAAAGGAAGGGAATCTTTGGGTGTTGCTTGGGTTGACATCAATGACAACCATATTTCAACACTTTAATCTCCTATGCTTGGTTTCCTCCTCCTTTTGTCTAGATTCTTTGACTCTATCCTCCTTATTTTGTCTGCAAAGGGTCTTGTTTATCACAGGATTGACCCCTGTGTTTTTTTCTTGCTCCCTCCAGCAACATCAACATGCCTTCTCTCGATATTTCCTCACACTAATGTTATTTCCACCGCTTATGGAGCGATAAAAAGGTGTCTTTTGAACTCCTAATTACCTTCACATTAATTATCAACCCAGGGACGACTTTTTATTTCAAGAGTGTACTCAGTCTGAGGCGGCTATTTACTCAAAAGTAATGTTTTGTAGTATAGTGCTTAAAAGCTACAAAAGTAAATGAATGCTTGAAAAGAAATCTAACAATAACATAAACTCAAATGCTCTGAAATCCAACTATTCACTCAGCAAACATCAATTGAGGATATAGTAGCAATAACTCACTCCTCTAGAGATTGATGCAATTGAAATCAAACCGGAACAAGACAATCAATCTGGGAACCAGGAAGCAATAACCAATGTTCTCTACAGTTGACAGTCCTGCTTTAAAGCAATCAAAAGGAAATCGAACTTGAAATAAAGCTGCCATTGAAAGTAAACTAGGAAAACTCTTTAAAAGCAAACTAGTGCAATTAATCAATAGAAATGAACAACAAAGTAAATGGGTGCATGTCTACAACTTAACTACTTCAAAAGGCTAAATCACACCAAGCATTACATCAGTCGAAGGTTCGGTAGCAATAACCCATCCTTTTCATAACTAATGAGAACAAATCCAAGGTCTGGGAGCTAGGTAGCTGATGCTGGGGCTCACTACAGCCTGAGATCATCCTTGATGAATGTAAATGAAATGGCAAATAAAGGAAATAGCAATGAAATAGAACAGCACATCAGCCAAGGGTTTGGTGGCAATAACCTATCCCTTTCATAACTGATGGGAGCAGATCAGAGGTCTGGGAGCCAAATAGCAGAAGCTGACACTCACTACAGCCTGAGTCTGTCCTTAAGAAATGGCAAGTAAATGAAACAACAAATCAGCAATCTTAAAATAAACCAGCAATTGAAATCAAACAACACGCAGAAATAGAACACCATTAACTAATAATGAATATGAAACAACGATGGAAAGTCAAATACAAATGCATAACAACTTAACACACGGCACACCTCAATAGCAATCTGATCTTGGTAATCCACTTGTCAGTCTTAGTTGTAAATAATACGATTGTCTTTTAGAGTGGAACAACAACGTTCATAGATTCAACAATCGCAAGGAAATATAATTTCTAAGATGAATTCAATAATACCAATGGTCAAATGTTACAACACAGACATTCCATAATTGAATAGCAATGGTATCCTGTAAAAACCATTTATATCAGCACTTAAAGAAACAGCAATGCATTGCAAAATTAATATGATATTTTTGTCTCAGAAAATGAGATTATGTGACAGAGCTGTGATGTAAAATAATAGAACATACCAGATTACCAAGTAAAACTGATAAGCAAACCACGCATAAAACAAAAGAATATAATATACAGTAGCAGCAGCAGCGTACTCCACCAGAGGCTGGGCCCTTAGCCGCCAGCGGATGCTGCTGGGTTACTTCAGATGAACAGAATGAACAACAACTCCCAAATCATGTATTAATCATCAAATTATGAAATCATTACAATAGCAAAAGCTTGAGGATTACCACATGCAACAATCCCTTCTTCTTTCTATCCTATCATGAAGCCTTGCTTCTGAATCTCTAATTCAAATCATCCATTCTCCATTCTCTTAGCCATCCCCAAGTCATCCCATAAATCCCCAAATCATCCCATCTCTGATCTCTGTTTTCATTTAAATAGAGAGAGATCAGAGAGAAGTTACAATAAGGATAAGTACAACATGATTCCTATTACAAAATTGGTTTGCTTCTAACCATTTGATCAACAAGAACAAGGCGAATTTGGCTTTGCAGCTGAGATTTGGAGGACGGCCGCAACAATAAATCTGAGAAAATCGTGCTCAAAGAACCCTGCGTTTCTCTCAGTACAAGCCGAATTTGGGCAAACCGTTCTTCACTAAAGTTAATTGGGTCCGTTCTAGACAAAACCCATGTTCCGGATTTTCCAGATTCTGCTTCATTTGCTCAGAATCTCAACCGCAAAATCGTCACTTCTTATTCCAGCGAATTTCTGAGTTGGTACTTTTAATGATCAAATCTTCAATCTGGAAATTATCTTGGAGGCTAAAAATGGTGAATAATGTTACAACTAATTTATTAAAACTATCATTGATAAAATCATGCATAATCATCAATTTATTAGAAATAAAGGAGAATAAATAACATTCATTCATAAGAGCATAAATCATTTATAAAATGGATTTAAATAATAAATTATAATAAATGACGTGATGAAGAATAATAGAAATGGGTGGAATAAGTGTTCAAAAGTGATAATAATAATGGCATATTAACGGCCCAACATACCCCCACACTCAATATGTTGCATGTCCTCATGCAACGAAAACTGAATATATTGCATGTCCTCATGCAACCCAAAGACAAAAACCCATGTGTTAACCAAGCAATAAAAAATATGTTCATCTCAGCTCATGAAATGGATAGAACAAATGAATTCTTCCTTAATTAATGAATATTCACTTTTAGTAATCTTGATGAAGGCATAACAATTTTTACATTGACATTCAATTTATGTATATATGAAGTTGCAAGAAAATATGATATAAGTAACAGCAAACTTCATTAACCATTCTCTCAAAAACTACAAACCAGCTTTTGTTGAAATTTGGCAAGTAGATTTATAATATATGAATGTCTTTATGATCCAAAAATCGGACTGTTTTGATGCACGGATCATGAGATATAAACAAAATGGCTGTAGGTGAGAGTGCATGATTTCCGAAATTTTATGAACCAATTTATCTTGAAATTATCTAGGTATGTGTATTTTAATAGTATGTCTGTGTTTCCTAGACTCACAAGAATTGAGTTCATAGTTTTAAAAATATTATGGAAATCAATTTCTACACTGAAATTGTATGCCTTACATGAGAAAGAAAATAGAAAATATTCATCATGCGTAGCAATTCCTCCCCCTCTTTGAAAAATTACCATGCCCTCATGCGATGCTAGAAAACAAATAGAGGTGGTTGCTACTATCTGTTGAATTCGATGCTTGGTGTAAAACAACATGGAATAAGGGAGGTGTTGAGAATGAATAAGAATAGCAATGGATGATAAAGAATATGAATGGCATGGTCATAAGAAAGAAATAAATGAAAGCAACACTCCCCCAAACTGAAAGATGATATGTCGTTGAAAAAGTGGAGGTGATAAAGATGTGGAATGAAGGATGGGAAATAATGCTCAAAATGGATTTCTATGAAATTCTCCTAAATTTGTAATAAATCAGAAAATTATGTGATTTTACCTCAAGTTTTACCTCCGAAAATGTGGAATGACATATATGGACTGGCATGTGTTGAAGCTGATGTAGGCAGAGTTGGTGCTGAAAGTGATACAAAAGGTGGAATCCAGGTAAGCACATCATGTCTGCAGAATTGTTCACGTTCGCGAGCTTCTTCTGTTAAGTGCAATAGTGTGGTCATGCTATGAATAGAATTCTGCCCATACTTGTTGTTTTCCTGCCAACAAATCATTATTTTGCATACAATGTTCTTGAATCCATAGTGTTAGTTTTGAATAGCAACAGATAAGATGCATGCAAAAATTTCAATCAGAAAAACTTATGTATACATGCAATACTAATATTTTGGCAAATCAACAAGTGATGGCAGAGTGCAGTAATCATATCGCATGCAATCCCATAATGCATACATTCCCCCCTCCAATTGGAAAAGGAATTCCATGACCATAAAGCATATGAGAGGTGTTGTGTTGATGGCAAGGCAAGGGAATGAACAATATAGCAGTGAATGAAGCAGAGTACACATATCAATGATAGGACGACGAGAGTTATGGTTATAATGAGAGCAGAGTGTGTAAAGATAGTTATGAATAAGAGATAGGACACTTTGAATTGATGATAAGTGATGAAAAAGAGAAAAAGAACAACAATATGCCAATAAGATGTTTCACTGATAGTATGCTAGCTGAAAATGATGCGATTGATCATAAAACAATTTCTCATGCATAAAGGTTCAAAACAGGGAAAAAGTTAAAGAAATAACTTCTCTGATAAAAAGAAAAAAATAAGAAAAGGGTATTATAATAATAATTGACGATAAGATATAACTTCAATACCATAAGCAGAGCCGCTGCTGCCAGCAGGCGTCCATAGCCTCGGCAGGGTTGCTTTTTAACCCATATGAGCTAGGATCATCAATTTATAAATGGAGAGTTATAGTGTTGTTCTACAGAAGAGATCAGTGTGCTGGCGTGGTAACCAGATAACCACACTGCCATTCACTGGGATGTAGCAAAAGTGATCAGGCCGGCTCGTGATGAGACCTCCTGTTCCAAGGATAATTTGGCTATCCAATGGATCATAACCCTGGTGTGGTGGCCATAATGGGAATGTCACTTTCTTACAACCTTATGAACATGGTAGGCTGGCTCGTAATGAGACCCCCTATCCTCCATCTGCGAACAAAATTTTGTTGTTATTACACATTTTTATGATAAAAAGAGGGAGGCTCAGTACTCCTTAAGAGCAGGGATGGCGGAAGAAGTTGAACATGTCAATATAAAAAAATATACCCATAATCTCATTTATTACAGACAGAGAAGATTATAACCAGGAAGGGTGGAACCAGCATGGTATTAAGATGATCAATCAGTATCATGTACAGCAGGAAACAATGCAGTAAAGTAATATATAAATAATTGTGTCCCTTTTAAAAAAAAATCTATCATCAAGGAGCTGTCCTGTTAAAGATCATAACGTGAATGATATTAACTCGCTTCAAAAGAATCCATAATTCTTGTCCTCATAAAAGTAGTGTACTTCATGCCATAAAATGGAATCAGTTAAAATGTGGTTGAGATGAATTAGGAATAATCCCACAAGAGGAAGGAAGGGTTGCTCTCGAAAATAATCCCAAAGTGTTGCTCTTTTGAATGAACAGCAAAAACACTCAAAAAGTGGTGTTCCGTGTAGGGAACAACAAAGGAAATGCACACAAAAAAAGCAAAAATACACACAAAAAAAGTGTGAAAATGGAAATGTCGTTCCTTTGGAAAAAGGAACAGCAAAAACTAAAAGTGTTGTTCCTTTAGAAAAGGAACAGCAAAAACAAAAAGTGTCGTTCCTTTGGAAAAGGAACAGCAAAAATGAAAAGTGTCGTTCCTTTGGAAAAGGAACAGCAAAAACGCAAGTGCCGTTCCTTTGGAAAAGGAACAGCAAAAATGAAAAGTGCAGAAGTGTTGTTCCATTAGAAAAGGAACAGCAAAACGTGAAAGTGCAGAAGTGTTGTTCCATTCGAAAAGGAACAGCAAAACGTGAAAGTGCAGAAGTGCTGTTCCATTCGAAAAGGAACAGCAAAATGTGAAAGTGCAGAAGTGTTGTTCCATTCGAAAAGGAACATCAAAATGTGAAAGTGCAGAAGTGCTGTTCCATTCGAAAAGGAACAGCAAAACATGAAAGTGCAGAAGTGTTGTTCCATTCGAAAAGGAACAGCAAAATGTGAAAGTGCAGAAGTGTTGTTCCTTTCCGAATGGAACAGCAAAACGTGAAAGTGCAGAAGTGCTGTTCCATTCGGAAAGGAACAGCAAAATGTGAAAGTGCAGAAGTGTTGTTCCATTCGGAAAGGAACAGCAAAATGTGAAAGTGCAGAAGTGATGTTCCATTCGGAAAGGAACAGCAAAATGTGAAAGTGCAGAAGTGATGTTCCATTCGGAAAGGAACAGCAAAACGTGAAAGTGCAGAAGTGTTGTTCCATTCAGAAAGGAACAGCAAAACGTGAAATTGCAGAAGTGATGTTCCATTCGAAAAGGAACAGCAAAACGTGAAAGTGCAGAAGTGTTGTTCCATTCGAAAAGGAACAGCAAAACGTGAAAGTGCAGAAGTGTTGTTCCATTCGGAAAGGAACAGCAAAACGTGAAAGTGCAGAAGTGCTGTTCCATTCGGAAAGGAACAGCAAAACGTGAAAGTGCAGAAGTGCTGTTCCATTCGGAAAGGAACAGCGAAACGTGAAAGTGCAGAAGTGCTGTTCCATTCGGAAAGGAACAGCAAAACGTGAAAGTGCAGAAGTGCTGTTCCATTCGGAAAGGAACAGCAAAACGTGAAAGTGCAGAAGTGTTGTTCCATTCGAAAAGGAACAGCAAAATGTGAAAGTGCAGAAGTGATGTTCCATTCAGAAAGGAACAGCAAAATGTGAAAGTGCAGAAGTGCTGTTCCATTCGAAAAGGAATAGCAAAACGTGAAAGTGCAGAAGTACTGTTCCATTCGAAAAGGAACAGCAAAACGTGAAAGTGCAGAAGTGCTGTTCCATTCGAAAAGGAACAGCAAAACTGTTACACTAAAAAATGTCACCTTGACTACTTACAGTTAGTATGGCTCAAATCAACAGTCATGCTACCCTCTTAGGCAAGTCTCATGCCTCTGTTATCCATCTCAAACTCAAAGAAGAGAGAAAGTCTTGTAAAAACTATGTTTATCTCTGGGGTCGCAGGTTCTCTCTAGCCTTACCTGCGGGGACGCTGACCTTGTTCACAAAATATGCATCCATGGACGCTCTGTATGTTAAGGGACAGGTGCGTCCCTCTGTAAAAGGCAAAATGCGCGAGTTTTATCTTGAAAAAGTTACTTGTGGTTACTTCTAGAACATTCTAGAGGTCGGTTTGATGAAATGGATGCGCCTCCAGTTGGTTCATGTATCTCTATAAAGGGGGAACTTATCCCATCAATAAGGGAGCTATCCCACCCAAAGAGGGGGATGATCCCATTGATAGTGGACCTGAATAACCTCTTTACAGCACTATAAATAAAGGCATTGAGCCAGAAGGAGAGGAGGTTGGAGCTATACATTTTCTTTGGGTAAATGCTGCAGGATTTAGGTCTTCCATTAGAGCCTTTGTAAGGAGAGATTGTCTTTACTTGATTCTACTTGGAAGAGGGTGAGCTTTGTCAAAGTAGAGGAAAACCCTTGATGGACCCTGGGAGGAACTTGCACAACACCAAGGCCAGGTTGTAAGAGTTTCTTTGTTTCGTTATTAATACAAACTGGTTTATTTTTCTCAATAGCTTGTGTTAATGAGTTATTTCATGTGTTCCTTGGTCTGCATGTTGAATATATGTTTTATTATATGAAATGCAAGTGCTTGGTAATTGTTTGATTGTTTGTGGTTGCAGGAATTGACTTGAAGGAGGAGCTCATCCGGATCGTCAAGAACGGACTTCAACAACAGCGTTTTGGAATAAGGTAAGCCTAAACACTTGTAGATTTCATGTTGTAAAAGGTGTATTTAGAGAAAGATCACTCCATTTTGTCTTGTTTGTCATTAGAATGTCTTAGACTTCTAGGAAGGTCAGTCGTGTCCGCACCCTTGACAGATTCCGTGTGACAAATTGGCGACTCAACTGGAAGAATCCATTAATGAGAAAGTCTTTTCCTTTGGGTGAACTTTGCTCTGAGAAAATCATTTTTATTTTCTGGTTTTTGACTGTGAGAATTAGTATTTGGGTGGCTTAGCTTTAGATTTAGTTAGATTTGGTTTTTCTTAACTTTTCCAGAAGGACGCATCCTCTGAGTACTGCACAGTGCGTCTTTGGACGCGCTGTTGCCGTTTGCACAGAGCGGGCCCGCGCCTGTTCTAACGGGTTGCCTGCGTCTTCCTGTAAAAATTTAGGAAAACTCCATTTTTTGCTTTAATTGCTTTTAGATTTTGTTTTTTCTTAGTGTTTTCTGCCCAGATCCTTTAGTACCCTGTCAAAAATTTTCACCTAAGCTTGTTCCTGCTCTTAGCTTTCATCAATTGGGTGTTTTGAGTCTCTTTTTGAGAAATTCTTGATTTATTTTCCTTTGGTCATTACTTGGAGATTTCTCTCAGTTCTTTTCACAATTTTGCATCTTTTTGCTTGTGTTTTTGCAAAAAAATTTCCCCCTCATTCGCGGGGGGGGCTAAATTGTGTATGAGTGTTAATCGCCTTTGAGTGTTTTTATTTTTTGATCTTTGGAACTCTCACCCAATTTTCTCAATTTGCACTTGATTGGTTCTTAGATCACATTAGAATCGTCTTGTGTTTGAGAATTCTTTTGCATAGATCACATTTGCACAATTAGAATTCTCATTTTCAGAATATTAATGAAAAATGTGCATAGATTACATTTGCATACTTTTCATGTGAATTGTGCATAGATTACAATTGCATAGTTTACATTCTGAAAAATCAATCGTAGATTTAGATCAGCTTTCTTTGATTTGAATTTACACAAAAATAAAAATAAAAAAATGGTTTGGAATTGATTTGCATTAGTTTTTCTTGATGAAATTAGTGCATTAGAGAATTTGTTAAATTTTCTCTTAATGATCAATTTTTTGCATTGTTGGAAGTGAATGGAAACTCTCTCCTTACTCTAGTTAGGATTCATCGAATTGAAAGGATTGCATTATCATATTCGATTGCATTCAGTTGAGTCGGGTCATAACACCATTGGTTTCATCTCCATTTACCCATTTGAGTAATAACAGCCTTAATAACACAGCGCTTAATTAAAATTCATCTAGTAATTTTTACATTTCTAGGGCTTTGAAACACCAACATAGCTTAGGCTAGGGTCTTGGAGTAGGTGAGTACTTAACTCTCCAAGACTACAAAACCAAACAGATAGTTTATCTTGAGTAGATTAAATCCAATTGTTTCAGTTACACTCTGGGAAAGCTCCTCTTAAAGGAGAAGCACGAGCTCGTGTCCGAACCAGTGAGGGGATCATTCCCCCCTCGTTGGGAACGACGCCAGACAGTACGTATTACAAACGGTAAACCTCGGATTAACCATTGTCAAGGAGCCAGGGGTCACTTATCGGTAAACCTTGGATTACTGTCAAGGAGCCGATAAGGGGATTGAGCTTGTTACTCTGCCCTTGCGTGCTGTCGGAGTTTAGACTGTTCCCCCAGGTGTAATTGTTGTGATTGGTAACTTTAGTGACCATAATATTTAGGGTTCTACCAAGGTGACGGTGGAGGGAAGGTCCCACTGTACCTGGAGCAGACGTCGGTTATACTCACTTGGATTTTCCGGGGGGTTCACTTCACTTCGAGACGGTTAAAGTGGAGGAACTTGTGCCGGTCTATTCATTAAGCAGGTTGCCGGGGTAACTGTTCCACCCACCACTTCTGTACTGAATTCGGCGATGTTGGGCTTCATCACCAACTAGTGTTTTCGGTCCGGAAGGCTACTGTTTGTGTATGGTTTGACTCCTAGATTTGATAGCGCGTGTTAATTTGTTTGTTTTTACTTATAGAGACCATAGGTGTGAATTGTGAATTTTAGTTGTTAAGTGTGAATTGTGAATTGTTAATTTTAGTTTTAAATTGTTAATAAAATTCACTGAAGTTGAATATAATGGCAAATGTTCCGGAATTTATCAACCTAGGAACCCCTCCTAATGAGAATCCTAGTACTTTTCCTTACTTTGGAAATGTTGGTCCTCCTTTTATGGCTACTTTGTCATTACCTGGATTTACAATAGGTTTACCGATATGGTTATTTTCAACTTCGTTGGCCCAAAATACTCCAATTGTTCCTTCTCAACCGGATGCTTCACCTCAACAGAGTTCACCATCTCAACATCACCAACCTTCTGTTGACCCTTTACCTTCTTTGCCTAATCTTTCTTCCTCCATTTCTTCCTCTTCGCCTGGTAAAAGCCTTGATGCTAGTAACCAGGAGGCTAAGAAGAAGAAGAAAGGGAAGAAGAAGAAGAAGAAGCAAAATAAGAAAGAAGTCAACCAACCAACCATGGCTGTAAGTGTTAGTTGTGTTGAGGAAAATTCCGACATGCACCGTAAACCCAAATACCCTTGCAGGCTTTGTAAGGGTGACCACTTCCTTGTCAATTGTCCTGGTATTCCAAAGGTCTTGCAAGTATGGTCAGAAAAATCTCATCAACTTTCCGTTGATCCATCAACCAGTGATAGTCAGGTTCCTGGGAAAAAGGGTAAAGTTAGGTTTCCTTGTAAGTTATGCAAAGGGAGTCATCAAACTCACATTTGCCCTCACATGGATGAAGCCTCAACATTGTTGGAAAAACTTACTGTTCCACAGCAAGAATTTCCAACTGGTTACCGTAAACTTTCTCCCAACCTACCGTCAACTGACGGAGTGATTGATTTAAATTCAAGTACAGTCGATCACACTCTTCCATTGGAGAGTGAAACTCATGTCACTCAGGTTGATGATCCATTAGTTGATCAAGTGGTCGATTCAATTTCACATTCGGTCGATCCCACTTTCCATTTCGAGAGTAAATTTCATACCGCTGATGTTCTTCTTGTTACATCGGATTCTTCTATGCCGGGGGGCATTTCACTTGTTTCTACAGAACCCCCTCCAAGTACTGAGGTCTTTTCCTTTGATTGGAATAGACTGACAGAACCTCGTCTTCCTTCCTCCATCCCTTTCCAAATCATTGTCAAGGCTAGTGGTAGGGACATACATCGTACTCAGGTAGATGAAGGTGCTTCTGTTAGTATTTTATCCTCAGCTGTTTGGAAAGCTTTGGGTTCCCCTCAGCTTGCGCCTATTACGCAGAATCTGAAAGCTTTTAACAAAACAATTAGTGAACCTTTAGGGATCCTTCCTAAGTTTTCTATTACCTTAGAAGGTAAAACTGTTTGTGTTGATCTTATGGTAGTTCGAGGTCCCTTGGATTTCAATTTACTCCTTGGGCGAGACTATGTTTATGCAATGAAAGCTGTCGTATCGACACTCTTTCGCGTGATGTCTTTCCCTCACAATGGCAGTATTGTGACTGTAGACCAGCTTTCGTTCCCTAGTCTTGTCTCAACTACCAATAATATGACACCCCTAAATGTTCCTGATTCTAAAGTGGTATCTACCCTGCCACGGGTTAATTATGTGGCAACCGGTCCCATGTTTTCAGTTACCAATGTAAGTGAGCCTCTCACTGTTGATTTAGATTCGGTAATTGACATGGAAAACTCTATGGGATTACTTGAACACGATGTTCTTATCCCTTTTGAGTCCCTTGACATGTGTTCCTTCCAGAGAAGTATTCTTCCTTCTGATGAAGATCTCTTGGAAGCCATGATCAAGGTGTGTCCATTGACATGTCTTTCTTCCAGTTAGAAGCCATGCTCAAGGAGCATGAGGACAGTTCTTTTACTGAGTCAACCTCGTTAAAAAATGAATCAGGTACGAGGATAGTTTGTTCCTCTCTCAACCTCGTTAAAAAATGAAACTGGATGGTCCGAGGAAAGTTCCTTTTACTGTGTCAACCTCGTTAAAAAATGAATCAGTGAGTACGAGGATAGTTTTTTCTTGTATCAACCTCGTTAAAAAATGAAACAGGCTAGCATGAGGACAGTTCTTTTACTGAGTCAACCTCATTAAAAAATGAATCAGCTAGATTTTAGGATATGTAGGTAGATTGTAGAAAGTAGGGTTTTGAGGACAGTTCCTGTTACTGAGTCAACCTCATTAAAAAATGAATCAGGTTTGAGGATAGTTCTTTTCTTGTGTCAACCTCTTTAAAAGTGAAACAACTCCCTTTTCAAGTTAAATATTGAAAGTAAACCTTCATTTCATCCAGCCGATTGAATGCAATGAAGCCTGGGGGGCATGTACCTCATTTCGCATCATTATGCTGGGGGCATGCGAACTTTTTGAGCATAGTTCCTTGTCTTGTGTCAAGCTCGTTAAAAAATGAAACAAGGGTAGGTTAAGTAGGTAGATTGTAGAGAGTAGTCATGAGCATAGCTCCTTGTCTTGTGTCAAGCTCATTAAAAAATGAAACAAGGATCATGAGCATAGTTCCTTGTCTTGTGTCAAGCTCGTTAAAAAATGAATCAAGGTTTTTAGAATAGAGTTTTTTGTTAGGTAGATTGTAGAAAGTAGTTCTGAGCATAGTTCCTTATCTTGTGTCACGCTCGTTTAAAAAATGAAACAAGGATTTTGAGGATAGTTCTTTTCCTGTGTCAACCTCACTAAAAAATGAAACAACTCCCACAAGTCTTTCCAAGATCTTGAAAGTAAAGCTTCATTCCATCCACCTCATTGAATGCAATGAAGCTTGGGGGGCATGTACCTTGGTTTGCATCTTTATGCTGGGGGCATGTGAACTTATAACAAGCATAGTTTTTCGTTTCAAGCTTGCGTAAACATGAAACCGAATCCGAGCATAGTTCTTTTCCTGTGTCAAGCTCGTTAAAAAATGAAACAAATCCTCCTCTACTTGAGTCGAGAGATTGACTAGATCTCATAGATGTTAAGTTGTATATTTAGGTTAGTTTTTTCAGTTTTAGGTCGAGTCTTTCAAACGATCTCATTCATGAACCTTCATTTCATCCAACTGGTTGAATGAGATGAAGCAGGGGGGCATGCACTCTAAACAGTTACGCTTAGGGGGCATCAAGCACAGTTTTCTCTCTGTTTCAAGCTTGTATAAAAATGAAACTACTATGAAGCATAGTTTTTCTCTGTTTCAAGCTTTTGTAAAAATGAAACCTATCTTGAGTCAATTTCAGTTATTTTCAAGACTCGTTAAACTCATGAAAATCCCGAGATTATTTTGCCATCTTTCATTCTCGTAAAACAAATGAAAATGCCGAGTTCTTTCCGTCTTTTCCTGCTCGTAAATTAAATTGAAAGTCGGCCATATGAGTACATTTTTATCCCTTTTTCGAACTCATTAAAACTTACGAAAAAGTGAAAACCATGAGTACATTTTTATCCCTTTTTCGAACTCGTTAAAACTTACGAAAAAGTGAAACCTTGGAGTTCTCTTTTAAGCCCTTTTCAGACTCTTAAAACATGAAAAGATTGCCGAGCGTTTCTTTTACACTCGTTAAAACGGAATTAAAAGACGGTCCCCTTTTAGCTCTTTTCTGACCGCAAAATCAGGAAAAGATTGCCGGGTTTTTGTCGTTTCAAACTCGATAAGGAAATAAAACGACGTGTCCTTGATCGCTTTTTACTTTTCAGGTCAACGACACTATTATGAAAGTACTCCTTGGTCGCAAGATCAAGCGGTTCCCCCAGGTATTATTTTATACTTTTTCGGGCTTGAGGGACACAAATATACGAAAAAGTTCAACATGGAGTCTCCTTTTGTTTTTTCAGACTCTCTAAAATTGAAAAACGCCGAGTTTCTCCTATACTGGGCTCGTTAAACTTTTACAGTAAAGGACCTGTTCAATTACAAACAGGAACGAACCACTCCTTCCTAGGGTTCGAATTTAAACTAGGTTGGACTCGTCCGAAGGATGAGCTTATAATCAAGCATATGTTATCCTCCTCAAGCTTGTTAAAAATAAAGAGGTACTTGCCAGAAATGGTGGGGGAAAAGAGAGAAGAATGAACCTGTTTGTCACCTTTTGTCTCAAAAGAAACTTTATTACCACTCTTGAACATGACACTTTTCATTCACCTGGGTTGGGAAATCTTTTACCTCACAGTTGACCAAACCACTTTGAAAGTCTTTAACCGGGTTTCGGGGATTAACTTTGAGTTATTCGTCACCAAGCCATCTGTCGTGTCGTTATGTGTTCAAGAGGTCTACAAGCAAAAACTTTCATCTGCAAAATACTTGTCATCCATTTGACCATCCCTGAGTCAGTCCTTACAGCAACATTTCTTCAACTTGAACAATGATTTCGTGTTGTGGGCTTGCCTGCAACGGGTCGCTTTCTATCGACATCGACACATTATCTAGAAAGATGACTTAGGAATCGACAGCACCTTGAAGTCTGCATGCATCAATGGCAGGTTTCTCGCCTTTAAAGTCAGTTTACATCATTGACTTTCGATCAAAGGATTCCGTGAAGTGTTCGACATCAAAACATCTATTCACATTTCACGGGTTGTGCTTGGTACTTTGAGAACAATTGACATTACTGGTGGTTTCTCTCACGCTTGTTAACAGTTTGCATCATCGACTGGTAATCAAGTGGTTTCTAACATGTTCGACATCGAATCATTTAATCACATGGCTAGAATCGTACCAATTCGGGAAGTAGAAGTGAAAACCCTGGATCTAGTTTCTACCATCCAGGCTGCGAGGAGTTTTGTATTCATTATCTATGTAGACTAATCATAAACAGATGGCTGCGTCCATACTGTGTCTACAAAAGTCTATAAAAATGATGTACTGCAAGATCATTCCTGTATCAGAATAGTTAGTCCATTAGTTAAAGTTTTGAATCTGAGTATGGGAATGCCTACCTCAGTGATGATATAATCTTATCCATGTATTTTGTGTTGAAAATTGCAGGTTCCAACCAGGCCATCCACAAGACAATCCTTGAAATGATAAAGCGCTTCACCCTTCCTAGAATTACAAAACCCTATTCTATTCCAGGCTTCGCACTTTAGGGGGCAATCTGTTACACTAAAAAATGTCACCTTGACTACTTACAGTTAGTATGGCTCAAATCAACAGTCATGCTACCCTCTTAGGCAAGTCTCATGCCTCTGTTATCCATCTCAAACTCAAAGAAGAGAGAAAGTCTTGTAAAAACTATGTTTATCTCTGGGGTCGCAGGTTCTCTCTAGCCTTACCTGCGGGGACGCTGACCTTGTTCACAAAATATGCATCCATGGACACTCTGTATGTTAAGGGATAGGTGCGTCCCTCTGTAAAAGGCAAAATGCGCGAGTTTTATCTTGAAAAAGTTACTTGTGGTTACTTCTAGAACATTCTAGAGGTCGGTTTGATGAAATGGATGCGCCTCCAGTTGGTTCATGTATCTCTATAAAGGGGGAACTTATCCCATCAATAAGGGAGCTATCCCACCCAAAGAGGGGGATGATCCCATTGATAGTGGACCTGAATAACCTCTTTACAGCACTATAAATAAAGGCATTGAGCCAGAAGGAGAGGAGGTTGGAGCTATACATTTTCTTTGGGTAAATGCTGCAGGATTTAGGTCTTCCATTAGAGCCTTTGTAAGGAGAGATTGTCTTTACTTGATTCTACTTGGAAGAGGGTGAGCTTTGTCAAAGTAGAGGAAAACCCTTGATGGACCCTGGGAGGAACTTGCACAACACCAAGGCCAGGTTGTAAGAGTTTCTTTGTTTCGTTATTAATACAAACTGGTTTATTTTTCTCAATAGCTTGTGTTAATGAGTTATTTCATGTGTTCCTTGGTCTGCATGTTGAATATATGTTTTATTATATGAAATGCAAGTGCTTGGTAATTGTTTGATTGTTTGTGGTTGCAGGAATTGACTTGAAGGAGGAGCTCATCCGGATCGTCAAGAACGGACTTCAACAACAGCGTTTTGGAATAAGGTAAGCCTAAACACTTGTAGATTTCATGTTGTAAAAGGTGTATTTAGAGAAAGATCACTCCATTTTGTCTTGTTTGTCATTAGAATGTCTTAGACTTCTAGGAAGGTCAGTCGTGTCCGCACCCTTGACAGATTCCGTGTGACAAAAACGTGAAAGTGCAGAAGTGTTGTTCCATTCGAAAAGGAACAACAAAACGTGAAAGTGCAGAAGTGATGTTCCATTCAAAAAGGAACAGCAAAACGTGAAAGTGCAGAAGTGTTGTTCCATTCGGAAAGGAACAGCAAAATGTGAAAGTGCAGAAGTGTTGTTCCATTCGGAAAGGAAAGTGCAGAAGTGTTGTTCCATTCGAAAAGGAACAGCAAAATGTGAAAGTGCAGAAGTGCTATTCCATTCAGAAAGGAACAGCGAAACATGAAAGTGCAGAAGTGCTGTTCCATTCGAAAAGGAACAGCAAAACGTGAAAGTGCAGAAGTGTTGTTCCATTCGAAAAGGAACAGCAAAATGTGAAAGTGTAGAAGTGTTGTTCCATTCGGTAAGGAACAGCGAAATGTGAAAGTGCAGAAGTGTTGTTCCATTCGGAAAGGAACAGCAAAACGTGTAAGTGCAGAAGTGTTGTTCCATTCAGAAAGGAACAACAAGACATGAAAGTGCAGAAGTGTTGTTCCATTCGAAAAGGAACAGCAAAACGTGAAAGTGCAGAAGTGTTGTTCCATTCGAAAAGGAACAGCAAAATGTGAAAGTGCAGAAGTGTTGTTCCATTCGAAAAGGAACAGCAAAACGTGAAAGTGCAGAAGTGATGTTCCATTCGAAAAGGAACAGCAAAATGTGAAAGTGCAGAAGTGTTGTTCCATTCAAAAAGGAACAGCAAAATGGACAATCATAAAATGCAAACATGCAAAAAAACAAATTAGCTGTTCACGGCATTGATGCTAAAGATATGTTACAATTTGAATGAAGCAACACCTGAAACACAAAATATAAGAGAAATCAGAAAGGAAACAACATTTTATCTTAAGTTACAACAGCTATGATGTTCTGTAAAAAAAATGATCTCTTTGAAAAATGTTTTGGCAACAGTGACAAGACATGAATCTTCAAATGGAAATCAATTCTTCATTTCTTCTATTATGAATCCATTGGGTAATGAGTTGGATGAAATTCCTTTGTTTCATTTAAAATTTCTTTCAAAAATCACTCGTTCATAAATTGACCTTCTTTGTTTTCCCAAGACCTGCAAAAAACGAGTATCTACCTGCAATAAAACATTAAATCATGGAGAAAGAGAGGTGCGCGGGCTCCACTAATCCAAGAATTATGTAAAAAAACTAACAAGTAGTTACTCTGTAGAACAAATCCACAGAGAAAATAACAAAGTAAAATTTATTTGTTACCTGCGGGAGAGCAGTGGCCAAGCATACTAACCTGCAGTGTTTTAATCACAACTTCTTTGTTTTTCATCGAAATTGAGTGATTCCAAAGTCTAATGAGAGCTAATTCAAAGTTTTATCTTCAGTAGAAACAGGTTTTAAAGATTCAATGATATGATATGTCAATTTTAGTTAGAACAACCTGCATAATAGAGTCATTGTCGATTACCCTGCTTAGACCAACAGTTGATATTTCAAGCGTAACTTTTTCGTTTGATGTCGGATTCGAATGATTTAAATTGGAAATGAAAATAGATTCATTTATTTATCTCCAATAGAAACAGGTTTTGAAGACAAGAAGAATTGATAGGTCAAATATTGTAAGGAACAGCCGGAAAGACAGAGTTTTAAGAGTGCTGATTTACGATAGACAGTCAGTATTTTGATCATAACTTCCTCATAAGATATCAAAAATGAGTGATTCCAATTGCATTGTAAACTAGATTCATAGGGGAATATACCATAGAAACAGGTTTTAAAAATATGGTCATTTAGGCCTCCAAAAACTGGCTGTCCCAACTCTGTTCCTGAGCTGCCCGCTAGACACCCTGTCAATGTTTTGGTTCTAACTTTTTCGTTTCAAATCCAAATTGAGTGATTCAAATTGGGTTAGAAAGTAGACATCAAGGGCTACTTGGGGTAGAAACAGGTTTTAAAAATATTCACTTTTGGTCCCTCAAAACATGACTGTCCCGACTGTTTTTCCAGAAAGTTCATCAAGCCCACAAGCCAAAAAAAATGAAATTTGGCAGTTCAACATTGTAAGCATGTTGTATTGGCTTATTATGGTGAGGGTGTGGAATTAGTTGAGCAGGAAAATGTGTAAGGAATGGAGCATTGTGATGATGTGGTTGATTGGGTTGAGTGGATGAATTTGGTATGCAAGCAGGATGTTGTGGAAGAGCTGATGAAAAATATGGAGAATATGTTTGTGCTACAAGATGAGGGAGAGTAGTCATGCCATCATAAGATGAGCCATGCCCAACTTGTAAACAAGATTGGTGGTTATATTGAAATTGACATGGCTTCCCTAGAACATGAGTATTCCATAATGGATTATGCAAGTAAGAGAATGGAGAAGAAGTGTTTTGAACCATACCTGTAGGCCATGATTTCCATGGTTTTGACCTTGTTGCAGCTTCCTCACCTCTTTGATATGATACTTCCATCTTAGATAAGGAAGAGTAACCATCTATGGGTTGCTCCTTTCGGTCATGAGGGCAAAACACTTCATCAAATTCTTCATTTTTATGAACCTGCAAAACATCCAATTTTGAGCTTAGAGAGCTAATGAAATCAACTTTAAAATTTTCAAATAAATCATTGATTTCGGCTCTTATGTCTCCTATTCTTGTAGCAGATTTGGAAAACAAAGAAAAAACATCTCTAGGATTCTTACCAGCCTTGGAGATTCCTCTTGAATACCTTATGCACAACTCACAAACATCATCATATGATAACTGAAAAACATCACCTTTTCCTATCAGATTTAAGAGTTCTAAAAATTCATCTTTGATTCCTTTAAGAATGAGTGTTTTTAAGATCTCTTTTTCCAAATGCTTATGCTTTGATTTTTGAAGGTTATAATGAAATCGATCTACATAATCCTCCAAACTTTCGTCTTCCCCTTGTATCATACCGAAAATATCTTCATTGGATTTGCAATAGTCTTGGTACTTCTTCAAGAATATGTTCTTCATGTCCTCCCATGTTTGGATGCAATTCCCACCTAGGCTCATGAACCATCGGAGAGCTGCTCCTTTTAGAGTAAGAGGAAACACTTTCAATCTTTGATCATTAGTACAATAATCATATCCTCTACAAAGTATTTCGAACTCAAATAAGAATGTATCTGGATCTTCATTTGTCAAGCCATGAAAATTTGGTAGAGACAATGGGGGAATTATGTGCATTTGTGTCACTCCTCCTAGATCTTTGATAGGAAATTCAAAAGTAAAAATGTGATCCATTTCTTACCATAATAGAAGATGTTCTTCATGTGTTTCTTCGAGGCCCCTTCTTCAAATGTTCCTGTCAATCGGTTAGTGAAATGGGTGGTGCTTACATCACCACTTGAGAGAAATCATGAGATTTGTTTTTCAAAATTTCTATTTTTTTCTTTTAATTCATTCACACAAAAATTCAAACATCTATTTCTACCCAACAAAGCAACAACAAATCTGTTAGGAAAGCGGACAGTGGAGCAGGGCTTTTACATGCTCCGCACGCAGGTTCTTACCTTCCGTTTTTAAGATCCAACTCTTCCCTAGCAGGCACTCATCAGATTCACACTACTCTTTAGAAATGGCTACACTCTCCCCGGCAACGGCGCCAAAATGTGGAGCGATAAAAAGGTGTCTTTTGAACTCCTAATTACCTTCACATTAATTATCAACCCAGGGACGACTTTTTATTTCAAGAGTGTACTCAGTCTGAGGCGGCTATTTACTCAAGAGTAATGTTTTGTAGTATAGTGCTTAAAAGCTACAAAAGTAAATGAATGCTTGAAAAGAAATCTAACAATAACATAAACTCAAATGCTCTGAAATCCAACTATTCACTCAGCAAACATCAATTGAGGATATAGTAGCAATAACTCACTCCTCTAGAGATTGATGCAATTGAAATCAAACCGGAACAAGACAATCAATCTGGGAATGAGGAAGCAATAACCAATGTTCTCTACAGTTGACAGTCCTGCTTTAAAGCAATCAAAAGGAAATCGAACTTGAACTAAAGCTGTCATTGAAAGTAAACTAGGAAAACTCTTTAAAAGCAAACTAGTGCAATTAATCAATAGAAATGAACAACAAAGTAAATGGGTGCATGTCTACAACTTAACTACTTCAAAAGGCTAAATCACACCAAGCATTGCATCAGTCGAAGGTTTGGTAGAAATAACCCATCCTTTTCATAACTAATGAGAACAAATCCGAGGTCTGGGAGCTAGGTAGCTGATGCTGGGGCTCACTACAGCCTGAGATCGTCCTTGATGAATGTAAATGAAATGGCAAATAAAGGAAATAACAATGAAATAGAACAGCACATCAGCCAAGGGTTTGGTGGCAATAACCTATCCCTTTCATAACTGATGGGAGCAGATCAGAGGTCTGGGAGCCAAATAGCAGAAGCTGACACTCACTACAGCCTGAGTCTGTCCTTAAGAAATGGCAAGTAAATGAAACAACAAATCAGCAATCTTGAAATAAACCAGCAATTGAAATCAAACAACACGCAGAAATAGAACACCATTAACTAATAATGAATATGAAACAACGATGGAAAGTCAAATACAAATGCATAACAACTTAACACACGGCACACCTCAATAGCAATATGATCTTGGTAATCCACTTGTCAGTCTTAGTTATAAATAATACGATTGTCTTTTAGAGTGGAACAACAACGTTCATAGATTCAACAATCGCAAGGAAATATAATTTCTAAGATGAATTCAATAATACCAATGGTCAAATGTTACAACACAGACATTCCATAATTGAATAGCAACGGTATCCTGTAAAAACCATTTATATCAGCACTTAAAGAAACAGCAATGCGTTGCAAAATTAATATGATATTTCTGTCTCAGAAAATGAGATTATGTGACAGAGCTGTGATGTAAAATAATAGAACATACCAGATTACCAAGTAAAACTGATAAGCAAACCACGCATAAAACAAAAGAATATAATATACAGTAGCAGCAGCAGCGTACTCCACCAGAGGCTGGGCCCTTAGCCGCCAGCGGATGCTGCTGGGTTACTTCAGATGAACAGAATGAACAACAACTCCCAAATCATGTATTAATCATCAAATTATGGAATCATTACAATAGCAAAAGCTTGAGGATTACCACATGCAACAATCCCTTCTTCTTTCTATCCTATCATGAAGCCTTGCTTCTGAATCTCTAATTCAAATCATCCATTCTCCATTCTCTTAGCCATCCCCAAGTCATCCCATAAATCCCCAAATCATCCCATCTCTGATCTCAGTTTTCATTTAAATAGAGAGAGCTCAAAGAGAAGTTACAATAAGGATAAGTACAACATGATTCCTATTACAAAATAGGTTTGCTTCTAACCATTTGATCAACAAGAACAAGGCGAATTTGGCTTTGCAGCTGAGATTTGGAGGACGGCCGCAACAATAAATCTGAGAAAATCGTGCTCAAAGAACCCTGCGTTTCTCTCAGTACAAGCCAAATTTGGGCAAACCATTCTTCAATAAAGTTAATTGGGTCCGTTCTAGACAAAACCCATGTTCCGGATTTTCCAGATTCTGCTTCATTTGCTCAGAATCTCAACCGCAAAATCGTCACTTCTTATTCCAGCGAATTTCTGAGTTGGCACTTTTAATGATCAAATCTTCAATCTGGAAATTATCTTGGACGCTAAAAATGGTGAATAATGTTACAATTGATTTATTAAAACTATCATTGATAAAATCATGCATAATCATCAATTTATTAGAAATAAAGGAGAATAAATAACATTCATTCATAAGAGCATAAATCATTTATAAAATGGATTTAAATAATAAATTATAATAAATGACGTGATGAAGAATAATAGAAATGGGTGGAATAAGTGTTCAAAAGTGATAATAATAATGGCATATTAACGGCCCAACACCGCCTTTGGGTTGCGTGGAATA
Source organism: Pinus tabuliformis (assembly GCA_031772625.1). Classification (NCBI taxonomy): domain Eukaryota; kingdom Viridiplantae; phylum Streptophyta; class Pinopsida; order Pinales; family Pinaceae; genus Pinus; species Pinus tabuliformis. The sequence continues at coordinate 294,109,393 of CM062813.1, forward strand.
CACTCTTTTTAATCTCCATTTCCATCTCAAACACAGTGGTTATTTTTTTTTTCATCATGGGAATGTTGTTGCGGTAGTTCCCTTCGCTACTTCTCAACCTACTCTTCCAGTCTGTCAAAGCATCCATACTTCTCATTTAATTTTGTGTTCTCTTTCTTGCAATTTTTTCCAAAGGGTAATATGGTTCACATACATTCCTTTCTCAGTCATATTTAATGTGCAACTAGTTCCTTTAAAGAGTAGATTTGGTTCACCATACTGGCATTAAAAGCAACTAGGCCTCCTAAAGCAAATCTCCTTCCCCTTTGGAATTTGTGTCCTGTTATCACTCAGGTTTTCCCAAAAGTTGTAAGAAAGGGAAGGATGCCGAGGTAACCACAGACCAATCTTTTAGATACAGAATCTAGCAAATCTGTATCCAGAGAGGGCTCTCTCTTTATGATTTATCTTTGTTTTTAAAGGTATTAGGCTAGTTATGAAGTTCAAGGGTTTTGTTTGAGTTTGGGTGGTGAGATTCAATAGAACAGAGAGGTAAAACAGAGTAGTTCAGTCCATTGGGCTAATGGAGTCAAAGAAGATGGCTTTCTGGATTTGGTTTCTTAACAGAGGATGGCTTCACAGAGCAAGGTAGTCAAACAGGGAACAAATAAAAACTTGAAACAGATGGAATGGGCTCAAATTGGGTGAAGGGAAGTTAAGAATCCTTCAACCTATTGAAAGAGGGAAAATGGATGATTACTGATAAGGAGCAGTTAAGTATTCTTTAGCAAATAATCAACATGAAAGAATCAGGAAACATGAGCAATTAAGAGTTCACTACTTATCCAAATTCTGAAGAAAACACAGAGAACAATAAAGACTGAAAACAGAGTGCAATCAAGCATATTCTGAAATTAATCTTTTCTTTATCATTCAGATTATGAAATACAGATGATATAATAAACAAGAAAACTTTAAAACACAAGAGTTAGAGGACTTATTGCTCCAGTGGTTGATTCAAGAAATCTGTGACAAGTCCTCTGCTTCAATTCTTCATCCAGTAGGCCATGCAACAGTTGATTTCAACAGCGCTTTATTCCAAAAATTCAGTATTACAGCAGAGTCTAGGAATCCGCCCTCAATACTATAATGGAGGGGGTATTTATACTACAAATTTGTACAACAAATATCTCATAACAGCTGTGAGATAATATCTAGGATCTAAAAAAAATTAGTTTACAAGAAAAATGGAAACAGCTAGTCTCCTTTAGTAACTCTGCGCTGGCTGCCTGTCTTAATTGATAGTCTTTAATTCTGAGCTGCTTTGCCTTTAATTTTGATCTGATACTCCTTTAATGTCATTTCGAACCCCTTTGTCCACCTTTTTCCACCTTGCTCTGGTAAATAGCTCTGTATTTATCTTTTACCCAGGGTGAATTTAACAATATTTCCAACATATTTTCTGTGAGGAACATTGAGGGGTGCAACCTCCAGGGTTTACAGGAGTTTTTCTGTGAAAAATGGGCCAAATAGCAGGCTGGGGGCTTTATATAGCAATGCAAACTAGACCGAAAACTGAACTTGGCCTCCTCCGGTAGAATTTTTAGCCGAGAACCGAAAATTGCAGGGTTTCATGGTAAACTGGATAAATACCTGCGTAAAAGGAGAAAAACGGTACAAATGCAGGTAGAATGGAAAGCTGCAGAGCTCATGCTTGTAGTTTTGTTGGTCGGGGGCTGGTCGATTTTATGCCTGGAGCGCTGTTTGCAGCGAAACGACTGTGAAAATGCCATTTTTTTGGTTTTATTTGACAAAATGAAGTTTTGGTGGAAATTTTTGATTTGATGGGCGGATGACATAAGCAGTACGAATGACGTCAGTAGGAGTACGGGGTAGATGATGTGGAGGGTGACGTGGCGGGTGACGTCAGCCGGGGGGGTGGTAAGCGGTTTTGCCCACACCGCTTTTGGGGCTGGGCGGTTTCGGGCCGGGGGGGCAAGCATACTAGGAGCGTGACAAGTGGCAGAGTACAGGTGCAAAACTGTTGGACGATCACGCGTTAACGCTTGGCGGTTAGGGGTTCACGATATTGATCGTCGACCGTTGGATGGTGGAGCAGGGATCGGACGGTGGATGATTGCTGGAGATGGCGGGGAGTTAATGTGCGGGCCCGAAAACAAATAAATAATATTTTAATCATTTCGGGGTTTGTTTTATTTAATTAACCCGGATTGTTAATTAAACCCAGATGGCGTGTGGGGAAGGGTTATTAATAAGTTTAAAATAAACTGTATTAATTCCATGTTAAATGGTGTTTATATGGTTATATTTAACCGGGGACGAGAATATTAAAATATCGGGGTTTTTGTTATATACACATATTACAGGAAGGGTAATATTTGGGAATTATATAATAAACATGTTAATTGTTAATAAGAAAATAAATTAAGCGCTAAGTTATAAAAACCATTGGCTTTTGTAATCAAACTTAGGCTCAGGATGAAAAGGGTTTTTATGAGGAATATTTGCCATTTTCCTAAGTAAAATAGGGTTTTACTTAGGCAATGTTTATGAAATGAGATGAGGTGGTTTATGAGTGATATTAAGAACAGATTCTTAATTTTTTAGGGGAGAAATAAGTAAATGATTAGGGAAAAATATGAAGGGGAGTTAGTTATTCAACCTTGCCTCGCTTGAGCTGCATCAGGTATAATGTCGGCCATTGCACCAGTGATAGAGATAAAGATTAACACTTTTGGAGACATAGTCTATCAATGGTATCATTCTGCAACACCAATCTACCTACCCTACCTACTTGGCCTAGCATTTTCTCCTTCTTTACTTAGGTGCACTTAGACTGGCAAACCCTTTATCAACTTTCCTTTTCTTTTCATGGTAAGCCTACCTAAGTCTGCACTTATTACATCCAAGTGCTCAGATTTAACTGTTGAGCTCCTTTGCTTCTCTACCTATCTACTTATCTTCCAAGATTAAACAGTTTGGTCAGACTTTATTCTCTATCTCTAAAACATGAAATTCAAAATATGAATGACCCAAGTTTAAGCTGTTTGACTCTTCATCAATTGTGGCATGAATTAACAAGCTGCACACAATGCTTATTACAGAAAATGAAAAAGTAGTGGCATTTTGGACTTGCACACTTTCCTGCTCTATTTTTGTTTGGGATTCATTTCTTTCACTTTTTTGACCATTTTATTCTTTTTACCTTTTGATTTTTCTTTTAGGGCATACCCTCTTTACATTTTTTGATTTTTTTGATAATATGGAAAACCTTTGCAACAAGGAAATGGATGAACATATTACAGAGCTAAACAAGTCAATCATGAAATATGACACCTATTGGTATAGGAGCATAATAGTGGCTCCACTTGGGGATGGCTTTTCCTGGTGGAAAGTCAAGAACAGCAGGTCAAATGGCCTTCTGAATAACTTAGACCATGCTCTGAAATCTCCCTTTGCTGGTTGCTTTACTGTATATATGACGGCACATTTTGTGAAGTTTAGGGCCTTCTCTTCCGGCTTCAACAACAGCAAGTTTCTATCCAATCCAAACTGTGACATTATTAAGGATATAGTATGTACATGTTAGATTCAGAATACATTAAAAAATTGGATCAAAGTAATGTTTCAGCATTCGACCATTCACTGGTACTTCTTCTATTTTTGTGCCGTCCAGGCTCTTCAAAAAGTAAGTATTGTTCCCTTGCAATGCCTGGATGATAAATGGCCCTTTCCACAGGAAGTCAAACTTCCCATGTTTTCCTTTGTCCTCTCCTGGAATCCCACCTTAGAACTTTGTTTCCAAGGTAGAAGTCTTCTGCTTTGGTCCTTTTATCAAAAAATTTCTTGAGTTTTTCTTGTAACACTTGGGATCTTTGGTGCAGTTCTTCTCTGGTCTGTTGCAAATGGATGGTCTGATTTATTCTCCTTTGAATGTCATTGGGTTCCACCTAAGCTTCTTGCAATAATTTCATTACAGGAACTCCTAAAGATGAAGGAAACACAGCCTCCATGCCATAAACTAACTCATAAGGGCTAGTTCCAATAGATCTTTTTGTAGTAAGTCTGTCTGCCCATAGTGCATTTGTAAGTTTCTTGTGCCAGTTTTTCTTGTTCTCTCCCAACAATTTCTTAATAATATTAATCAGGCTTTTATTGGAAGATTCAGCTAGACCATTACCTTGAGGATAATAGGCTGTGGAATGGCCTAAAGTGATATGGTATTTGTTACAGAAATTTATCATTTTCTTGGATTTGAAGGCAGCAGCATTATCAGTTATGATCTTTTCAGGACAGCCAAATCTAGACAATATGTTGGTTTCTAAGAATCCTATAATCACTGTATCATTGGCTTGTCTAGAAGGAATGTATTCTATCCATTTAGTGAAATAGTCTGTGGTAGTGAGGATCCATTTATGTTGGCCGAAAGAGGAAGGGTGTATTTCTCCAATGAAGTCCAAACCCCATTGTTGAAAGAGCTTTTTAGTGGAAATTGGTCTCAAGGGTAAGGGTAATAGTTTCCTTTTGCCTTCAAAAATTTTGCATTTGTGGCAAGCAGTGACAAACTTCTTTACATCAGCAAACAAGGTTGGCCAGTAAAATCCAGCCCTTAGGATTTTTTATGCGGTTGATTTCCAGTAAAGGTGTCCACCGCAGTCCCCTGCATGAAATTCTTTGAGAACCTTGTCAGCTTCTTCTTTTATTAAACAATTCAATAGAATTCCTTCATGATTTTTCCAAAAAAGAGAATTATCTAAAATACAAAATTTTGAAGCTTTCATCTTTAAAAACCTTTTCTTTGTTCCGAACAACCCTGGAGGAGCCTGCCGGTTTAATAATACATTAGTTATATCAGCATACCAAGGTGATTATAAGAAGGCTTGGATGATTTGTGGAGTCGCCATCTCCTATTCATTATCCAGTTCATTAATATCCAGGGCTTGAAAGTTTGATTCAGTCATGAGTTTAGCCAATCCCTGTCCTTTTATAAGCTTTGTAGGTTTTATTTCAATATCTTACTCCAAAATATTAGCTATCCATTTACCTCGTTTGCCTTCAATTCCATCCTGAGTCAGGATGTCTTTGAAAACAGCATTTGGTACATAAGCTACTACATGGGAATACAATATATAGGTTCTGAAGTCTTTAATAGCTTTCACAAGTGCAAAAGCCTGTTTTTCCATGATTTTGTAATTTAGAGGTGCATCTCTAAGTGCTTTACTAAAAAAGGCTATGGGTTTTTCACATCCTTGATCATCTTTTTGCAGTAAAATAGCTGCTATAGTGTGTTCTGATGCAAATGAAAAAATTATGAAGTCTCTATCAAACTTTGGACTTGTAAGGACTGGTGTTCTGGTCAAAGCCATTTTAATTTCTTCAAATGCTTGTTTGGCTTCTACTGTCCATTTAACCTTTGAATCATTTTTTAACATATTGTTCAGCAATCTAATTAATTCAGCCAAATTAGATATGAATCTTCTTAAAAAGTTAATCTTTCCTAGGAAAGCTTGAAGTTCTTTGACATTTCTGGGGTGGGGTATTTGCAGAATAGCTTCTATTCTAGCAGGATCAATTCTGATGCCATCTTTGGAGATGATATGGCCTAACAGTTTGCCTTCTTCTAGACCAAACAAAGACTTTTTAGGATTTAATGAAATACCATACTTTCTGCATTTTAAAAACACTTGTTTGAGATGATCTAAATGTTGCTGATCTGATTTGGAAAATACAGTCAGGTCATCTAGATATATAACCAGAAAATCATGAATTTATTTTGCAAAAGCTATGTCCATTGCTCGTTGAAAGGTTGCCCCTGCATTCTTAAGTCTGAATGGCATTTTAACATATTTGAATGTACCCCATGGTGTTGTAAATGCAGTCTTTTCTTGGTCATCAGGATGAACCAAAATCTGATTGAAACCTGAAAACCCATCCAAAAGTGAAATCCTAGAAGCACCTACTACTCTTTGTAAAATATGATCCATCTTAGGTAAAGGGTAATTGTCTTTCAAAGAAACCTTGTTTACATTTCTTAAGTCAACACATAATCTGATTTCTCCTGTTTTCTTCCTGGTAGGCACTAAATTAGACATCCACTCTGAAAATCTGATTGGAGCAATTATCCCTGCATCATGCATTCGTTTGATTTCTTTTTCAATTAAAGGAAGCAGTACAGGGTTGATCCTTCTGAGCTTTTGTTTGAATGGTTTTTTATTTTCCTTGAGGGGTATTGTATGTTGAATTACAGAGGTGTCATAAGATTTCAGGTCTTCATAGCTCCAGGCAAAAACATCCTGGAATTCTTTGATCAGTTCAACATATTTAAGTTTTTGATCAGGGGGCAAAGATTTGGATAATTTTACCATTTTTGGATTCTCTTCAGTTCCTATGTTGTAGTCTTCAATGTCTGTTTTTAGAGGTTCCATCTTGGGTTTCTTTGGAATATCATTGAAATTAAAGAGATCTTCCAAAGGAGTTAATCCTTTGGGCAAATGATTGTCTTTCAAATTGATAACTTCAGATTCTCCTTCAATAATATCATCAACATCTATTTCTTTAAGATCCTGTATTTCCTCTTTGGTGAATTTCGTTGGATGAAGCATTTGAGTTGCATTTTCTGCTGAAATGTCTGTTTCTATCTGATTTGTTGGATCAAACTCACTAATTGTATCTGCATCTATGTTAGTGCTGGAAAATTCTTCTTCTAGGGTTAAAAAATTGTTGATCTGATTATCACTGTCAAACACTTGCCAGTTCTTTATATTATCAGGTATGGTTGGCCTGTGTCTAATCTCAGCTGTGAATTGATGATTTGGTTCAAATGGTAATTTACAGGTGCTGGCAAACATTGCCAGGCTATGAGCTTGCAAGTTATGTTTTCTCGGGATTTTGGCAAGCTGAGTTTCTAGAAATGTATTGAGGATCTCTATAGTTGTTCCTCTGTACTCTCTTAATCTGGGATCATTTGTTAAGAACTTTCCTTTTATCTATTGAATGATTAAATCAGAATCTCCTAGGACTGACACTCTAGTTGCTCCTAATTTCTTGACCAGTTTAAGACCTAGCAATAGAGCTTCATATTCAGCCATATTATTAGTGCATCTAAAGTTTAATCTATAGGCATGGCCTTCAGTATGATTGTTTTCAAGATTGTGCACCCAAACTCCTACTCCCGCTCCTAATTTGTTCACAGAACCATCAAATTCTAGGTACCAAAGGATTTCATGTTCATATTTAGTCTCTAGAGTTTCAGGGATCTGTTCAATAGGGAGATATGGTTTTTCAGTTTCCTCTGGTTTATCTGATGTTTTATGATTTTCAGAAATTTCTTGGATTCAGACACTAGACCCTTCATTTGCAATTTTTTCTGTTTCATCTGCTAGAACTTTTATTTCATGTGGGGGATCAATTTCAGCATTGTAAAGGATAAAAGAATCCATATCTGAATGTACTAAGTAAATAGGGAAATTTTGAGGTTTCCTTTGACTACTTGCTACATACTTTATTAAGGTTTCTCTGTATAGTTTCTTGGTTTGACCAAACACTAAAATAGTAGCGTAAGACATGTCTAACTGTAGAGATCCTTGAAGCTTTGCACCCCAAGATATAGATAATAACATGCCATACTTTGGTGGAATATCAGCTACTACTATGTCCATTAAGATAGTTTTGGCAGGATATTAGACTAGTGACACACATAAGTCTTTGATTAAACCTAAACATTTGACCTAACTTAAATCAAAAGAGAAAAGGTCTTTATATGGCCCGGTGATGTCAAGGTCTAGTCTCTCCATTACAGATTTAGGCATTAAGTTATGGGAAGCACCAGAATCAAACATGGCATTATGAAGTATTTTAGCATGTATGTTTAAACCTACATAGAAAGGAGCAACTTCTCCCTCTACTGTTTTTCCATTTACTCTAGGGCCAAATATCAATTTAGGCTGGTCATCAAAAACATTTATTGAATCTTCATTCACAAAAATTTTGAGTGATCTGCTGATTTGACTTCTGTAGACATCATGTTTAGCTAATTCTGATAATGGAACAACTATATTTAGTTTGCCTACTTCTGTCTCAAGATTAAAAGGTTTTTCGGTCTGAGTTCTTGTATTTCGGACAGCTAGATTTTCTTCGTTTCTCTCCTCTTCAAGAGTGGGATTATGGGCTGAAGTTGTTTCCAAATCAAGTTCTAGAGGCTCTCCTGCTTTTCCTTTAGAAGGAATAGAAGTGGAAGGTTGTCTGTTAGGTGGTTGATTATCTGATACATCTTCAACAATTGGGTTATTTGGGTTAGGACCTGTTCTAGCAAGAATATGTACAGGGGGGTTACTGATTTTACCTTTGTTAGGCTGCTTGGTATCTTTCTGTTTACTGGTTTTAGGGACATCTATTCTTCTGCTCCTCAGATTGTATTGTTTATGGACTTCATAAATGGTTGTATCATATCACTCCCTAACGTCAAATGATTCACCTAACTGGGTTTGGAATTTAAGAATGTGAGCTTCTTGATCCTCTTGGGTCAAGAAAACTTGTTGTTCATTGTTGAGTCCCATCAAATTAATTTGAGTGTCTTATGTTGGTTCATCAGAAGTTGAGGCTTCAGCATAATTTTCTTGAAATGGGGGCCTAATATTTTGGTCAGACCCTGTCTTTCCAGTGTTAGGATTTTGGTTCTTCCTGAAATTTGGATTTCTCCCAGTATTGCTTGGTTGACCATCCCAAGGGGATTTTCTCTCGATTATTTCTACTCTATCTCCAAGTCTATCCATTCCTTTAATAATAGCATCTAGTTTTTGTTCAAAGGCAGAAGGTTCTTCTTTGAAAGGTGTCCTCCTTTCAGCTCTGGCTCTAGATCGTTTAGATATCAGGTTGGCCTCAACGCTGACAGCTATACTCTGCATCTCTTCTAAGTTTCGAGGAGCTCTTTCCCTGAGTTGGTATGCCATATCAGAATCAAATGCATTAGGGAATTTTATCAAGGCCAAATCTGGAGGAGGTCTGAGATTTTGAGGAATAGCATTGTAGACATTATTGAATCTGGTACAGTAATCTTAGACAGTTTCTTGTGTGCCTTTTCTTAGGTTTTCATACTCTGATAAAATGTGGAGAGGATCTTTCTTCTTTTCCCATCTGTTTAACAAGGTCTGATAAAGAGCTTATGGGTCATTGATACTGTTTACAGGGAGGGCTCTAAACCATGTTCTGACATCTCCAGTTAAATTTTGAACAAATACTTTCATTCTAATATCATCATCATCAACCTCATATCTTTCAAAATAGTCGGTCATTTTGTTGGTATGTTGTTGAGCTGTGTAAGTGCCAGTACCTTCAAAAGAAGGGATTTTACTTTGATAGTCTTGGGGCATAGCCCCTGGATTGGCAGGTAAGTGCAAGGGAGTATATCAGTTTGCCATGGTTGCAGAAATAGATGTGACAACTGGAGGAGTAGGGATAACAATGGGAATGTGTGTTGTAGATGGAGGAGTGGAAAGGGTAGTTTGAGGTGTTGATGGTGAACTTGGAGAAGCTGTAGTAATCACAGAAAGGTTTGGTGTTCTTTCAGAGGTAAGCTCAGATTGAATGGAGTTCTACAAATTTCTGTCAAGGTGTGAAGTAACAACTTCAATCTGCAAATTTTCAATGAATATTGGATTTTGAACTGTGTGGGTTAACCTAGATTCTGAAAAGGTCTCAAATAAAGAGTTTTCAAAATACTTATCAAAAGGTTCGTCCTCAGGGTAGATCCACCTCACAAGACAGGATCTTGATCTATATAGAGGCCGAGAACTAGCAGAATTTTCTTGGCTCTCTTGTCTTCTAAGAATCCTAGGAATCAGATTAGGATTTTCAAACACAGGTGGGGGATTAGGATCAGGATTTGATCTGGTGTAATGAATCTTTTCTAAAGCCAGTTCTCTAGGTGTGTTTTTGGTTTTTTCTTAAAATATATTTGACAATACAACTTTAACAGTCTCTTCTAGGAGGTTTTAGATGTGGGAGTTTTGAACTTTCCTAAAGACCTTCTGAAAAGAGGAACTGATCAAGTATTTGAAACCAACTGTCCAATCTATAAGCTAGACCGAAGATTGACTGAAGCAGCATTCATTTACTTCTGCAATTGCAAAGAAAAAGAATTTCAAAGGCTACCTGGCTAACTTCAGGCTCCATCTGTAGCTTATGAAATAAACAATAGTAACAAACAATTATTCAAGTCCCTAATGGAGTCCCCAATGATGTTATCACTCAGGTTTTCCCAAAAGTTGTAAGAAAGGAAGGATTCCGAGGTCACCACAGACCAATCTTTTAGATACAGAATCTAGCCAATCTGTATCCAGAGAGGGCACTCTCTTTATGATTTAGCTTTGTTTTTAAAGGTATTGGGCTAGTTATGAAGTTCAAGGGTTTTGTTTGAGTTTGGGTGGTGAGATTCAATAGAACGGAGAGGTAAAATAGAGTAGTTCAGTCCATTGGGCTAATGGAGTCAAAGAAGATGGATTTCTGGATTTGGTTTCTTAACAGAGGATGGCTTCACAAAGCAAGGTAGTCAAACAAGGAACAAATAAAAACTTGAAACAGATTGAATGGGCTCAAATTGGGTGAAGGGCAGTTAAGAATCCTTCAACCTATTGAAAGAAGGAAAATGGATGATTACTGATAAGGAGCAATTAAGTATTCTTTAGCAAATAATCAACATGAAAGAATCAAGAAACAGGAGCAATTAAGAGTTCAAGACTTATCCAATTTTTGAAGAAAACACAGAGAACAATAAAGACTGAAAACAGAGTGCAATCAAGCATATTCTGAAATTAATCTTTTCTTTATCATTCAGATTATGAAACACAGATGATATAATAAACAAGAAAACTTTAAAACACAAGAGTTAGAGGACTTATTGCTCCAGTGGTTGATTCAAAAAAGTTGTGACAAGTCCTCTGCTTCAATTCTTCATCCAGTAGGCCATGCAACAGTTGATTTCAACAGCTCTTTATTCCAAAAATTCAGTATTACAGCAGAGTCTAGGAATCCACCCTCAATACTCTAATGGAGGGGGTATTTATACTACAAATTTGTACAACAAATATCTCATAATAGCTGTGAGATAATATCTAGGATCTAAAAAAAAATAGTTTACAAGAAAAATGGAAACAGCTAGTCTCCTTGAGTAACTCTACGTTGGCTGCCTGTCTTAATTGATAGTCTTTAATTCTGATCTAATATTCTTCAATGCTAATCTGATACTCTTTAATTCTGTCCTGACACTCTTTAATTCTGATCTGATGCATTTAATTCTGATCTGCTTTGCCTTTAATTTTGATCTGATACTCCTTTAATGTCGTTTCAAACCCCTTTGTCCACCTTTTTCCACCTTGCTCTGGTAAATAACTCTGTCTGGTAAATAGCTCTGTATTTATCTTTTACTGGTGAATTTAACAATATTTACAACATATTTTCCGTGAGGAACGTTGAGGGGTGCAACCTTCAGGGTTTACAGGAGTTTTTCTGTGAAAAATGGGCCAAATAGCAGGCTGGGAGCTTTATATAGCAACGCAAACTGGACCGAAAACTGAACTTGGCCTCCTCCGGTAGAATTTTTAGCCGAGAACCGAAAATTGCAGGGTTTCATGGTAAACTGGACAAATACCTACATAAAAGGAGAAAAACGGTACAAATGCAGGTAGAATGGAAGGCCACAGAGCTCATGCTTGTAGTTTTGTTGGTTGAGGGCAGGTCGATTTTATGCCTGAAGCACTATTTGCAGCGAAATGACAGTGAAAATGCCATTTTTTTTGTTTTATTTGACAAAATGAAGTTTTGGCGGGATTTTTTGATTTGATGGGCGGATGACGTAAGCAGTACGGATGACATCAGTGGGAGTACGGGGGCAGATGACGTGGCAGGTGACATGGTGGGTGACGTCAACAGGGGGGTGGTAAGCGGTTTTGCCCGCACCGCTTTTGGGGCTGGGCGATTTCGGGCCGGGAGGGAGCAAGCATACTAGGAGCGTGACGCGTGGCAGAGTACGGGCGCAAAACCGCCGACCGATCGCGCGTTAACGCTCAGCGGTTAGGGGGTCGCGATATTGATCATCGACCGTTGGATGGTGGAGCAGGGATCGAACAGTGGATGATCACTGGAGATGGCGGGGAGTTAATGTGCAGGCCCGAAAACAAATAAACAATGTTTTAATCGTTTCGGGGTTTGTTTTATTTAATTAACCCGGATCGTTAATTAAACCCAGATGGCGCACGGGGAAGGGTTATTAATAAGTTTAAAATAAACTTTATTAATTCCATGTTAAATGGTGTTTATATGGTTATATTTAACCGGGGGTGGGAATATTAAAATATCAGGGTTTTTGTTATATACACATATTGCGGGAAGGGTAATATTTGGGAATTATATAATAAACATGTTAATTGTTAATAAGAAAATAAATTAAGCGCTAAGTTATAAAAACCATTGGCTTTTGTAATCAAACTTAGGCTCGGGATGAAAAGGGTTTTTATGAGGAATATTTGCCATTTTCCTAAGTAAAATAGGGTTTTACTTAGGCAATGTTTATGAAATGAGATGAAGTGGTTTATGAGTGATATTAAGAACAGATTCTTAATTTTTTAGGGGAGAAATTAGTAAATGATTAGGGAAAAATATGAAGGGGAGTTAGTTATTCAACCTTGCCTCACTTGAGCTGCATCAGGTATAATGTCCGCCATTGCACCAGTGATAGAGATAAAGATTAACACTTTTGGAGACATAGTCTATCAATGGTATCATTCTGCAACACCAATCTACCTACCCTGCCTACTTGGCCTAGCATTTTCTCCTTCTTTAATTGGGTGCACTTAGACTGGCAAACCCTTTATCAACTTTCCTTTTCTTTTCATGGTAAGCCTACCTAATTCTGCACTTATTACATCCAAGTGCTTAGATTTAACTGTTGAGCTCCTTTGCTTCTCTACCTATCTACTTATTTGCCAAGATTAAATAGTTTGGTCAGACTTTATTCTCTATCTCTAAAACATGAAATTCAAAATATGAATGAGCCGAGTTTAAGCTGTTTGACTCTTCATCAATTGTGGCATGAATTAACAAGTTGCACACAATGCTTATTACAGAAAATGAAAAAGTAGTGCCATTTTGGACTTGCGCACTTTCCTGCTCTATTTTTGTTTGGGGTTCATTTCTTTCACTTTTTTGACCATTTTATTCTTTTTACCCTTTGATTTTTCTTTTAGGGCATACCCTCTTTACATTTTTTACATTTTTTGATTTTTTGATAATATGGAAAACCTTTGCAACAAGGAAAGGGATGAACATATTACAGAGCTAAACAAGTCAATCATGAAATATGACACCTATTAGTATAGGAGCATAACATGTCCCAATAACTCATCGAGATTCATCATAGTAGGCTAGCTACAATATTTACAATAAGAGGGTATTAGCCAAGGGTTGTCACAAGGATGATCAAACTGATAATTGTATATCTTCATTAAGAGAAAAAGGTTTAAATTTCACTTTCTTCTTTAATTACATTAATGGACAAGGAGAAATTTCAAAAAAGGGGATGATATGACCTTCACTAAAGTAGTGGTACATTTTACAAAATAAATGCTTGGGGCATGGGAAGACAATGAGATCACACATTACATGGTAGGCTTGACGTTCAAGACTTATTATTGTGTCATTTTATGGTTACCAAATTTAATTTATTGTGTATATGTTGGAAACATATACTTTATGCTCATGTACCATGGCTTTCTAAGGATTATGGTAGATTAGGAATTTGGAATACCCAAGGAATGGAAAAGTCTCATAAGAAAGCGAGTGTAACACATCATAAAATTACTCAACATGGAGGTGGATCATCTCTTTTAAATCCACTTGTTCAAATGTTTCAATGGTTTTATAGTTGCATAGTGTAAAGGTTTCCTTAAAAAGTAGACACTACTAGTGAAGACTCTATTGAAGAATGGATAAGGGATGCACATATAAGGAAAAAGTGTGAAACATGGGAACATCTTAAAGGTAGAAATATTTGTACAAAATGGCATTCAAAAGGAACAAGGTTAAAAAAATGTGTTTTGGATGAAGATATTTTCAAAATAGATATAGAAACTATTCAGAATAAGTCTCAAAGTGGTATAGAAGAAAGTGAAATAGTTATAAGCAGAGGAGATTAGGTCAGAGATATCAAGGGAAATTATGAAACTATAAATGGAAATTTTTTGTTAATAATAACATTATATTGGCAAGTTGTTACGTAGGATGAAGGGGGTTTACAAGCAGATCCATCAATAGAAGAAGGAAAGAATTTCCAAAAAAATAGACTAGAATACAGATAGATTTGTAGAAAACTTTAAGATGCGTTCAAGAGTTACATGCCTTTATAATGGTAGAAATAGGAGCATTGTCATGGGAATATATCTAGATTGTTTTTGGGTCTATTTCAAATTACTTATGGAAGAAACTTGAGGATGTTTTAGTGCATAAATTACATCCTCTTTTTGGCATCAATCCAAGCACATTAAGTGGCCTTATTGAAGTATATTATGTTGGCATTATGATTCAAGTGTTGTCCTTGATGTCAACTCACTCACAGGTCAGTTCATTTTTTATGAAAGGAAACTCACAATGTAATAGATCCATTCAAATGTAACAAGGCATTGGTACAGAAGAACAGGAAGATGGAACTAAAGTCTACTAATCAAAATGAAGAATTTGAAGGTAAAGAATGGTGAAAAGCAGTTTAAGATGTATACACAGGTCCACCTAGTCAAAACAACGTATACACACATGACCATAGAACAAAAAGTGCTTATACATATACACGTACTCCCGCAAGAGGAAAAGCGCATGCAAGTTGGAAAATCAAGGAATTTCAAGAGTAGAGAATACCAGGGGTCAATACCATGGTATTAGCCCACAATATTGAGCGGAGTAACAACTATTTGATCCTACCCAAGAATACCACGGGTCCTAAGTGGTTTTGGTCCGAGGTATTGAGAAAAGCCTAAAATTATATAAGGAGGAGAAGATCATAAGGCCAAGGTGTGCAAGTGAAAAGGGTTTCTAAGGAATACTTCTATCTGAAGTATATTTTATGTTGCAGGGGCTATGTTGGTGATTTGATCTAAAATATTTTGTGCACCTTGAATTCAATGTTGGATCAGGATCATGAGACCTGAAATGACTTATCATTGAATGATCTGATATTGGTTGGGCCAGATCTAATTGTGTACACATGTTTTATTCTTTGAATGTCATGATCTAGGTTTGTCTGAAGTCCGAAATAGCAACGAAGTTATGAGTTAATATTTGCATATTTGTATGCTAGTTCGCTTTGGTGAAGTTTTGAATACATGCCAGTTTGGGTCTTCCAAGTAGCATATGCAAAAGAAAAGTATGTTGTTCAGAGATGACTGATCTATTTGATCAGTATTATTGTTTTACTGTTGTCTGTCAATGAAGTCTTCTTAGATCTGAATGTAAAACTGAATGCATAAGGAGTTTGATATCTGATTTATTGATTGTATAAGTGAGAAGGGTGATCTCTGCTACTACCTGTGTAAGGCTTTGTAAATTGATAGTAGATGTTTAGTATATTGCTGGTTGGTACAGACTTGATTCAAAAGTTTTATGTTTCAGTATTTTTGAAGGTATAAGTAGGCTTGATTAAAGGAAGTAGCGTATACACACAGGTTGGGTTCAGTAAAGTAGCGTATACATTCTGATGCATGATTTTTTAGGTTGTCGCTGGTTCTGAATGATGATGCAGGTTTCTGGGTTCAGCAAAGTGTTATGGTGATAGTGATCTAATTGTTCAAATTAACTAATTGTTAGTTGATGCAGTTTGAGTTTCAAATTTTCGGATGGGTCTAGTATGAAAATTTGATGAAACGAGGCCTTCATGTGTATTGTTGTGTACCAGGAGCATCCAGTATGAAAATTTATGAAACGTGGTCCCTGGAGGAAGAGAGAAGGGCGTAGCCTTCTGTAAGTTGGCGCTTATGTACTATTAAACACATTGGCTAGTACAAGAGCTAGGGGGTTGTAGCTCCCTTCCAGTAGAAGCTGGAAAATGAGAGAAGTTTGTAACCTTATGCAGGTGGATGCCTGTGTACTGGTATGAGTCTCCACCAATACAATATTGTAAACATATTTTCTTATTATTAAAAGAAGACATAGATGATAGCAGCAGGTGGTTTTCACCCAGATTGGGTTTCCACCTTAAATCTTGGTGTTCATGTGTGTTTCTTATGTGTGATGGTTTATTTTGTTTTTACTACACTGTTTAATAATTTATTGATGCATTGGTTATAGATCAACACATAATAAATTAACTAAATCACAAGTTATTTGGGTATACGCTAGTTTCACTAATCATTGTAGCATGTACACGCTAGTTCACTTCACATAAGTAGTGTATATAAATATGTTTGGGAAATGAAAAATTATTGATCTGATAATACTAATTCACCCCCCCTCTCAGTATTATTTCCAACAATTGGAATCAAAGCAGGTCCTTTAGAAGAAGCTTGATCGCTTGAAGGAAGATATTTCAAGATGAATAATCACGAAGGCATGGGATCCATCAGACCACCAATATTCAATGGGAGAAGCTTAGTATATTGGAAAATAAGAACTTGAGCCTATCTACAATCGCTTGGAGCCTATTTTTGTGAAATTGTGGAAAGACGATATCAATTTCCAACAGCAATTCCTACAGACTCTACAGGTAAGAAGTTATACAAAACCAATGCCAAAGTTGTCAATACGTTATTAGGAAGTCTGTCAAAATCAGAATTTGTCAAAGTCATGCAGCTCAAGACAGCCAAAGAGATATGGGACAAAATCATTTAGAGCTACGAAGGAGACTCTCAGGTAAAATGTGCTAAGCTTCAAACTCTCAGAATTCAATATGAAACTCTTAAGATGCATAGTGATGAGAGTGTTGCTAGTTACTTTTTACGTATAGATGAGATTGTTAATTGTATGAAGAATCTGGGTGAAGAGATAAAGGAAGTTACTTTAGTTGAGAAAATTTTGAGATCTTTGTCTTCTAAATTTGAGTCAAAAGTGTCTACGATAAAAGAAAAATAGGATCTTCAAACTATTACTGTGACTCAACTCCATGGAATCCTAACTGCCTTTGAAATGAGAAAAGGAGGTCCATCATATTTGAAAGAAGTCGCTTTTAAAGCATCAGCAAAGGGAAAAGAAAAGGAAGAGCACAATGAATCAGAACACATTTCAGAAGAAGAAGATGAGGCAAATTTTTTCAAGAAGTTTCAACGGGTTCCGGAAGATGTAAGCTACCTTTCAAATGCTTTGCTTGTGGTAGAGTTGGCCATTATGCTGCCAAATGTCCTCATAAAAATAAATATGAAAAAGGAAAGGAATATGCAAAAGGAAATAGAAAATAGGTTGTGAATAGAAGGAGTTACTATACGCATGAAGATAGTGATGGCTTATCCAATAGTGATGAAGATGAAACTGACCAATATTATAGACTACTCATGGCTTATGACAATGATGATTTTTTGGATGTCTTAGAAGAGGAAGACTTTATTGAAGAAATTACTAAACTCAAAATCTGTTTAGAAGAAAAGAATATGATCATCGATACATTGACACACCAACTCATTGAAAGAGAAAAACACAATGAAAATCTAGAATGTGAAATTGTGGGTCTAAGAAAAGAACTTGAGAAGACAAAATCTCTTAATCTTATATTTGCTAAAGGATCTGAAACTTTAAATGAAATCATCAAAGTTCAACATTCTCCTCTGATAAAGATAGGTCTTGGATATACTGAAGAATCATCTCAATCACAGAAGTCGTCAGCCTCCACCAGAAGCTATCTTGATGTAGCAAAGACCAGTGAACAGTATGTCAATTGTCAGCAAAGGCCTAAAATTACTCATCAGGTAAATCATACCCAATTTACTCCAAGGATGAATATCAGTAGAAGCTTCAACCAACCAGTAAACAATGACAAAAGATTATATGATCGCATAAACTTCTTTAATGGGCAATGTTTTTCATGTCATAACTTTGGGCATAAGGTTGCTCAATGTGTTGCTTACAAAACCATCATGACTAGAGAAGCACAAAATCAAAGGAGTGTAACAAGAATCAAGAAAAGTTCCTATAATAACTTTTCTCCTCTTGAAAATGAAGTAGAATGTTTGATTTGTAAGAACTTTGGTCATGAATAATCTGAATGCAAGAGCAAATTTCGGCCATCACTTCAAAAGGAGCAAACATCATTAAATCCCAAGATATGGAGAAAGAAGGAATCTCAATCAAAAAGATGTGGCATAACTCTGTATGCAGAAGGACAAGAAAATCAGTGGTACATCGACAGTGGATGCTCCAAACACATGACAGGTGATAAAGAGAAACTTCATTCATATAATGCTTTAGAAAATGAAAAGAATGTCTCATTTGGAAATGACACTCCAGCTGTCATTAAAGGTAAAGGTTCAATATTCTTGAAAGAAAAGGTTAAAGCTAGAAATGTCATGTATGTAGATGGTTTAAACCATAACCTGTTGAGTGTCATTCAAATGTGTGATCAAGGAAATGAAGTTGTGTTTCCATCAAACGGATGTGTGGTTTGTGAGCTTGATACAGGAAAGACCGTGATCAAAGGAACAAGAACTCCAAACAACTTATACATACTCAAAGGAGGACAACAAAAATGCTATCTAAGCAAAACTGATGAGAGTTGGATTAGAGGTATATTGTCGTTGTTGTATGGAGATAGTTTTTTATTGCATGAGTCTCATGGGAATATGTCATTTCATAAGATCTTTGTTTTTAATGTTTCTGTCGATTGATATTTTTTTCTCATTGTATGTGGAGAGAGTTTGTTGACCTTGATAGCATGAGGTCAAGGAGGTGATGAATTTATGTGCTACTGACAATGCTTTATTGCAAGATATTATGTTGTTGCGTAGTGCTTCTTGGACACATTTATCATATGGCCATGAATTGATGATGTTGGGGAGATTGTTGTTACATTGTCTTATCTTCTACTAGTGACGCTTTTGTTGCTTGTTGATTTATTGTCCGAACCCAGAGTTGATGATACACAATTATGCTACTTGTTGTTGGGACTCATTGGTGATTTTTTCATTGATGATGAGGATGTATATGTTGTTGTTATTGTGTCATGCTATTTATGTTTTTGTTTCCAAATTATTATGTTGCAGATTCTCATGTGAATAATGGTGGTTGTTGGTGGTTATCATGGTTTTGTTGTAGAGATTCTTATTTATGGGTAAGATGTAGAGAGCAACCATGAACTACCACATGTTATGTATTGTATCCTTATTTTTGCTGCCGCATATAGAGAATATATCATTGATCATGGATGCCATGTATTTGATGTATATCATTGTATTGGTGTTTCATAAAGGAGAGAACACTTGTGTGCAATTGTAAAAGCTATGTATCATTTTATCTTGTTGGTGTATTGCACATGGAGAGACCCATGGAGTCATGCATGCATTGAGAGAGAGTTATGTGAGTCATGGTTCAACAATATATGAGTCATTTGGGGGCATTGTACAACCATGACATATTATTCTAGTTGCTATGTAATAGGCATATGAAGCCCCCTAATATTTGTCAAATCTTTTGGGTCATAGATGGCTAGAAGTCCTTGTTAAAGGGGGAGTGTTTTCAAAAGAAGATGGCATAATGTTGGCTGTTAGGTGAAGTGGTTTTAGATTCTTATATGTAGAAAAAAGAGTGATGTTATTGATCTGAGTTGACTCAACTCCAAAATTTAACCAAGATCGTTTTCTTTCGTGATGTGATCAGAATTGCTTGTAAAAGAGCATAAAGAAGCATATATGCATGCTATAAAGAAGAAGGAACATGACAAGAATCAGTAACATAAACACAAGATGTTCATAATGGAGTTCGTCTAGGAGGGACTACATCTTCGAGCCCCGGTGTCAAGATGGTGTAGGCCGCTGCATTAAGTGCTGGAAAGAGTGAGGATGTAGATGCATGTGTTTTCTCTATCATACAAGAAATATGCCCTCGTGCAGAAGTGGCTCCAAGAGATGTTCTGCTACATGAACTCTCATTCAAAAAGGACTCCTATCAGTATGACATAATTTCACATGTGACAATACTGAGCATCTCGCCAACATGGCATCAAAAGGATCTCCATTCCGACATACATGGCTACAACATGAGTGTTATGCCCCTATACTACTAGTGTAACCCCTTATTGTTATTAGTACAACCCACTTATTATGTTGAAGTACCCATGTAGTGCCCATATTGTTAGTATTGTGCCCCATAGAAGCCCACTATTGTTATTATTGTGCCCTTACATTATTATTGTTATGTCGGCTCTGATTATGTTATTGCCCCTTAGACTCTTATATATAGAAAGGAAGTCTTTTCATTTGAATCATCGAAGAATTGTTCATTTATGTAATGTAAAGGAGGTTTCCCCCTCAAAGAGGCTGAATTCTAAGTCGTTGATCTATCTTTTCTATCTTTTCTTGAGCTAGTTTCATAAAATTTGGTATCAGAGCTTTGGATTCTAGGGTTTTGCTGCTCCAAATAGGTCATCATGGCATTTTCGCTATAAATTTTTTTCTGCAACGTTTCAGAAGCTAAAAAAAAAACCATTTGAGAAGAAATCATGCTGAATCTCGGTTCTAAATTTTAGAGCTTTTCGCGCTATATTTGCGGACATATGATCTAAGGAAGTTGGTCTTTTTTACGGACTCCTGAATTACATTCCAAACAGGTGACCTGGGGAAAATCATCATAACTTTCTCTCTGAGCATCAGATTGAAATTTCATAAGAAGGTACAGAAAGAGGACGGACTATAGTTTCTTGTAGATATTTTTCAGAGACAAAGGTCGAAACAGTGACACGTGGCACTTCATACAAGTTCGCTCTTCTGGAAAGGTCTATAATCAGGTCATCTTGGGAGATTGTGCATAACTCTTTCTTGGAGAATCTAATTTGAATCAGACTAGTGACATTGGAAAGAGGACACAGAGGGCTACTACAGGTCGCAATTTCATAACTTAAAGATCTAAAATTACAGAGCTACAGTCGTTTCAAGATCGAGCTTCTAAAATCAAGAAAAAGAAAGATGAGGAAGTTTGATGGCAAGGATCCGGTAAATTGGATACTTCAGATGGAGCAATATTTTGATCTACATGGTGTACCACTGTTACAAAAGGTATGTATTGCATCTTCATATTTAGAACCGGATCAATTTTTATGGTATGAAGGGCTTTGTTCTCGTAAACAACTTGTTACGTGGTCAATTTTCACAGAGGAAATGATAGCACATTATGAGGATACAAAGAGCAACACCACAATAATTGGAAAGAGTAAAAGGGCTTTATGACATAGTGGAAAGCAAAATTATGGAAACCAGGAAGCATACCCCTCACAATTATAAATATGGAAGTGTTGTTTCCCCTAGCCTTCCACAACCTACAAGGGTTACACCACAACAATTGGAAGAAAAAAGAGAAAAAGAGCTTTTTTACAATTGTGATAGCAAATGCACTAAAGGTCATAAGTGTGCTGAGAAGAAATTATTTTACATATAATATGAAGAGGAGGAAGAAAAGGATCAAGAAACATCAAAAGAAGAAGATATATGCCAGGACCCCACCCCAAAGAAAGAAGAAATGAATCAGACCATATCTTGTAAAGCATTGGCAAGAATTACCACTCCTCAAACTCTCAAGATAGAAGGACATATCAACAAGAAAAAGGTGCAAGAAGTGAAAGATCACATCGAGAAAGAAGAAATGAATCCAACCATATCTTGTAATTCATTGGTCGAAATTACCACTCCTCAAACTATCAAGATAGAAGGACATATCAAGAAGAAAAATGTTCAAGAAGTGAAAGATCACAACGAGCATCAAGAAATGAATACGACCATATCTTGTAAAGGATTGGAAGAAATTACCACTCCTCAAACTCTAGAGATAGAAGGACATATCAAGAAGAAAAAGGTTCAAGCAGTGAAAGATCACATTGAGCATCAACAACAAGTTCTCCAACTTTTAAAGGATAACACCACTTCGGTGCAAAATCAAACGAAACAACAGGTAGATCAACATCGTAGTGAAAAAAAATTTGATTGGCTATTTTTACTGCTACATCTCAAGCAATCTATTTATGAGAAGGAAATGTTGGCAATACTGCATGCACTTAAAAAATGGCGACCTTACCGAATGGGAAGACTCTTCAAGGATGAGGATGTGGAAGCATTGTTTTGTGCTATTTTTATTATCCAACCAAATTGGACAAATGAAGCAAGGGATGAATGGAAGAAGGATGAAGAAGTATGGCCACTTATTCAAAAGTTGCAAAAGATCCCAATTCAAACAATATTGCTAGAAATTGAAGAGGAAGGAAAAATCATATTGGAACCTGGATCAGTCACAGAAACAAGAACTCGACAGCTACGAAATCGATCAATTTCATAGTATCTCATCAAGTGGAAGAACTTACCTGCTGAAGATTCCACATGGGAGGACAAGAATTTTATACAGAAGCATCAAGAACTACTCAAGCATTGAGGACAACGCTTTTTGAAGGAGAGGGGCATGTTAGGCCCCTATACTACTAGTGTAACCCCTTATTGTTATTAGTACAACCCACTTATTATATTGATGTACCCATGTAGTGCCCATATTGTTAGTATTGTGCCCCATAGAAGCCCACTATTGTTATTATTGTGCCCTTACATTATTATTGTTATGTCGGATCTGATTATGTTATTGCCCCTTAGACTCCTATATATATAAAGGAGGTCTTTTCATTTGAATCATCAAAGAATTGTTCATTTATGTAATGTAAAGGAGGTTGCCCCCTCGAAGAGGCTGAATTCTAAGTCGTTGATCTATATTTTCTATCTTTTCTTGAGCTGGTTTCATAACAATGAGTATCCCGTCAACATGACGACAAAGGGATCTCAAACAAAACATGACGAATCATGACAACAAGTACATCCCACAGATGATTCCGCGTCACATCAAGTAGGAATCATGAAACAAGTAAGAAAACAAGATCCCACATCAAACATCAAATAGGGATCTATGCAACACAATGCATCTCATAGCAAAAAGAAGTACATGAACACACTGCATATACCTCACATCCTAGGGCCATCTGAAGAAAAGGATGTCAAACTACTGAAGTTGTCCGTACCATCAATCTCTTGGCGTAGAATAAATCAAAATCGACTATTCACACACATCAGTGCTGACACCTGCACTTTACTTTAAAAAGTGGCTGAAAAATGAAATGATCAAATGGAAATTCTGATTGCACCATTAGATTTGTGGCATCGAATAGTCTAAAATCGACTGTCAAATTTCTAAATTCTGGGAAAGTGAAAATATAGAGCAACAGGGATCTTTTAGATTCCCCCTAGATTCCTCAAAGATTCCCTCCTCCTGGTCCTATGAAGATCTGCTACTCAGATCAAAATTCTGACTATGCCATCAAGTTCGTGTCGCTGAGAAGTTTAGGATCGACATAAATTTTCTCCAATTTGGACACTAGCAAAATTTCGTCCTCCTGAGAATTTGGCTCAATCATGGTTCCGCCTACTCTTTTCCCAGGTTCATGGTTCTGCCTGCAAAATTAATCAATTAAAAAGAATATGTCTCGATTTCTGCGCTCCCATCCTCTCCACCTCCGATTGCACTGAAAAGAAGGTTTTTACATTAAAAGTTGGGCGGAGTTTTCCAAGGATGGTCGTTTGGCATAGTGGTAAACTTGGCAGTTTGTTAAGTGGAGGTCGGGGGATCAAATCCTGCCTCCCCACAGAATCCGCGTATATAACTATTTTTAAGGCGTAGTTAAAAAAAATGTAACCATTACATTTTTGTTTGTTTGCATTAACTATGCGTTGTGTGTTGCATTAAATGGGCATGTTTTGGTTGTATAGCATATGGGGCCACCCAGTGGGGGCCGTCCCATGTGGGTCGGGTGGGTTCAATCCCCACCGGCTCCGCAGTCTTGGTTTCGTTGTTGTGTATTTAGTATGGTGGTTGGGGTGTTGGGGTGTGGGCCAGGTCCACTAGAGGTGGCCTGCCCACCCCAAATAAATACAACATACAATATAGTTGGAGGTTCGTTGGAGGCCGAAAGGGGTCATGGCCCGTCGGCCATATTTAAATAAAACTTTGTTTTGGGTCCCGGTGGGGGTGGCGGGGGTCATGGCCCGCCACCCATTTAATATATATATATATATATATAATAATTAGGCATTTTGAAAATTTGGAAAATTGACGAAAGGAGTCAATTTAAGTAGGCCACAAATTCGCCCAGAATCTGGTGGCTAGATTTTGTCCAAATTCCTCATTAAGCCTACCCAATCACCCAAGTCAACCTTAAACTTTGACTGCTCCTAACTTTCGCATACGGACCTGGTTTGACGAACCGTTCACACCACCACGATCACGACGACAAGATATTCAACATGAACCTAGTTTGAGCACAATCCAAACACTTTGATTTTTTACCCTTTCTGAGTCCTCTTGGACTTCTGCATGTGTCTGGAGTCACATGGATCAGTTATAGAAACTTATGAGTTGTTAGATATCATTATTATAACCATATATTATCATGTGGAAACTACTTACTTACATGTGATCTCATTGGTCTTTGTTAGCACAAAGTGAGTGGACAGTTCATGGTCTCGTGTATGGGAAAGAAGACATGTATTGCAACAACAAAATGTGATGTACAATGACATTGAGCAGGTGTTTGCAACCCCATTACATGTTTAGGAGGAGTATGTTCAAATTTGTATCAACATTGGTTGAGATTGATAGTGGGAGTACTTTTCTCATTCCTCACATTGTTGGTAGTAGTGTTGGAATTTCCCTTTGTCGTTAATGTCAAAGGGGGAGAGATATTGGAGAGAGCATGGAGAGTGAAGCGAGATCATATCAACCTTATACTTTTGGAGATAAGGTTGAGGTTGAAATTAATGAAAAAGGGGGAGCTTGTTGACATTGATGTCAATAGGAACTTAATATTGGTTTTCTTATCATTGATGTCAACCTGATGATGGTGGTCCTCAATATTTGTGGTTAGCTAGAGATAACTCCATTGATCTAATGTAGAGGTGTTAACTTGATGTAGATATGTTGATCTTCGCAATGATTTTTTGGCCCACTAGGATTTCATGCTCCCAACTTGATGTAGAGGTTTTTGGCTCTTACGATGATGTTCTTCACGATGCAAAGGAATTGTTGGAGGATTGAAAACATCTACAATAGTTGCAGGAGGATACACAGGTACCTGATAAGGTGGAGTTTCATGTTGATGATTTGATGCTTCCAAAGGACATGTTTGGAGGCTCTATCATCATTATTATAGACTTTTCATGGGTTTTCAAAGGTTTCATGTCAAGATTGAGAGATGCATACAGAGGTTAAAGAAGGTGATGCACTAGTTCTAGAAGTCGTGGAGCTGAGAAATTGGTAGAAAGGGGGCTTTGATGTGCCAACACATGTTTTATCCCATTAATTGCACTAAAATGTAGGTTTTAGCCCAAAACGTGCATTGCAATGCATCTTTTTTCCCAAAAAGTGCACTATGATATGTTCATTGATTTTCTATGGATTATGCACCCATTTTAGATGTTTTATTGGTTTTTCCGATGGTTTTTGTTTGGGACTTTTATTAAAAATGTAAGAAAAGGTTAACCGTCATCTATAAGGTGGTTAAATTTAAAATCTCTCTCATTCAATGAAGATAGTGGCAGATTGAGTCAAGAAGGAGAAATGTCAAAATACCGAACCAATCTAGAGCATGTGAACAAGGTTTATTAGCTCTCCATTACTTTGATTGTAATTATTGCTTTAATCATTCTAGAAAATTATATATTTGAGATTTGTTTGAGGATTTTTGGGTGGTTAAGTTATTGGTTGAGTAAGAGTGAGAGAAGAGAAGTGTGTGCAAAATTTGAGGGACATTATGCCGAAAATCGAAAGCAGTTTGCAGACGCTGTAAAAGGTAGAAAAAGTGTGTTTCAGCTAGAATTTAATGCAGGGAGAAAGGAGATTGAGTAAGGGATGATTAACGATCATTTGGTGCATGATTATTGTTTTTTCATTCTTTATACTATTGTTTGTGTGCAATTTTTTTTTTAACAGATTTATCTATTATAGAGCGGATTGTTGCTAGTGTGTTTATTAAATTACCTTATGCAGTGTTTTTATTGATAGATTTGATCATTTTGTAGAGTATTGATGTGTTGTTGCTGAAATATGAAGTTCATATTGGAGTCCAGTTTGAAAATGAATGAAAGCATGGATTTGAGAGTTTGAGGAGGTGGTGGCTATTGGGACAGGGTCCCTTGGGGTTAAATTTTGTAATAGTTTTGTAAATTTTGTAAAGTCCTTGCATTTTTGAGGAGCAAAGCGCGCAGGTTGATAGAGTCAAAGGGGATTTAGGAAGGTCAAAACCCCTTAGTTTGTTAAGAGTTAAGTTATTTTTGACCCTCCCATGGTTTGTGGACCAAGGTATTGTAATGAAGAAAGATATAAAAGGAGTCATAGAGAATCACAAAAAGGTCAGTCAGGATAGAGAAGAGCATAGAAAGGCAAGTTTTGTGTCTATTTTTTATATTTTGTACTTAGGAGAAGGGGAAGGCTCCTGCAACTATGTGCGCGGAGACCTTGGTAAGTCCGTAACTAAGTGCGTGGGCCTTTGCAACTATGTGCACAAGGTGGAAGAGTCTGTAATTTAAGATCTAAGCATAATAAAGGTTTTTTTTGGAGCATTATCTGTGTATCTGTGTGTTATTGTTTACTTCTGAATTTATTGCATGTTCAATATGTTTATGCAATTTATCATGAAAAGTACTTAATAGATGCACGAAAGGAGTAGATATGTTTATTTACATGATGTTATGAATGTTTAGAACAATTGGCGAAGGGTTTGAATCTGTTATCTGTTAGTTACTGTAATTTTCGGGTTTTAAGGGTTAGGGTTCACGAAGGTCGGATAAAGCCCTATGTGTAACAGAAACACATCACATAGTACTTTGGATGCAGAAACCTGGTTCTAGCATTCCCCACTATTGCCTCAAGTGAGACTATAGCCTACACTACACGGGTTGTTGCTGAAAGGGCCAATAGTGTAGGGTTTTGTTGGTTAGCACAACTAACTCTGAACCTGGGTCCAAGCCCCCTCAAGCCAAAAAATGGTTTCGTTGCCGGGACTGGGATCTATATGAGGAATGTGTGATGTGGCATAAGTGGATACCGACTAAGAAGGAGATCGAAAAGTGGATAGACAGGAAGATGCACAAATTTGCAGCTCAGGAAAACAGGAATCCGCGCATGTCGAAAGAAGAATCATTGAACAGATACCTGTATACAAAAGAACACGAAATTTTATTCTGCTCTTTTCCATGCGAGTTATACGAATGGTTGGCTAAATTGGCAGACAATCAAGGCACTTGGAAGTTGGATAACCCTATTGTGTGGAATCTAGAGTTAGTGAGGTGTCTAGAGGGTTTAGAAAACAAGATCACGAGGTTTGTCAATTATTGGATCGATAGTATCTTGGGTGGATTTATTAATAATTGCATGAATGATAAATCTTTCAGTTATAGCGAAGCTGAATGCCAATTTTTCAAAGGACCAATAGGTAAGTATATGAAGTCCCTGAAAACTTGGATTAAAATGCTATTGTGTGAGCAACCGGTTATCCCATTGAATTAATGTTTAAACAAGACTTGACGGAAGCTACATGAAGTGGGAAAATATTCAGAAGAGATCTAGATTCAAGTGTTGAATACAGTCCTTTGTTGGGAGCATCTGATAGTGACGAAGAAAGTAGTAGTCTGAAGACGCCTCAAGATGCACCGCAGATGGTAAATCAAGGTATTGCGGGAATACCACATCCATCCACTCCACCTCCGCCTTCACGTCCACCTCACACACCTACACATAAACCTCCACTATTCAGTATGGTGAATGTTATGAAGATTCCCATATTCAAGTGTCTGGGACATAAGACCCTGAACAATTATGGTTCATAGCAGATGTTGTGTGGAAGTCACAGCAGATAATGGATCATGACCTAAAGAAAGTGCAACTGGTCATATCATTGCAGCATAGGGTGTTGAGCTGGTATATCAAGTATAGTACGAATCATCCAGCTGCAACGTTGAAAGCTATGAAAGATGCCCTGAATAATGAATTCAAAAATCCTAAGTCTCAAGCTCACTCTGTAACTGAGGTTAAAGAAATTAAGCAGAAGGTAAATGAGGTGGCATGGGATTTTGATCAAAGGTTGAAATGTCTACTACAACAGGCTAATCTATAGATCTCGAATGAGAAGCATAAGGATTGGTATATTGCCTCGTTTTTACCTCATTTAAGATTACCATTGTCACAACAGAAGATTGGAATGCAAGCTGAAGCACTAGAGGTTGCTATAAAGTTAGAGGCCTCACCTATTTAGGATACAAATCTGGGAGTGCAATAGATTCAGTCATAGTTGGCTAGCCTGCATATGGAGTTGCAAAGTCTCAAAAAGGGAAAAGAAGTCCAGAATGAGACCTGCACAGAAGTATGGTGTTTAAAATGCAAAGGCCATGGTCACGACAAGGATCATTGCCTGGTGTATCAGAATTATCTAGTTGGGGGAGGTCTTATCCCCCTAAAGCTATAAAATACCGCTGGGATGAGCACTGGTGTAGTACCATGGTGCGCTATCTACCAAATCACAAGAAAACATGCAACGAACAATTATCATTTGTTTCAGAAGTTTGTACAAACACCCTAACAACTGTTTTGCAATTTCTTTAAGTCTGGTGGTCACGACGAGTGCAATTGCCGAAGTTATGAATTAATGATGGACAAAACCCCAACATATAGAGTACATATGGAGGCATGCCTCAACATGATTAAGGCGCAACTGCAGCATGTGTGAGCAGTCGTTTTTTCACTATTCGACATCGCAATATTGATGCTATGGCCAACTTCAGCATTTTGACATCCTTTCCTTCATATGGCCCCAGGATGTGAGGTATATGCAGTGTGTTCATGTACTTCCTTTTTCTATGAGATGCATTGTGCTGCATAGATCCCTGTTTGATGTTTGATGTGGGATCTTGTTTTCTTACTTGTTTCATGATTCCTGCTTGATGTGACGCGGAATCATCTATGGGATGTACTTGTTGTCATGATTCTTAATGTTTTGTTTGAGATCCGTTTGTCATCATCTTGACAAGATACTCATGTTGTAGCCATGTATGTTGGAATGGAGATCCCTTTGTCGTCATGTTGACAGGATACTCATGTTGTAGCCATGTATATCAGAATGGAGATCCCTTTGATGCCATTTTGGTGGGATGCTCATTATTGTCTTATGCGAAATTATGTCATACTAATAGGAGTCCTTTTTGAATGAGAGTTCTTGCAGCGGAACATCTCTTGGAGCCACTCCTGCGCGAGGGCATATTCCTTGTATGATAGAGAAAACACATGCATGTACATTCTCACTCTTTCCAGCACTTAATGCAGCGGCCTACACCATCTTGACACCGGGGCCCGAAGATGTAGTCCCTCCTGGACGAACTCCATTATGAACATCTTGCGTTTATGTTGCTGATTCTTGTCATGTTCCTTCTTCTTTACAGCATGCATATATGCTTCTTTATGCTATTTTAAAAGCAATTCTGATCACATCACGAAAGCAAAAGATCTTGGTTAAATCTGGGAGTTGAGTCAACTCGGATCAATAACATCACTCTTTTTTCTACATATAAGACTCTAAAACCACTTCACCTAATAGCCAACATTATGCCATCTTCTTTTGAAAACACTCCCCCTTTAACAAGGACTTCTAGCCATCTATGACCCAAAAGATTTGACAAATATTAGGGGCTTCAAATGCCTATTACATAGCAACTAGAATAATATGTCATGGTTGTACAATGCCCCCAAACGACTCATATATTGTTGAACCATGACTCACATAACTCTCTCTCAATTCATGCATGACTCCATGGGTCTCTCCATGTGCAATACACTAACAAGATAAAATGATACATATATTTTACAATTGCACACAAGTGTTCTCTCCTTTATGAAACACCCATACAATGATATGCATCAAATACATGGCATCCATGATCAATGATATTGATGAGCCCCAATTTTGGTACAATTTGGGCTCATTTTTGGCCTATTTTGCTTGCTCAAACCATTCATTTTTATTGTTTATGCATACACTTCTTAGTTTATTCATGTTGTTTGTAGGAGAAAGGATAGGCACTTTATCTACGTAGCTAATGCATTGTGATTCCAGGTTCTGGCATTAAAAGGGAGCAAAAGACAACGAAAAGGTGGCAAGGAGACAACGAGTTGGCACTGCTGACGTAAGGAGAGGTTGTCCACGGTCTTGGGGGACATTCCTCGTGATCCTCACCAAGAACTCCGAGCCCCACTCCATCCTCCCTCCGAGCTTAATACACGGCCAGCTGTTCTACAGGAACAGCAGTTCAAAACTGCTCTACAGGAAACAGCATTTATGACCATCCTACAGGATCAGCAGTTAAACTCTAGATTAAACAGCCGAGCTCCTAGAATCATGGATACTTGTTGGATCATCGTTTTGTATAAGTATAGAGGCCTTAGCCTTGGTTAGGTTGTTGAAACTCTCGTATTACTATTGTAATTTTGGAGCACAGCTCAAGTTTCGTTCTCTTTTGTAAGCCAATTTGGCATGTTATCAGATTATGAATAAAGAAGGCCACTTTTGAGTTAGTTCTGAGTTTTCTCAAGGAGCTATAGCTCTCAGGTTAGGGCCCAACCTGAGAGCCATAGACCTCCTCAGTGTTGTAATGCATTTACAATTAGGTCCAGCACTTGAGTTTGTTTAGTTTCCTATGCAATTCGGATTTCCAGCTTGTTAGTTTAATTGTTTTCATTAGCATAGATAGGACTGGTATGATGCTTTGCTTTCAGTATTCAAGTTTGATAGGTTGGTAGAATAAATCTCTTGGAGCTCCAACAAAAACAGGTTGTAAAGGCTCACTGCCATCTCACTGTTTGGGATTGGGGTGTAGACCATGATCAGCCACCAAAAAGAACAGCAGTCGTTTCATCTCCACGCAAGTTGCCACATGAACGTTTTTCATTAAGGATTTATTCATACATTCTCGACATTGATCCATACTGCACTCTCACGCATTAGTTTTATTGCTTGGTTTCCATTTTGGATTTATAGGTTTCATGGCATAATAGGTTAATGAATTCCTTGTTTTCATGCACAGGTCATTTGTTTTATTTACACTGCTTTTGCTCAAGCAATTTCCTTCGTCGTTTTCTTCATCCACCTGCAAGTTCTATTCACCCTCTATCTCACTCACGTGCCCTCCAACTCTCTCATTTCACGTACAGCTCCATCTCCTTCACTCTCGTTGATTCCACCCTTCCAAAACATCAACCCATTGCATGCACCCTTCCTTCGTCTGACTTGCCATTTCCTAAGACATCATTAGGTCCATCTCCATCTCCCTTAGCCTCCCACACCACTCCAACACTCCATCAACTCCTAAAAACCTCCACGGCCAACCATCCTGTAGACGTGCACAGCCATCCTGTAGAAAACAGAGTATCCTGTAGGATCCCCTGCAGCCTTCCTGTAGGAGGCCATTCACTTCGTTTCCGAGCTTCTGAACGTGAGGGACCTCTGTGGATGGGTGCTAAGGATCCTTAGGAACCTCTCCTAGCCTCCCCAACCTGTCCCACACTTTCCTTCCTTCTCCATCCCACCTGCACAATCAAACCCTAATTAGGCCAAGTTCACACTCATTCCACACACCTAAAGGAAAAACACAAAAACACATTTCTCATGATGCAAGTAGCTTAGACCCATGCATTTACACTTGTTAGAGGTAATGACAGCATTCATAGGAGTTGCATCCACATTCTTTGCATTATAGAAGATAGACTAGTTAAATTAGGGTTTCATAGATTTACATGCTTTAAATTGCTTTTGATTCAGTTTGTCAAGCAGCGTAGCCTTCCTTTGAGTTAGCTTTCGTCCATCATTGATAAAGCTTCTTCTGTGAGCCTATAGAAGTTGGCTTAAGCCCTAGCGGACTTGTGCCAGCTGACCAAGTGACAGCTGCGACAAGGGCTAGTACTTGTGCATACAGCACCGTCGCTTCCAAGTTTGTACGAACTACCGGGTTGATAAAATTAAGAGACAGGAAGCCCCAGGAGTTGTAGCATTATTGCTACAATACTGGAGCTCACCATCTTTTTTGGCGCCATTGCCGGGGAAGCGTCAGAGTATTAGCACCTGTTGCTTTTCCTCTACTTTCCTACTCTTACCTTCTGCTAAGTAGTTTGCTTCATTTCCATTCTGCAAAAGTAGCATAGACTTTCCTGCTTTCCTAGACTAATCTTTCCTGCTTTCTTAGATTAGTATTTCCTGCTTTCCTAGATTAATCTTTCCTGCTTTCTTAGATTAGTATTTCCTGCTTTCCTAGATTAATCTTTCCTGCTTTCCTAGATTAATATTTCCAATTCCGCAAATTTCATTTGAGTAATCTAGTTAGTTGTAGATCACCTTGTTTCAGTTTTGCAGGTACAAGAAAAAAAACAAAAGCACTAAAAACAGAGAAGAGTCCTTTCCCTTTCATGCCTCATAGGAACCGAGATAGATCAGGCAAATTCCTACCAAACACCCCCACCACATCACTAAGTCACCCTTCTCTCTTCTTTGGTGACAGTGACCCAGAGGAACCTATAGGTGAACATCCCGAGATATACCAAGACCCTATAGAAGAAGAAGAGTTAGAAAGCACTCCATCTGAAGCCATGGCTGATAACAGGAGAGAAGATGAGAGAATAGAAGGAGCTTTCCCCATCCGAGAGACCAATGGGGATATGAAAATGAAAAACATTAGCCCCTCTGCCTTGCCTCACTTCCATGGACTGACCACTGAGGATCCTGATACCTTCTTGTTTGAGTTTGCTGTCCTTTGTCGAACCTATGACTATACTGAGGATGAGCAAAAGTTGAAGCTTTTCCCTTCCACTCTTAAGGATGCAGCACTACGCTGGTTCATGGGATTACCTGGGAATAGCATCACCACTTGGGCTCAGATGCAGCAAGCCTTCAATACCAAGTATAGGGATTATTGTAGGTCCAAGGAAACCAAGGGAGAGATCTTTCGAATGACCATGGGGAATGATGAGTCTTTAGAGGACTATGAGGAGAGGTTCCAACTTAGCTATAAACGGGCCAGATGCACACTTGACCCTGAATCCCTCAAGTTGGTTCTACTCCGAGGAGTCCCTGAAGATCTCCTAGACACCCTTCACATGTTAGCTGGGGGGGACATTTACCAACTGCCTTATGAGGACATCAAGACTGTGTTTCGAAATCATTCCAGGGCAGCTAGAAAACGAGGTAGAGGAAACCTCCTCTCCACCGGTGTCCCTTTCTCCAAACATGAGCTTACAAACCAATTAGAAGATCTTAAGAGTGAGGTGAGACATACCATTGCCATGCAGCTGGACACATTCAGGATCCAGCAAAAGAAAGAGGAAGCTGAGAGAGCCTTGGCTGTCTTCTGTCCTAGGTGCACCAGAAGACACCCTAAGAACGAATGTCCATTGCATTCGGTCGAAGTGTGTTTCGTTTGTGAGGAGGACCACCCAACAAATCAGTGTCCAACCTTGCCTGGGTTTAAAGCCATGTACCAAGGAACTGAAGCCCCCACTGAACCTCTCTACTTCATCAACCAAAGGAGGCCTCAAGGATCTAGACCTTATCATCAGGGGATGCAAGGGGCATCTCAAGCTTATTACAACCCCAACCACTTGACTCCCATGCCTTCCTGGGGTCCCCCTGCTCATCCTTCCTGGTCCATGCCTCCTCCATGGTCTTATCCACCTCAGTACCCTACTCAACCTACTTCTCACCCATATCACTCACATACCCAGTCGCAGCCTCAATGGAGTGCTCCTCAGTCGGGGTGGAGGCCCCAATACAACACTCCTCCTGCCATTTTGCCTCCACCACCAGTTCAACCTCAGCCTTTACCTCCTGCTCCTCCAAGGCAACCTCAGATGCCTGCTCAACCGAACCCGAACCCCAACAATAGACAGGCTCAGCAGGTATATACTGGGGAGACCTCATGCCCTACCTATGCTGTGGAGATCCAGGAGATCAATCTTAGATCTGGAAAGACTCTTCCAGATCGCCAACCTCCTCCCCCAGAGGATGAGGAAACCCATCAGGAGAGTGAACCAAAGCCTACTCCACCCTTTCCTGAGAGACTAACAGCCACCACACAACCGAACCCAGAAGAAGATGAGCTTTTGGGTGAGCTCAAACAGTTGTGTGTAAAAATCCCACTTCTCCAAGCCATCAAGGATGTGCCAATATATAACAAGCTGATTAAGGAGAAGTGTTTCAAACACCCAGGCAGACGGAAGAAAGATGCCTCAACTATCAATGTCATAGGACAACTGTCTGACCTTATGCTAGGACAAGTCATCTGCCCAAAGTACCTAGATCCTGGAAGTCCTGTAGTAGATGTACACATCAATGGCACCATTATCCCCCACACCTTGATTGATCTGGGGGCAGCCATCAATGTGATGACCAGGGATACCATGCTTAAACTCAATCTTCAGGGTTCCTTGAGAAAGACCTCGACAGTACTGCAGTTAGCAGATCGCTCCACCGTGACTCCCGAAGGGATTGTGGAGGATGTCTTGGTCTCAATTGATTCTTGGGAATACCCTGCGGATTTCCTGGTCCTGCAACCAAAGGCCAAGCTTACTGGATATCCTCTCATCTTGGGAAGGCCTTGGTTAGCTACTGCAGATGCTTACATAAGTTGTCGGGCAGGAAACATGACCATCAAGAATGGTCCCATGTCCAAGCAGCTAGTCCTATACCCTCCTGCCCAACCCTCTTTAGAGCATGATTTACCACTCTGGTTGGAGGACGGAGAGGAAGACGAGGTGTACTCTGCACCTCTGTGCACCCTAGATACCGCTAGAAGAAATTCTCCTACCGAGGATGATTTAATTGAGACCCTGATCCAGAATCCACCTTCCAGTGCATTATCTTTAGAGAAGTTGGTGGAGGATGCCCAAGCTAGCACCTTAGTGGACCTTTGTACAACCAGCCCTGTCACTCCCAGAGTCAAAAGTGTGGAGTTCGGCCCTGAGAGAGCGTTAAAGATCAGCTCCTCTCTATCTCCTTCCCAGGAGAAGGAGTTGTGTAGCCTATTGGCCAGCCACTTAGATGCTTTTGCTTGGAGCTATAAGGAGATGAAAGGAGTCCACCCCTCGGTCTGTACCCATCATATATACATCAAAGAGGATTGTAAACCAGTTAGGCAACCCCAGAGGAGAATGAATCCAGCCCTTAAGGACATTGTCAAGGAAGAATTGCAAAAATTGTTGGATGCCGGATTCATTTACCCCATCTCAGATAGTGAATGGGTGTCCCCTCTAGTGTTGGTTCCCAAGAAGAATGGGAAGTGGAGGATCTGTGTAGATTACCGGGAGCTGAACAAAGCTACCAAGAAGGACCATTTCCCTCTACCTTTCATAGATCAAGTGTTGGATGGACTGGCAGGAAAGAAGTTCTTCTCTTTCCTGGATGGGTTCAGCGGGTACAATCAAATCCAAATCAGCCCGGAAGACCAAGATAAGACCACCTTCACTTGTCCTTGGGGTACCTTTGCCTACCGAGTCCTTCCCTTTGGGCTATGCAATGCTCCTGCTACTTTTCAGAGAGCTGTCTTGAGCATCTTCTCGGATTTGGTCCATGATGCAGTGGAAATCTACATGGATGATTTTACCCCTTATGGGGCCAACTTCCAGGAAGCATTGTCCAACTTGGGAAAGGTCCTAACCAAGTGCATCGAGATGAACTTGTCCCTTAGCCCTGAGAAATGTGAATTCCTAATGACTGAAGGGACAGTGCTAGGCCATACCATTTCTTCTCAAGGATTGCAGGTGGATCCTAACAAAATTGCTCTCATCAAGAGGGTTCCACCTCCTCAAAAAGTAAGGGATGTCCGGAGTTTCTTGGGATTAGCAGGATACTATCGGAGGTTCCTTAAAGACTTCAGCAAGTTAGCCTCACCATTGTTTGGTTTGTTGGCAAAAGATGTGGAGTTTAATTGGACTGACGATTGTCAGAAGAGTTTGAATGAATTAAAAGACAAGTTAGTGTCAGCTCCAATCCTAAGGGGTCCAAACTGGGCCCTACCTTTCCACATCCACACTGATGCCTCGAACAAAGCCATAGGTGCAGCCTTAGGACAAGTTGAGCAAAAACTTCCATATGCCATTTACTTCGTTAGCAAAAACTTGTCCAAAGCAGAGCTGAATTACACTGTAACCGAGAAGGAATTCTTAGCTATGGTTCATGCACTGAACAAGTTCCGACATTACATTACTGGTTACCAGACCTTTGTACATACTGACCATGCTGCTATTAGATACTTGATGAATAAACCAGATGTGAATGCTCGTATTATTAGATGGTTACTTTTATTGCAGCAGTTTGATCTAACCATTGTTGATAAACCAGGAAAAGAAAATGTTGTTGCTGACTTCTTGTCTAGATTGGATTTGTCTGCAGATGAAGATGGGACGGTGGATGACCAGATGCCTGATGAGCATCTGTTTGCTATCTCAGTACTCTCTCCATGGTTTGCTGATATAGCAAACTACCTTGTTTCAGCTCAGTTCCCTCCGCACCTCTCTTCAAAAGAGAAGAGCAAAATCATCAGAAAGAGTGCCTCATTTACATGGATTGGGGGCAACCTGTTCAAGCTTGGCCCCGATCAGATCTTAAGGCGTTGTGTAAGGGAGGAGGAAGTCTTTGACATTCTCCTCACCTGTCAT
The DNA here is from genome assembly GCA_031772625.1 of Pinus tabuliformis. Lineage (NCBI taxonomy): Eukaryota > Viridiplantae > Streptophyta > Pinopsida > Pinales > Pinaceae > Pinus > Pinus tabuliformis. The sequence continues at coordinate 294,146,335 of CM062813.1, forward strand.
GATGGGCCTTGTGGAGGACATTTTGCATCAAAAAGAACTGCCTTCAAGATCCTACAGGCAGGCTACTATTGGCCCACACTTCATCAAGATGTCAGAAGATATGTTAGCCAGTGTGACCAATGCCAAAGAATGGGGAAACCGACCCAAAGGGATGAGATGCCTCTCCAACCTCAAGTGACTCTCGAGCCATTTGAGAAGTGGGGCATGGACTTTGTGGGCCCAATCAATCCCTCTTCGAGGCAGAGATCCTACATCATTGTGTGTACTGACTACTTGACAAAGTGGGCAGAGACTAAAGCAATCAAAGCAGCAACAGAAGAAAAGGTGGTCGAGTTCTTAAGAGAGAACATCTTCTACAAGTTTGGCCACCCAAGAGAGCTGGTGACCGATCAAGGGAGCCAGTTCACCTCCAACTTGGTTGAAGATCTATTAGCTCATCACAAGATCAAGCATAGGACTTCCACCCCCTATCATCCTCAAGCAAATGGGCAGGTGGAAGTCACCAATAGAGCTCTAGAAGGGATCTTGACCAAAGTGGTGAACAGCAGCAGAAAAGACTGGGCAGATCGCCTAGTTGAAGCCACATGGGCTTACAACACCACGTGGAAGACCACCACCGGTTTCACACCTTATGAGCTGGTCTATGGGAAGAAAGCTTTATTGTCCATTGAGTTTGAGTATAACACTTTGAGGTTGGCAGCTCAGCTGGACCTAGATCTCAGCCATGCACAGCAAGAAAGGTTATTGTAGCTGAATGGACTGGATGAACACCGCATGCAGGCCCTCCTTCACTCAGAAGTGGTTCAACTTCAGAGGAAGGTGTGGCATGACCAACATCTCCATGACAAGAAATTTCAGCCGGGAGATTGGGCTTTGTTGTATGATTCCAGATTCAAAGATTTCAAGGGGAAGTTGAGAACCAGATGGCTAGGACCATATGTGGTGGAACAGTGCCATGACAATGGATCTGTCCTCATTCGAACCATTGATGAGGAATCCATTCCCATGCTTGTCAATGGGCACCGATTGAAGATCTATAGAAGACCTCTCTCAAGACAAGAGTTTATCAGCACTATGGAGAAATCTGTTTTGGTCATAGAGAAGGGTTCTGCCTCCGCTTTGGGCATACCCTGAAGGATCTAAAACACAAAAAAAAAAAAAAAAAAAAAAAAGAGAAAAATAAATATCCTTGGGTGAAAACCTCTCTGAGGCGCCCAAGGCAGGCAGTAGGGGTGAAAACCTCATTGAGGCGCTCCTATTGTCTTTCTAAAAAAAAAAAAAAGAAAAAAAAAAAGAAAAAAGAAAGAAAACAGGAAAAAGCAATTAGCACAATAAAAGGTTTGCATGCAGATGTTCTATGGAGGAGAAGAAGCCTCTCCACTCCAAGCCAGGGGCCTTCATCATGCTAGCAAAGGATGTCATCAGCACCTCCTCCAAGAACAGCAATGTTTTTTAAGGTATGTGCAATTATTATCATGCTTTGGATCTTCTACAGGAGGATACAGTTTTTCTACAGGAACAGACAGTCTTCCTACAGGAAGACGCGGATCTTCTACAGGAAAATGCCAAATTTCTACAGGAAACTCTGTGTTCTACAGGAAACTTCCTGTAGAAGGTTACGATGGCCAAAATGTGTTTCAAATGAAGATCTAGCGACTGAGGAGTGGATTGAATGCATGCATGCCAATGATGGCACCCCTGAACATTGCCATTATCGTCCTCCACCATCCTCGTCGCCATGCAACCAAGATCCCTGCAGCAGCACAACAAAGTAATCAGTTCTCGTGAGAAAGCATCTGTCAAAGAAAAACTAAGCACCGAGAACCATACCACATCCACGTTGATACATCAGAAGCGCTGGGATCGTGATCGAGAAGCCAGAACCGCCAGCATGCAGCATACACCCGAGGAGAAATAACGGTGACAAGACCCCTCGTGGGGATCCTGTAACAGTTCAACCTGCTCAAGTGAAGACCGTTCACAGCACCGCCATATGAGATCAAACACGGGCGCATGAACGCAGAACCATTCACTCCATCGCCAGCATCCTGTAACCACGAGCCTACAGGAATGTGCAGCCACAGGCGGCAGGTAGATCCATCGCTAAAAAAACTGGAAATCATGTGCAGCCGCGCGCAGGTAAGTGTTCTAATCCTTCTCTCCATCAAACTGCATGATTATTACTTCGATTTGTTTTGCATGGCATAAAGGTGAATGGTTGAGCGGCCTAAAGGCCAGTGATTGGCCACGTCGGTTAGTAAAGGGTTAGTCAGAGGACGAGGTGGCAGCCACGACGAAAGAAACACGCAGCAAGCACGTGAAGATCAGTCCCGTCAACCGAGAAGTGAAGTTTAACCGAAAAGGGCGGCGGCAGATCTGTGGGAATGAATGCGGCAACAAACGAATGTGCAGGCGGATGATGGGTGACGTCACCCAACGGTCCGGCGGGGACAGCTCACCCCCGCACCACGAGCTGCGCTGATTCAAAATCTAATCGGCTCGATTAAGCGTGTATCTCCATCAACCTCACTTCAAAACTCGAGTAGATCCTCTGCTTACCTCTGCATGTTGATACGCCGAGCTCTCGGCTACCTGAACGCTGGGAAAGTACCTCTCGACCGCCAGCCAACTAAAGCTCTTCCCGAAGCCTGCGCACTGCTCCTACAGGAACAGTTTCTACAGGAACGCCGTCCTACAGGAAGCAGTTTCTACAGGAACGTGGCTCTACAGGAAGGTGAAGTCTTCACGTAAAAAAAGGTGGCAGAAAAGAGGTAACCCTGCAACTCCTTCCGCAATTGGTTTTTTTAAAGGTGGCAAGGCCATTAGTCACAGTGTGGTCATCAAGAATTGGATTGCCGTGCCTATACTATCGCTCCTACAGGATAGCTGTATAATCAAACTGTGGCCTGAAAATTCATTGCATGTTCTGTCTTTAAGACCGAATTTCCTGTGTATCCACCACCTCTGGTATAAACCACTGTGTTCATCATGCCTGGCGGGTTTATCCGGCGAGAGCCCACTAATTCAAATGCATTAAGGAGAAACCCGGCAGTGGTTGAGCTCTTCACTAGAGCACAATGGATGCCTTTCTGTGATAAACTACAGGGCTACGATGATGAAGTAGCCGAGGAATTTTTGCGGGCTCTGCAGCCTAAATCACAGACATTGGCCACGGTAACCTTCAGAGGTCTCAGCCTCAAACTCACCCCAGAGCATATCAGTCAGATTACAGAGCTGCCCATGGGTCTGCCGTGGGACAAAGAAGAGCGGAAGCAGAGCCAGCAAGCAAAGAAGGAGTTCTTCCCACCGGAAGAGTCATTCACCGAAGACAAAAATGGAGTCAAAAGGGCAAGCCTGTTGCCGCCATGGAACGAAGTTAGTCTACAAATTATGAAATATATCACCTGTGAGGGTCGATATAGCATTGTATATGCGTATCACTTCAGGCTGCTTAACGAACTAAAACACCAAATTGACCTCCCTGCAGCACAGAGGTTGAGCATTCCTTACTTTCTACTACAGTCCTTAATGGAGTGTTCCACCAAGCTCAAGGATGGAATTCCGGACCAGATAGCCCACCATGGGCTAGTCAAGCTCCTCGTGGAGGATGCTCTCCGCTCATATAAAGTCCCCCTCGCTTGGGAATCATTTAGGGACTTATCAAGAACGGGGAACATAAAAACGTTGCTTGAAGAAGCGGAATCCTCTAACGGAGGAGAAGAAGAGCCAGCAGCCAGGAGTAAGAAAGGAAAAAGCCAAAAAGTTCCGGCTCCAGCACAGAAGAAAGAACGAAAGAAGAAGAAGGAAGGAAAAGATGACGGAGTCAAAGAGGACACCCCCATCCTATCAGCAAGGGAAAAGAGGTTGAAGAGCAGGGCAGTCAAAGCTGAGGTGGCCCCTGCCAGCCCAAGCACCTTGTCAGCTTCTGCAGTCAAAGCCAAAAGCAAAAGCCACGCAGCAAGACAAGAGAAGGTGGTGGGAGTTGCATCTGCAGGAACGCAACCACAGGCTTCTACAGGAAGCCCGAAAACACAAACACAGGCCTCTACAGGAAGCCCGAAAACAAAGACAAAGGTTTCTACAGGAAGCCCGAAGATCAGTAAGGAGCAGGCTTCTACAGGAAGCCCAAGAGCAACGACCAAGGCTTCTACAGGAAGCCCGAAAATTGTTGGAAAACAGGCTTCTACAGGAGGCCCAAAGACGGAGACAAAGGCTTCTACAGGAAGCCCGACAATACACCCACAGGCTTCTACGAGAGGCCCGAAGGTCATTGAGAAACAGCCTCCTATAGAGAGCCCGAAGACAAGGAAAGAATCTTCTACAGGAGGCCCGGAAGCGGGCAAAGCAGGGTCTTCCACAGGAAGCCTGAAATCTAAAAAGGAGGGACCCTCTACAAGGAGCTCCGAGAGAGCAAAACACAAGAAAGAGAAGGCTGACATCCTCGATAAGGAGGCAGCAGCGGCACTGGCTGCCCTCAGCACACCTCCAAAACCGAAAGAGAAAAGGGAGAGGGAGACCCCTCTGCCACCTGAAGCCAGGAGAAGCAAGCGGATGTCCCCGAGCAAGCCACAGCCTTCACCCAGTGGCCATACCACTTCAGGGGATGTACCTACTTCACCCAGTGCAAGAACCCCCTCTAAACCATCAGCTACCCCCGGAAAGGGGAGCCCAAAAATAACTTCCTGGACACGAAAGATAGGCCAGTCGCCTTCTGAAGCCCGACTCAAGGAAATAGAAAAAGGGAAGGAAGCATCACCCTCATCACCCTCAGGGGCAGAAAAGGCAAGGCCATCAAAAGCAGAAAAGAAACAGCCTGTTCCGGTCCCGAGTCCTCGGCCAAGGACAAGGAGCAGGGGCAAGGTTGCTCAAGGATGAGCAAATGGTTCAGCTGGGGGGTGATGATGAGCCCCAATTTTGGTACAATTTGGGCTCATTTTTGGCCTATTTTGCTTGCTCAAACCATTCATTTTTATTGTTTATGCATACACTTCTTAGTTTATTCATGTTGTTTGTAGGAGAAAGGATAGGCACTTTATCTACGTAGCTAATGCATTGTGATTCCAGGTTTTGGCATTAAAAGGGAGCAAAAGACAACGAAAAGGTGGCAAGGAGACAACGAGTTGGCACTGCTGACGTAAGGAGAGGTTGTCCACGGTCTTGGGGGACATTCCTCGTGATCCTCACCAAGAACTCCGAGCCCCACTCCATCCTCCCTCCGAGCTTAATACACGGCCAGCTGTTCTACAGGAACAGCAGTTCAAAACTGCTCTACAGGAAACAGCATTTATGACCATCCTACAGGATCAGCAGTTAAACTCTAGATTAAACAGCCGAGCTCCTAGAATCATGGATACTTGTTGGATCATCGTTTTGTATAAGTATAGAGGCCTTAGCCTTGGTTAGGTTGTTGAAACTCTCGTATTACTATTGTAATTTTGGAGCACAGCTCAAGTTTCGTTCTCTTTTGTAAGCCAATTTGGCATGTTATCAGATTATGAATAAAGAAGGCCACTTTTGAGTTAGTTCTGAGTTTTCTCAAGGAGCTATAGCTCTCAGGTTAGGGCCCAACCTGAGAGCCATAGACCTCCTCAGTGTTGTAATGCATTTACAATTAGGTCCAGCACTTGAGTTTGTTTAGTTTCCTATGCAATTCGGATTTCCAGCTTGTTAGTTTAATTGTTTTCATTAGCATAGATAGGACTGGTATGATGCTTTGCTTTCAGTATTCAAGTTTGATAGGTTGGTAGAATAAATCTCTTGGAGCTCCAACAAAAACAGGTTGTAAAGGCTCACTGCCATCTCACTGTTTGGGATTGGGGTGTAGACCATGATCAGCCACCAAAAAGAACAGCAGTCGTTTCATCTCCACGCAAGTTGCCACATGAACGTTTTTCATTAAGGATTTATTCATACATTCTCGACATTGATCCATACTGCACTCTCACGCATTAGTTTTATTGCTTGGTTTCCATTTTGGATTTATAGGTTTCATGGCATAATAGGTTAATGAATTCCTTGTTTTCATGCACAGGTCATTTGTTTTATTTACACTGCTTTTGCTCAAGCAATTTCCTTCGTCGTTTTCTTCATCCACCTGCAAGTTCTATTCACCCTCTATCTCACTCACGTGCCCTCCAACTCTCTCATTTCACGTACAGCTCCATCTCCTTCACTCTCGTTGATTCCACCCTTCCAAAACATCAACCCATTGCATGCACCCTTCCTTCGTCTGACTTACCATTTCCTAAGACATCATTAGGTCCATCTCCATCTCCCTTAGCCTCCCACACCACTCCAACACTCCATCAACTCCTAAAAACCTCCACAGCCAACCATCCTGTAGACGTGCACAGCCATCCTGTAGAAAACAGAGTATCCTGTAGGATCCCCTGTAGCCTTCCTGTAGGAGGCCATTCACTTCGTTTCCGAGCTTCTGAACGTGAGGGACCTCTGTGGATGGGTGCTAAGGATCCTTAGGAACCTCTCCTAGCCTCCCCAACCTGTCCCACACTTTCCTTCCTTCTCCATCCCACCTGCACAATCAAACCCTAATTAGGCCAAGTTCACACTCATTCCACACACCTAAAGGAAAAACACAAAAACACATTTCTCATGATGCAAGTAGCTTAGACCCATGCATTTACACTTGTTAGAGGTAATGACAGCATTCATAGGAGTTGCATCCACATTCTTTGCATTATAGAAGATAGACTAGTTAAATTAGGGTTTCATAGATTTACATGCTTTAAATTGCTTTTGATTCAGTTTGTCAAGCAGCGTAGCCTTCCTTTGAGTTAGCTTTTGTCCATCATTGATAAAGCTTCTTCTGTGAGCCTATAGAAGTTGGCTTAAGCCCTAGCGGACTTGTGCCAGCTGACCAAGTGACAGCTGCGACAAGGGCTAGTACTTGTGCATACAGCACCGTCGCTTCCAAGTTTGTACGAACTACCAGGTTGATAAAATTAAGAGACAGGAAGCCCCAGGAGTTGTAGCATTATTGCTACAATACTGGAGCTCACCAGATATATTCTCTGTTAGAAAAATATTATATATGACAGAGAAATGAAAGACATATAATATGTGGAAAAACACAAACACATAAAACCAGAGAGACACAGATATACATGGTTCACCCAGTTTGGGCTACGTCCACCCCGAACAGCCAGTCCTTCCTTTCTATTATCTAGCAAAATGAAGAGACACAACCTACAGTAGATCGTTGTAATATGCTCTATTTTCTCTCACAGACTCACCTCTCTGTTTCTCACTCTGAGAATACACATATATTCCACAGCCTCACCCTCATACAAAGAGAGGGGTTGCCTTCTAGGGAAAAAAACCCTAAACTAAGCATAAATTCTACCATCAGATCATCCACCTAATGAACGGCCTAGATTGACTAGAAATTATTATAATTTTACAAGGAAATTTTACATCTGTTTTTAGCTTTGGGGGCACTGCCCCTGCAACCCCCACCGGGGGACCGCTGGCCCTCGGACCCCCCATCTGGGGGGGATGCCCCCCGCGCCCCCCCCCAAACCCCCACAGGGGGGACAAGTTCCCCCCACATGGAGGGGTGTACAATCTTCCTGGGGTACACATCTAGCTGAAACAAAGACCTCTAAATTAGGATGATAATCATGCTCCACACCTAGCAATCTCCCACTTGGAGAATGATTGTAGCAACTCCACCGCTGCTTCATTTGTTGGAAAATGACTCCTCTTTGGACTTGGTTGTTTCTCATCTTCACCGTCATCCTTGAAGACCAATTGAAACTAAGCATATTCTCAGTTTCTCCCTAGTTACAACTTTTGTTAGCATTTCTGTAGGATTCTGGCTAGTGTGTATCTTTTCCAGCTTCAACTCTCCATCTTCCAACATTGATTGTATGAAATGGTACTTGAGCTATATGTGTTTAGTCATGGAATGAAATGTTGAGTTCTTTGCAAGATGAATGGCACTTTGGCTATCACTGTATAACGTGCCCATATCATGCTTCTTACCCAATTCATCCATAAACCTTTGTAACCAAATCATTTCTTTACTAGCCTCTGTAGCAGCACCATACTCTGCTTCTGTTGTTGAAAGTGAAACAACACTTTAGATTTTTGAAACCCAACTGATAGCTGTTCCACCTACAATAAATGTATATCCTGTACTGCACCTCTTGTTATCTCTGTCACCTGCCATATCTGCATCAACATATCCTTGTAGAGAAATGTTTGAACCACCAAAGCATAATGCTTGATTTGTGGTACCTCTCAAATGTCTACGAATCCATTTCACTTCCATCCAATGTTCTTTTCCTGGATTGTTCATGTACCTTCTTACAACTCCCACTGCATGTGCAATATCAGGCCTTGTGCAAACCATTGCATACATTAAGCTTCCAACTGTTGATGCATATGGAATTTTAGACATATAATCCATGTCTTCTTGGGTCTTTCGCACATCTCCTTACTAAGTTTGAAATGGCTAGAGAAAGGTGTACTAACTGATTTTGCATTGTGCATATTAAATCTTTTCAACACCTTTTGTATGTACTCATTTTGAGACAATGTTAATTTGCGATTTTTCCTGTCTCTAGTTATTCTCATACCAAGGATTTGTTTTGCAGCTCCCAAATCCTTCATTGCAAATGAATTTGCCAATTTTCTTTTGAGCACATTTATTTCCTACATGTTAGACCCTAAATAAGCATGTCATCTACATACAATAACAATATAATATAGCTGCCATCATTTTGCTTTTTCAGATAAACACAATGATCAGAGTGCCATCTAGTATAACCTTGTTCAGACATAAACTTGTCAAATTTTAGATACCACTGCCTTGGAGCCTGTTTTAATCCATACAAGCTCTTCTTCAACCTGCACACTAGTTTCTCCTTCCCTTTTACCTCATATCCTTGTGGCTGCTACATATATATCTCTTCCTCCAAATCCCCATGGAGAAAGGTTGTCTTTACATCTAATTGCTCAAGATGCAAATCTTCAACTGCTACTAGACTTAAAATAGTTCTAATTGAAGTCATTTTAACAACAGGAGAAAATATTTCATCAAAATCAATACCTTTCTTCTGTGCAAACCACTTCACCACAAGTCTAGCTTTGTACCTTTGTTTTCCTCCATCTTCTTCCTTTAGCCTGTAAACCCATTTATTCTGCAATGTAGTTTTACCTGCAGGCAACCTGACTAAGTCCCAAGTCTGGTTATGCATTAAGGAGTCCATCTCTTCTTCCATGGCTACCTCCCACTTCTTCCTGCTTTCAACCTGCATTGCTTCTTCATAACATTCGGGTTCACCAGAATCAGTCAACAATAAATAATATAATGAAGGAGAGTATCATTCAGGGGGTATACTTATCCTGGTAGATCTTCTAACACCACTTTCAGGTGTTTGGGGTGCCTGTTGTTGTTGTGGTGGTTGTTGTTGTTGTGGTTGTTGATTATTATTATTTTCATGCACCTTTACTTTTTCAGTGATCCCATCAAGAACTGTGTATTCCTTGTTTTCTTTTTCCTGTTTCTTTTCCTGCAATTGATTCTTATATAAGACCTTTTCATTGAATATTACATCTCCGCTCCTAATGATTTTGTGATTTGCATAATCATATAAGTGATAACCAAAATCATTAACAACATATCTAATAAAGGTATATTTCTTTGATTTTTCCTCAAGCTTTGTTCTATTTTCTTTATTAATATGGACAAAGGCCTCACAACCAAAAGGCTTTAAAAAGGAGTAGTTTACCATTTTACCTATCCATGCTTCCTCTAGAATACCTCCATCCAAGGAACTTGAAGGCCCTCTGTTTATTAAATAAATAGCAGTATCTACAGCATCTGCCCAAAATTGTAAAGGCAATCCTACATGCAATCTCATGCACCTTGCACGCTCCATGATTGTTCTTTTCATCCTTTCTGACACACCATTTTCTTGTGGTGTTCTTGGAACTGTCTTCTCTCTGTTAATTCCATGCTCTGAACAGTACCTATCAAACTCTTTGTTGCAATATTCACCTCCATTATTTAATCTGAGACACTTCAATTTCTTTCCTATCTCAATCTCAACCAAAGCTTTCCATTTCTTGAAAGTATCAAATACATCAAATTTATTCTGAATACAATAAATCCAAGTTTTTCTAGTTGCATCATCAATAAAAGTAACATAATAACGAGAGCCACCGAGAGATGATACCTGAGCAGGTCCCCATACATCTGTATGCACAAGCTCTAATTTTTTGCTCTTCTTTTATTTCCCAACTCTGAGAAATCTGACTCTCTTCTATTTTCCATAAATGCAATTCTCACAGAAGTCCAAATCAACATTCTTCAAACCCGACAACAAATTCCTTGAGTGAAGAATCTTCATCCCCTTCTCACTCATGTGCCCGAGCCTATGATGCCATAATGCTGCATCTGCTCCTTTGGAAGTTAAAGCATTAATAGAGTTAGAAATACCATTGCATAAATACAATGTACCAACCTTTTTGCCTTTTTCTATTACCAGGGCTCCTTTGGTGACCTTCCAAGCTTTATCTGTGAAAGTTGTCACACAACCTTCACCGCCTAACTACCCTGTTGAAATCAGATTTTTCTTCAGATCTGGAACATGCCTTACCTCCTTTAGTAGCCATTGGTTTCCATTCTGCTATTTTACAAGAACCTTACCCATTCCAACAATTTTATAGGGTTTATCATCACCCAAACGGACTTGTCCAAAATCTCCTTGAACATAGTCATGAAAATATTTCTTACCAGGTGTGGCATGGAATGAGTCCCCTGAATCTACCACCCAGGAATCAGTAATATTTTCGAAAGAAAGAATCAAAGCATCTTGTAACATGTCACCTGTCACATTTTCTTCATGATTGTTTTCTTGTTGTGCATCTCCTTCTTTTCCCTTCCGAGATCCACAGTCTTTCTTTAGGTGTCCTTTCTTTCCGCATTCCAGCACACTATGCCCGATTTGGACTTGGATTTGCCTTTCCTTGATTTACTGCGATATCTTGAGCTCTTTCCTCTTTCCATTCTTCTTCCCCTAGACTCTGCACTCAAAGCATTACCCAATGTCTCACTGGAGATTTTCCGTCACATTTCCTCGCTAAGGATAGCACCGACAACATCATCAAACTTTAAAGTACTAGATCCAGAAACAGAGTTACTAATGGCCATTACTAAACCATTCCAACTTTCTAGCAATGAGCACAAGAATAATAGAGCTCTAACTTCATCATCAAAGTTTACCCCTACAGATCTTAACTGACTTGTAACTGTATTAAAATCATTTAAATGGTCTGCATAAGATCCACCTTCCGACATCTTCATATTAAATAACCATTTCATAAGAAATACCTTGTTTAAGGCCGAGGGTTTTTCATATAGTTTCACCAACGCCTGAATCAAACCCTCTGTCATTGTTTCCTTCGAAATGTTGAAGGCGACCGATGCTGCGAGGCACAACTGTACTGTTCCGAGTGCCTTTCTATTGAGAATGTTCCATTCTTCATCTGTCATAGCCGTTGGCTTCTTTGTTTTTCTGCTCAATGGTAGGTACAGATCTTTCTGATACAGATAATCTTCCATCTGCATTTTCCACAATGGGAAGTTTTGGCCGTTAAATTTCTCGACCCTAAACTTACCATCTTTCGCCATTTCTCCCACTCCAATGAGAAACCCTTCTTTCCTGCGCGTTTATCAGCCAAATAGATCTTCGGCTCCGATACCAATTGTAGGAAAAAATATTATATATGACAGAGATATGCAAGACATATAATGTGTGGAAAAAGACAAACACATAAAACCAGAGAGACACAGATATACGTGGTTCACCCAGTTTGGGCTACGTCCACGCCGAACAGCCAGTCCTTCCTTTCTATTATCCAGCAAAATGAAGAGACACAACCTACAGAAAATCTGTTGTAATATCCTCTGTTTTCTCTCACAGTATCACCTCTCTATTTCTAGCTCTAAGAATACACATATATTCCACAACCCCAATACAATACCCTCATACAAGTCCCCCCCGCACCCCCCCGCATGGAGGGGTGTACAATCTTCCTGGGGTATACATCCCGTTGAAACAAAGACCTCTAAATTAGGATGATAATCATGCTCCACACCCAACATTCTCTATATGTGGAAGCAACAATAAGGATACAATACATAACATGTGGTAGTGTATGGTTGCTCTCTACATCTTACCCATAAACAAGAATCTCTACAACAAAACCATGATAACCACCAACCACCACCATGCTTCACATGAGCAACTGCAACATAATAATATGAAAACAAAAACATAAATAGCATGACATAATAACAACGACATATACATCCTCATCATCAATGAAGAAATCACCAATGAGTCCCAACAACAAGTAGCATAATCGTGTATCATCAACTCTGGGTTCAGACAATAAATCAACAAGCAACAAAAGCGTCATTGGTAGAAGATAAGACAATGTAACAACAATCTCCCCAACATCATCAATTCAAGGCCATCTGATAAATGTATCCAAGAAGCTCTATGCAACAACATAATATCTTGCAATAAAGCATTATCCGTAGCACATAAATTCATCATCCCCTTGACCTCATGCTATCAAGATCAACAAACTCTCTCCACATACAATGAGAAAAAAATCTCAAGCAGCAAAAACATTAAAACCAAATTATCTTATGCAATAACATATTCCCATGAGACTCATGCAATAACAAACTATCTCCATGCAACAACAACAATATACCTCTAATCCAACTCTCACAATAAGAAAAGCATGCAGGCTCAAGGCAGTTCATGATCTTCCAGATATCAACATCCCAAAAAATACCATATGCAAACCATGTCAAGTTGGTAAGAAAACTAGATTTCACTTCAATGAAAAAGAAGGATCAGCAAGTAAGCCTCTTGAACTCATCCATACTGATTTATGTGGACCAACAAGGAAAAATTCACCTCGTGGAGAAGAATACTTTATTTTATTTATTGATGATTTTTCCAGGATGTGTTGGATAGGTCTACTAAAGCATAAAGATGAAGCATTTGAAAAGTTTAAAGCCTTCAAAGCTTTAGTTGAAAATGAATAAGATCGAAAAATAAAATGTCTTAGATATGATCGAGGGGGAGAATTCATATCAGACAAATTCTTTGACTTTTGTGAACAACATGGAATAAAGAGGCAATTCTCCATCGTAAGAACTCCTCAGCAAAATGGCATGGTGGAAAGAATGAATAGAATTGTTCAAAAAATGGCTCGAGCAATGCTTGATGAATCTAGAACTCCTACAACCTTCTGGGGTGAAGCTTCATTTGCTTTCGTGACTATTCTCAACAAAGAAAATGTTCAGATAAATAGCAATCAAACTCCATATGAACTTTGGTATGGTAAGCCTCCTACTGTAAAACACTTTAGAGTGTTTTGATGCAAATGTTTCATCAAAAGGACTGATGAAAAACTTGGTAAGTTAACCCGGAGCAGAGGAAGGAATTCTTCTTGGTTATTCATCCAGAAGTAAAGGATATAAATGTTATAATAAAAGACTTCAGAAAATTGTTGAAAGCATTGATGTTGTAATTGATGAAGCACGCAGAAATCTAGAACAAATGAAATCAACAAAGGAATATGATAGTGATTAAGTTGGGGAATGCTTTCCTGCATCAAATCAAAATGATATAGAAGAAGAAACCAATGAAGCACTAGAAGAAGATACAACGAACAAGGAAAAGACTCCATCCAGGTATGTTCAAAAGAATCATCTAGAATCTCAAATTCTAGGAGAAAAGGGGGTTGGTGTACAGAAAAGAAGAACTCTTACAGGGACCTCAAGCTATCTAGCATTATTATCCTCCACCGACCTCAGAATGTAAATGAAGCTTGAAAATATGAATGTTGGGTCAAGGCCATGGATGAAGAAGTTGACCAAATTGAAAAGAATGATTCTTGGGAGTTAGTTCCTAGACCTCATGATAAAAATGTTATAGGAACAAAATATATACTTAAGAACAAGCTGAATGAAAATGGAGAAGTTATTATGTTATGAAACCAGCTCACAAAAAGATAGAAAAGATACATGAACACCTTAGAAATAAGCCTCTTCGAGGGGGCAACCTCCTTTACATTACACAAATGAACAATTCTTGGATGATACAAATGAAAAGACTTCCTTTCTATATATAGGAGTTTAAGGGGTCATAATATAATCAGAATCGACATAACAATAATAATGTAAGGGAACAATAATAACAATAGTGGGCTTATATGGGGCGCAATAATAACAATATGGGGACTACATGCGCACAGCAATATAATAAGGGGGTTGTACTAATAACAATAACGGGTTACACTAGTAGTATAGGGACCTAACATGCCCCTCTCCTCAAAAAATGTTGTCCTCAACGCTTGAGTAGTTCTTGATGCTCCTGTATAAAATTCTTGTCCTCCCATGTGGAATCTTCAATTGGTAAGTTCTTCCACTTGATGAGATACTCTAAAATTAATCGATTTCATAGCTGTCGGGTTCTTGTTTCTGTGATTGCTCCAGGCTCCAATATGATTTTTCCTTCCTCGTCAAGTTCTGGCAAAATTGTTTGAACTATGATCTTCTGCAACTTTTGAATGAGTGCCCACACTTCTTCATCCTTCTTCCATTCATACCTTGTTTCATTTATCCAATCTAGTTGGATAATAGAAATGGCACACAAAAATGCTTCCACATCCTCATCCTTTCTTCATAGTGCATCTGCCACAACATTTTTCTTCCCTTTTTTGTAGATGATTTCAAAGTCATAACCCAACATCTTTGTGACTCATTTTTTTTGCTCTTCAGAGGATAATCTTTGTTCTAAAAGGTATTTAATACTATCATTATCCATTTTTACCTTGAAGTGTATTCCCATTAGGTAAGGTCGCCATTTCTTAAGTGCGTGTAGTATTGCCAATGTTTCCTTCTCATAAATAGATTTCTTGAGGGACATTTGTTTGTATGTATGTAACCATAAAAATACCTAATCGCCTACATCAAAACTTCTTTCATTGTGATGTTGATATGCCTGTTGTTTCATTCAATTCTGCACCAAAGTGGCGTTATCCTTTAAAAGTTGGAGAACTTGTTTTCGATGCTCGATGTGATCTTTCACTACTTGAATCTTTTTCTTCTTGATATGTCCTTCTATATTTAGAGTTTTAGGAGTGGTAATTTCTTCCAGTGTGTTACAAGATATGGTCGGATTCATTTCTTGATGCTCTATGTGATCTTTCACTTCTTGAACATTTTTCTTCTTGATATGTCCTTCTATCTTGATAGTTTGAGGATTGGTAATTCCGGCCATCGCATTACAAGATATGGTCGGATTCATTTATTCTTTCTTGATGTGGTTTGTCACTTCTTGAACCTTTTTCTTCTTAATATGTCCTTCTATCTTAAGAGTTTGGGGAGTAGTAATTATTTCCAATGGTTTACAAGATGTGGTCGGATTCATTTCTTTTTTCTCCAGGGTTGGTTCCTAGTGTATATACTCTTCTTTTGACATTTCTTGATCCTTTTGTTCCTCCTCCCCACAATCAATGTAAAATAATTTCTTCTCAACACATTTATGACCTTTAATGTATTTTTTATCACAATTGTAACAAAGCCCTTTTTCTCTTTTTTCTTCCAATTGTTGTGGTGTAACCCTTGTAGGTTGTGGAAGACTACGAGAAACAACACTTCCATCTTTATAGTTGTGAGGGGTAGACTTCCTTGTTTCCATAATTTTTCTTTCCACTTTGTAACAAAGCCCTTTTTCTCTTTTTTCTTCCAATTTTTGTGGTGTTTCTCTAAAGAAGGTGTTGCTCTTTGTATCCTCATAATGTGCTATAATTTCCTCCATGAAAATTGACCATGTAACAAGTGGTTTACGAGAGCAAATCCCTTTATACCATAAAAATTGATGTTGTTCTAAATATGAAGATGCAATACACACCTTTTGTAACAGTAGTACACCATGTATATCAAAATATTTCTCCATCTGTAGTATCCAATTTGCTGGATCCTTGTCATCAAACTTCCTCATCTCGATTTTTCTTGATTTTAGGAGCTCGATCTTGAAATGACTGTAACTCTATACTTTTGGATCTTTAAGCTTTGAAATTGTGACCTACAGTAGCCCTCTGCATCCTCTTTCCAATGCCACCAGTCTGATTGAAATTGGATTCTCCAAGAAAGAGTTATGCACAATCTCCCAAGATGACTTGATTATACACCTTTTCAGAAGAGAGAAATTGTATGAAGTTCCACGTGTCACTGTTTTGACCTTCGGATCTGAAAAATATATACAGAAAACTACAGTCCGTCCTCTTTATGCAACTTCTTATGAAATTTCAATCTGATGCTCAGAGAGAAAGTTATGACGATTTCCTAAGGTAACCTAGTTAAAATGTAATTCGGGAGTCTGCGAAAATCCTAACTGCCTCAGATCATATATCCGAAAATATAGAGAGACAAAATCTAAAATTTAGACCCAAAGTTTAAAAAGATTTCAGCTCAAATGGGTTTTTTTTGCAGCTTCTGAAACATCGCAGAAAAAAAGTTATAGTGAAAATGCCACGATGACCTGTTTGGAGAAGCAAAACCCTAGAATCCAAAGCTCTGATACCAAATGTTATGTAACCAGCTCACAAAAAGATAGAAAAGATATATGAACACCTTAGAAATAAGCCTCTTCGAGGGGGAAACCTCCTTTACATTACACAAATGAACAGTTCTTAGATGATACAAATGAAAATACTTCCTTTCTATATATAGGAGTCTAAGGGGTCATAATATAATCAGAGCTGACATAACAATAATAATGTAAGGGCACAATAATAACAATAGTGGGCTTCTATGGGGCACAATAATAACAATATGGGGACTACATTGGCACAACAATATAATAAGGGGGTTGTACTAATAACAATAAGGGGTTACACTAGTAGTATAGGGACCTAACATATTAGAAGCAAGGCTAGACTTGTTTGTAAATGGTATGCTCAACAAGAAGGTATAGATTTTGAAGAAACTTTTGCACTTGTTGCCAAACTCGAAGCCATAAGTATGTTTCCTGCTCTTTCTAGTTTTCGAAAATTCAAAGTATATAAAATGGATGTAAAATTAGGCTTCCTTAATGGAGATTTAGAAGAAGAAGCTTATATTAAACAGACAAAAGGATTCATTCTTGGAAATGATGCAAAAATCGTATGCAAGCTTAAAAACTCTCTCTATGGTCTGAAACAGGCTATAAGGGCTTGGTATTACCACCTTGACAAATATCTACAACAACAAGGTTTCACAGAAGTTTTTGCAGATAGAAATTTATACACAAAGGTTGAAAATGATAAACTGCTAATTATTGTTGTTTATGTTGATGATGTCATCTTTGGTAGCAATGAAGAATCCATGATTCAGAATTTTGCTTCAGTAATGCAGCAAGAATTTGAAATTTCCTTACTTGGTGAACTTACTTATTTTCTTGGTCTACAAGTACAGCAAACAAAAGATGGTATCTTTCTTTCACAAACAAAATATCTCAAGTAGATCTTGAAGAAGTACGGAATGGAAGATTCTAAACCAGTATGTACTCTAATGGTAACAGGATGCAGTCTCAGTTCTAACAATGAATCACCAGCAATAAACCAACCAACTTACAGATCTATGATTGGAAGTTTGCTTTATCTACCAGGTACTAGACCTGATATCATGCATGCAGTAGGAATTCTTGGAAGGTTCCAAGCAAATCCAAAGGAATCACATCTCCAAGTAGTCAAAAGAATTTTCAAATATCTTCAAGGAACTTAGGACTTTGGACTATGGTATCCTAAAGATACAGACCTTACTCTTCATGCATATATAGATTCAGATTGAGCAGGAAATGTTGATGATGAAAGAGTACTAGTGGAGGTGCATTCTATATGGTTTCTCGGTTAGTGTCATGGTTCAACAAGAAACAAAGTTTGATTTCTTATCTACATCTGAAGCAGAATATGTGGTTGTTGCATCTTGTTTCACACAACTACTTTGGATGATGCAAACATTGCAAGACATTGTTAAGATATTCCGACACATAGGAAATAGTTAAGTATAACTTGGTCTAGTGTAGAGTTAGGTAAAGTGTCTTTCTTTACTATGTACTTTTGTAACTTACAATCTGATGGTCATGATATGTAGTGATCCGATGATTCATTCTGTCCTCGGTATTACCGACACTTGATCCGTGGCTTAACACCCGATTGGTCCATGATCTCTATTTAAAGAGAATGGAGGGTCATTTGTAGGGTAACCATTTATGGGAGAAGCTTATGTAAATTTTCATTCTTTTATTAATAAATTGCCTGAAGTGGTCGTGTTGGCTCAGGTCGTGGACTGTTTCCCTCTTTGAGGGTTTTAACCACGTCAACAATACTGGTGTATTGATATGTGATCTATTTGTGAGCGGTGTCCTTTGGTGTTCTGTCTGAGGAACTTACCCTGTAAATTCCTACATGGTATCAAAGCCAAGTTGAGGGCCGCTTCGATTGGTGATCCAAATCTGAAGTCAGTAGAACTGCATATGCCTGTCGTTTCCTAGATATATTGTTTCTGACTGCTTTTGGGCCAAGATGACTACTCTATTGTGTTAGGATCATTTGTTCCAGTGAGGAGCCCCTTTCGTTTCATGCGAAAAGGTTTCCGATAGCCCTAGCTATGCCATTTTTAAGATCTAGAGGTATACAATGTTTATTTGCAGTTTTTAGTTATTTTCTCTATGTTTATTTCGATTTATTTAGCTCTTTGTTTTTTCAATTACCGGATCTATACCTTTCATTTCTGCGTATGCTCTTTGCCCGGCGACTCTGTGCAATCTAGGCAAATTAGAAACAGAAAAGAAGGATTTTTCTCATGCGTATGCTCTTTTCCGCTGCGCCTTAGTGTGATCTCGGAAAATCAGAAACATTTAGGAAAATATTTAGTTTTCGAGTAAATCTAACTTTAAGCCGTAAGGTTTGTTTTTTTTTGTATGTCCGTGTTGGATTTTGTGTCTTTTGTTTTGTAGGAAAAAAGGACTAAAAAAAACAAAAACAAGAAAACCCCCTTCCTCTTTTTCAAAAATTACTAACCTTTTAATCTAGCTCACTTGTTCCAAAGCTACTTTATGAGAATAGAGGTATTGAGTTCAAGTCTTTCTTTTTGTTGAGCTAATTAGATTAAGTTTGGAAAGGGGGCGGATTTTTTTTTAAATAGAACATTATCATTCATTTCCGCACATTCCCGCACTTTGTCGACATCTTCAACAACTTTTCTTCAAAAAGCCATAACTTCTTCATCCGAAAGCCTTTTGAGAGCCGTTTTTTTAATCAACCTAATTTTTCGAGATCTTTCCATTAGAACACTTAGTTTCAGCATCTATAGCTTCAATTTATATCAAAATGGAAAGTCCATGCCAAGTTATTCTTGACAGCACTAACTACTTCCAATGGTGGTCCTACATTGTGGATTTACTTAGAAGTAAAGGTCTTTACAAAATAGCCTCAGGCCAAGAAACCAAACCAAAACATGAAGATAAGGCAGCCAAATGGGAAAATAGGTTAGATCAAGCACATGGCTTGATAGGGATGTCTATTTCTCCAGACCTTAGATTCCATATAGCAGAACATGATACTCCTAATGAAGCAATGAAACAGATCACTAAAGTTTTTAGAATTAAAAATGAACTTAGAGCCCATCAACTCGAAAATGAGTTGCTTACATTGGACCCCAATAATTTTTCTTCCATTGAAGATTTTTTGTCCAAGTTCAAGACCCTTAGACTTCTCTTGGAAGGTGTTAAGGTTAAGAAAGAAGATGGTAACCTTATCTATTCCGTTCTTACTAAGTTGGGACCAGCCTACGCTATGTTTGTTTCCACCTTCCATTCTACAAGAGAAGCCTTCATTTCTCAATGAAAAGACTACAAGTCCCCTTCCTTTGATTCCTTTTGTGATTCTTTAATAAGAGAACAAGAAAAACTCTTACATCTTGGTCTTCTTAATCTTGGAAACTCTTCTAAGAAAGCCTTAGCTGCCCAGCAGCAACCAAATTCAAAGAATCCTAAGAAGTCGTATCCTAAAAAAATGGTCCTAAACCAAAGAAGGGTCCTAAGCAATTTCAAACTCAAAATGAAAAATCATTTCAACAAAATGATAAGGCAAATAAAAACAAAGGGAAGAAGACTGATAGACATTGCCACTTTTGTAATCAAGATGGCTACTTAGAATCCAAATGCTTTAAGAAGATGGAAGCCTTGGAAGCAGAAATGAAGAAGCATAACATCCATTTGGAGCACTCTTCAACTTCAACTTCATCTTCAGGAATAGCACTTTCTGGATGTGGTTGTCAAACATCTCAGTCTGGATATGCACTAAATGTATCTTCTTCTTCTAATTCTCACAAGTGGCTCATTGATTCTGGAGCTTCTTATCACATGGCCAAAAACAAAGCCATGTTTTCTTCTTTAAATGATTGTAACACCAAAAATATATATGTTGGTGATGATAGATCTCTTAGTGTTGTAGGGACTGGAACTGTTCATATAGACAATGGTCAATTTAATGATGTATTATGTGTTCCAACCTTATCCTGCAACCTTCTATCTGTATATCAGATAACTCATTCATGTGAAGGTAAAATCGTTGAATTTTCACCTCATGATGTTGTAATTAAGGACTTAAGAGATCCTAGACAAATTTTAGCTACTGGCATCGCTGATGATTCTACAAGGTTGTATAAGTTTAACAACTTTGGGTCATCAAATCTTCCCTCGGTATTTGTTGCTCATAATGATGAAGTGAGCAAACTTTGGAATGAGCGATTTGGTCACTTAAACTATCGCTCCCTTCATAATTTATGTAAAGAAAATATGGTGACAGATCTTCCAATGGTATCTTGCAAAGGTGGTGTTTGTTCTGGATGTGTACTCGGAAAACATCATTGCGATAGTTTTGAAAAACGTGCCTCTTAGCACGCCTCAACCCCTTTACAGCTTGTGCATAGTGATTTATGTGGTCCACTTCCAGTTGTTTCATTCTCTGGCTACAAGTATTTCTTAACTTTCATTGATGATTTATCCAGACGCACTTGGGTATACTTCTTAAAACTCAAGAGTGAAGTATTTAACATGTTCTTGGCCTTTAAGGCCTTTGTTGAAAAACAATCTGGACATCAAATTCTTAAGCTAAGATCTGATAATAGCGGAGAATATGTTAACAACAAATTCATCAACTTTTGCACTGAGAATGGAATTCAAATGCAACATATTGTTCCATATACTCCATAACAAAATGGTGTAGCTAAAAGGAAGAATCGCACCTTAAAGGAAATGGCTAATTATATGCTTCAATCTAAAGGACTTAGTCTTAATTTTTGGACAGAAGTAATTAACTGTGCAAATTACATAATAAATCGCACTCCTACTAAGGTTTTAAAGAATATCACTCTAGAAGAAGCATGGAGCTCAATTAAACCAGATGTAAGTCACTTTCGTCTTTTTGGAAGTGAAGCATGGGTCCATATTCCAGATGAGAAACATAAAGCTTTAGAACCTAAGAGTGAAAAATGTATTTTTGTTGGATATTATGAAGATGTCAAAAGATACAGACTTATTCCACTTAAGTTCAAAAATGTTATCATTAGAAGAGATGTAAAGTTTGCTAAAAATATATCGGCCTATGAGCCTAGTTCGGCGGATGTGCCACCTCTCTCTATCCCTTCTACTTCTGAAAATACTTCTTCTTCAGATGATGACAGCGAGGATGACAATCCTCCCCCACCTTCTCAGGATCCTCCTTCAGCTCCTCAGCTTCCAAAATGGGTATGTGCTACTCGGGATGCATCAGGCGCTCTTGTCAGTGATCCTACAGATCAGTGACGTACACGTTCTTAGTTCGATAAAGCCTCTTCTTTACTGGCTCAAGCTTCAGCGAATTATGATCCTGACACCTTTACAGAAGCTTCAGGCCATCCAGATTGGGATGCAACT
The DNA here is from genome assembly GCA_031772625.1 of Pinus tabuliformis. Classification (NCBI taxonomy): domain Eukaryota; kingdom Viridiplantae; phylum Streptophyta; class Pinopsida; order Pinales; family Pinaceae; genus Pinus; species Pinus tabuliformis. The sequence continues at coordinate 294,168,351 of CM062813.1, forward strand.
ATGAATGGAGAATATCATTCATTATTGGCAAATGATACATGGGATCTTGTTCCTCTACCAAAGGGACGAAAACTTGTTAAATGTGAATGGGTTTACAGAACCAAGTATGGACCAGATGGAAAAGTTGATAAACATAAGGCTCGTCTTGCTGCTAAGGGTTTTTCACAAGTTGAAGGAAATGACTATATTGAAACCTTCTCCCATGTTTCCAAAATGAACTCTATCCACCTTGTTCTTTCCCTTGCTGCCTCTTTCAAATGGGAAGTCCATCAGATGGATGTTAAATCTGCCTTCTTGCATGGGGACTTGCATGAAGAAATATATATGGAACAACCTACTGGCTTTAAACAAACAAACTCCAACCTTGTATGTCATCTTAATAAATCCCTTTATGGTCTCAAGCAAGCTCCTCGAGCTTGGTATGCCAAAATGGATAACTTTCTTTTAGAAACTGGATTTTCTAGGTGTCCTTCTGACAATACTGTCTACACCAAGAAAGTGGGCAAGTCCCTTATCATTCTTGCTCTTTATGTTGATGATCTTATCCTTACTGGTAGTGATCCCAACCTTATAAACCATGTGAAGTCCAGCCTTAAAAAGAAGTTTGAAATTACAAACTTAGGACACTTGCATTATTTTCTTGGTCTTCAAGTCTTGCAATCCAAGGAAGGTATTTCCCTTTCCCGGTGCAAGTATGCCTGTGATCTTCTACACCATTTTCACATGGAAGACTATAAGCCAGCCCCTTCTCCCTTTCAGTCTGGAGCCAAACTTTCAGTCACTTGTACTTCCCTGAAGTTGATGCTACCTTATACCGTCAACTTGTAGGGAAACTTTTGTATCTGACCCATACTCGTCCTGACCTTTCCTTTGCTATTGCCCTTATAACTCAGTTTATGCAAAACCCACATGAAATTCATTGGAAAGTAGCTAAAAGAATACTTCATTATGTTCGAGGTATAGTTTAGTTTGGGATTCATTACAGTGGAGAAGAATCTCCTCTATTGATTGGTATCATTGATTTTGATTGGGCTGGTGACCCTGATGATCGAAAGTCTACTGCAGGTTATCTGTTCACTCTTGGTTCAGGAACTATTACATGGGCTTGCAAGAAACAAAGTGTCATTTCTCTTTCTTCAGCAGAAGAAGAGTATCGTGGTGCCATAGAAGCTAGTAAGGAATCCCTGTGGCTTCGTCAGATCCTGTCAGAGTTTGGCTTTCAGCAGCAGCATCCGACTACACTTTGGTGTAATAATCAAAGTTCCATTCAACTATGCAAAGATCCAATCCAACATTAGTGCAGCAAACACATTGAACTGCACATGCAATTCATCAAAAAGCTCATTCACGACCATGTTCTTGAAGTGCAATATTGTTCAACAGATGATCAAGTTGCAGACATCTTTACAAAGGCTCTCACAAAGGCGAAGTTTATTAAACTTCGATTTATGGTTGGAATTCATGAAGTTGTCACCAAGGGGGGATAGGCTGTAATGTCTCCTTCCTTCTCCTATAGTGTCACATTTGTACATCCTTCAATCCTATCCCAAGTTGTTCTTAAGGGGGGGTGTTAGGATATTCCGACACATAGGAAATAGTTAAGTATAACTTGGTCTAGTGTAGAGTTAGGTAAAGTGTGTTTCTTTACTATGTACTTGTGTAACTTACAATCTGACGGTCACGATATGTAGTGATCCGAAGGTTCATTCTCTCCTCGGTATTACCGACACTTGATCTGTGGCTTAACACCTGATTGGTCCATGATCTTTATTTAAAGAGCATGGAGGGTCATTTGTAGGGTAACCATTTATGAGAGAATCTTATGTAAATTTTCATTCTTTTATTAGAATTTCCTAAAGTGGCCGCGTTGGCTCAGGCCATGGATTGTTTCCCTCTTTGAGGGTTTTAACCACGTCAACAATATTGGTGTATTGATATGTGATCTGTTTGTGAGTAGGGTCCTTTGGTGTTCTGTCTAAGGAACTTACCCTGTAAATTCCTATAAACATTCAGATCACATGTACTCCACCCATCTCCATTCTATGTGATAATACAAGTGCCATCAGTATTTCAAAAAATCTTGTCATGCACTCCAAGACCAAGCACATACCCATTAAGTACCATTTTCTACGAGAACAAGTGCTTGAACAAAAGGTTAAATTGGAGTATGTTCCCTCCAAAGAACAGGTTACTGATATATTCACTAAACCGCTTCCCAGAGAAACATTTGAATATCTTAGACAAAAGTTGGGAGTAGTTGTTGCATCATCCTACTGTTAAATCCAGTTTTCAGAGGAAGGTTATTATACGCGGGTTTCATGAAGTATAGTCGCGTATACACGCGAGTTTCTGTGGCTGAAAGAGCGTATATGTTTTTCTGACAGAAAAATAGTGGGTTAGACTCTGATATGGGTGCTTTATCTAATATTGATGACTACAATCTGACGATATTATTTGTTCATTGATTTTTATATGACTGACAAAGATGGTTTAATGAATGACTTGTTGACAATGCATAGGTAGCACAGGTTCAGGGGGAGCATTAGCCTTCACACACATTCAGCATTGTTGGCATCATGGTTGCTAAGTTTAGCTATGGCTTCAGATACTTATATCATTTGTTGAATAAGTCATGTAAAGATCTAGGGTGTGATATGACTTCTTCTGTCATGGTCTATATTTCAATGAGTCTTATTGGACATATAATGTAATTAGTATCCCCACTTTGCATGGGATGGATGATGTAATAATTGTTGTATTTTTTTCATGTATAAACAATTGGTATATCCCCACTCAGTTGGGTGGATGAGTCAAATATGGTGTATCCCCACTTGGTTGGGTGATTGATGTATGTATGAGTCATTGGTCATATGGAGGTCATACTCACTTAGTTGAGTTATAGAGTCATGTTATTCTTTTGAAACATATCTCTGTAGACTTGGCATGTACTCAGGGGGAGCATGGATAGCATAATGTATATCAAAGGGGGAGAATATCTTGGTCCACCCTTTGCCCTTGATGTCAAAGGGGGAGAGTATTTTGGTGTTGCTTGTTATCTCTAATAGTTTCTACAGCTTGCAGTAATCAACACCAGCATGGTTGCCATCAAGTCCAAAGGGGGAGATTGTTGGAATTATGATACAATTGTTGTCCTTGATGGAAAATAACTCACAAGTCAGTTCAGTTTTGATGAAAGGAAACCCACAGTGTAACAGATCCATTCAGATGTAACAGGGCATTGGTACAAAAGAACAAGAAGATGGAACTAAAGTCTACTAATCAGAATGAAGAAGTTGAAGGTAAAGGATGGTGAAAAGTAGTTTAAGATGTAGACATGGGTCCACTTATTCAAAATAGTGTGTACATGTAGGTCCACAGAACAAAAAGCGCATATATGTATACACGCACTCTCGCAAGAGGAAAAGTGCGTGCAGGTTGGAAAATCAAGGAATTTCAAGAGTAGAGAATACTAGGGATCAATACCATGGTATTAGCCCACAATATTTATCGAAGTAATGACTATTTGATCCTTCCCAAGAATACCACGGGTCCTAAGTGGTTTTGGTCCGAGGTATTGAGAAAGGCCTAAAACTATATAAGGAGGAGAAGATCATAAGGCCAAGGTGTGCAAGTGAAAAGGGTTTCTAAGGAATACTTCTATCTAAAGTATATTTTATGTTGCAGGGGCTATGTTGGTGATTTGATCTGAAATATTTTGTGCACCTTGAATTCAATGTTGGATCAGGATCATGAGACCTGAAATGACTTATCATTGAATGATCTGATATTGGTTGGGCCAAATATAATTGTGTACACCTGTTTTATTCTTTGAATGTCATGATTTGGGTTTTTTTGAAGTCTAGAATAGCAGCGAAGTTATGAGTTAATATTTATAGATCTGTATGTTGGTTCTCTTTGGTGAAGTTGCATATACACGCCGATTCGGGTCTTCCAAGTAGCGTATGAAAAAGAAAAGTATGTTGTTCAAAGATGACTGATCTATTTGATCAGTATTGTTGTTTTATTGTTGTCTATCAATGAAGTCTTCTTAGATCTGAATGTAAAACTGAATGCATAAGGAGTTTGATATCTGATTGATTGATTGTATAAGTGAGAAGGGTGATCTCTGCTACTGCCTATGTAAGGCTCTGTAAATTGACAATAGATGTTCAGTATATTGTTGGTTGGTACAGACTTGATTCAGAAGTTTTATGTTTCAGTAGTTTTGAAGGTATACGCAGGTTTGATTAAAGGAAGTAGCGTATACATGCAGGTTGGGTTCAGTAAAGTAGTGTATACATTTTGATGCATGATTTTTGAGGTTGCAGCTAGTTCTGAATGATGATGCAGGTTTCTGGGTTCAACACAGTGTTCTGGTGACAGTGATTTGATTGTTCAGATTAATTGATTGTTGATTGATGCAGTTTGAGTTTCTAAGTTTCTGATGGGTCCAATATGAAATTTGACGAAACGAGGCCTTCATGTGTATTTTTGTGTACCAAGAGCATCCAGTCTGAAAATTTATGAAACGTGGTCTCTGGAGGAAGAGAGAAGGTCGTAGCCTTATATAGGTCGGCACCTATGTACTAGTAAACACATTGGCTAGTACAAGAGCTAGGGGATTGTAGCTCCCTTCTAGTAGAAGCCAAAAAACAAGAGAAGGTTGTAGCCTTCTGTAGGTGGGTGCTTGTGTACTGGTATGAATCTACATGAGTATAAGATTGTGAACATATTTTCTTGTTATTAAAAGAAGACAAAGATGACAGCAGCAGGTGGTTTTCACCCACATTGGGTTTCCACCTTAAATCTGGGCATTCGTGTGTTTCTTATGTGTGATGGTTTATTATGTTTTCACTGCATTGTTTAATAAGTTACTGATGCACTGGATATAGATCAACACATGATAAATAAACTAAATCACAAGTTCTCTCCGTATATGTTGGGAGCGAGATCCCCCAAGGACAGTTTTGGGTCTAAAAGCCCATGTTTTGGTCAAATTTTGTAATAAACTTATAAAGACTTTGCATTTTGTGGTCGCAGAGCGCAAAGGTGTCATAAGTCATAAAGGGTTGTCCGCCCTTAGTTTTGTAAAGTAAAGTCAGCTGTAAAAGATCTACCCATGGTCTGCGGACCATGGGATTGTATAAAAAGAGCTAAGCTCTAAGTAGTTTGAGAGTCATATCATGTAAGAGAGTCATAGCTTTGAAGTAAGAAGTCTAAGTTTTGGGTTGTAACATAGGTAGAGGCTCTGCAGCTAAGTGCACAGAGGCCTAGGGTGGAAGTCCGCAGCTGAGTGTGTGGACCCCTGCAGCTGTGTGCACAAGGTGGATAGAGTCTGTAATCGCTTAAAGATATCAATAAAGAGAAGTATTCTACAATTTCTGAGTCTTTGTTCTGATTAATGCATCTTGTCATTTTATGTATGAATTTCCTTTATAATGCTTATATGATGCGCAAATGAATGAAATTACATTGGAAAACTGAATGCAATTAAGGATATATGTTTACGCGGTGCTAACTATAATTGTTTAATAAGACGAGTAAGACACTTAGACTAGTTTGGGAATCTGTAGGTTACATTGCCATAGCAGCGCAAAAGTACCTAAGCCGCAGGCTAGGGCTATGCGAAGGTCAATCGTACCTTTTCGCGGAGGTATTGAAGGGCGGAATAGAGGGCTCGCCCTAGATCGAAGCGACCTACGTGAAGGCAGGAATAAAAGGAATAAGCCGACATCATGACCATCTCAGGGTGCAGAAACTTGGTTCCAGCATCCCCCCATACTGCTTCGGGTGAGACTTCAGTCCGCGCTCCGCGGACTGATGCCAAAAGGACCAGTAGTGTAGGGATTTGTTTTGCTAACTAACGTTGAACCTGGGTCAGGCCCCCACAAGCCAACAAATGGTTCTGTTGTCGAGACAGGAAGTTGCATAAGAGATGTGCGATGTCATATCATTGGAATCCAACTAAGAAAGAGATCGGAGACTGGTTGGATAGGAAGATCCATGAATTTGTGACGTAGGAGTACAGAAACACGCGACTGATAAAGGAACAGTGGCTGGACAGGTACCTGTATATAGAGATCCACAAAATCTTTTTCTGGTCCTTTCCGGTTGAGCTATACGAGTGGATCGCGAAGCTAGCAAATAGCCAATGAAGGTGGAAACTTGACGATCCTATTGTGTGGACCCTGGAACTAGTAGGGAGGTTGGAAGCATCTGAGGATAAGATCACCCGCATTGTCAATCATTGGCTCGATCGCATCATAGGAGGATTTGTAATTGAATTCGCAGTCGATACCTCAGTCAGTTACAGCAAGGTGGAGTGGCACTTTTTCAAAGGACCGCGAGGTAAGTACGTGAAATCTTTGAATACCTGGATTAAAATGTTATTGTACGAAAAACAAGTTATGCATCTACCTTGATGTTTGGGGCTACGCAAAGCGAAAACTTAAAGGAACGAAGGAAAAAGGGTCCTGAATATAGTCCATTGATTTCACCTCCGCGAGGTGACGAAGAGGGAATATCGCAAGTTTCTCTGCGAAGTGCTATTCAGTTAATAAGAAAAGGATTCACGTGGCTGCCACCTCCACCCACACCACCTCCAACTTCACCTCCATCACCTATGACTTCACCCATACCACCTCCGCCTCCACCACATTTCAGTATGGCAAACTAAGTAAAGTTGCCTTTGTTCAAAGGCTTGGGAAATGAGGACCCGAACCAATTCTGGTTCATTGTAAAAGTTGTATGGGAAGCTCAGGGCATTACAGATGATAACATGAAGAAGGAAACCCTGGTTAGTGCTCTATAGGATCATGCGCTAACCTAGTACATAAAGTACTCTAATGATAACCTGAATGTTGGAGTGGCAGACATCCAGACCGCGCTGAACAAAGAATTTAGTAGGCCTAAATCTGAAGCACAGTCTATTGTGGGGTTCAAGGAAATTGCGATGCAACCAGGCGAGACACCTTGGGAATTAGATCAAAGGTTGAAGTGTAAAATCTATGAAGCTAATATGAACTTGACAGACGGGCAGCATCGTGAGTGGTTTGTGGCTTCGCTACTGCCACACTTAAGGGTTGCGTTGTCACAACAGAAGATAACAACTCAGGTGGAGGCCTTGGAGATTGCAATGAGACTGCATGAAACCCCGATGCAAGATCCAAATCTGGGGGTTCAATAGATCCATGCACAGTTGAAAAATATTTGCCTTGAGATGAAAAGTTTGAAGCAGGACAGAACAGTCTGACCAGAGGTGCACAAAGAGGTATGGTGTCTGAAATGCAAGAGTCAGGGGCATGACAAAGACCATTGTCCAGTCTTTACGAACTATATTGTAGGAGGAGGACCAATTCCTTTGAGGCTGGAAGCTCAAGCAGGACCGAGCGCGGGGCCTGCATTGTGGTGTGCTATATGTCAGGTAGCAGGAAAACATGCCATGGATAACTGTCATTTGTTGCAGAAGTTTGTACAGACACCGCAACAACTGTTTTGCAACTTTTGTAGGTCGGTAGGGCATGATGAGTGCAACTGTAGAAGCTATGAGTTGATGATGGATAGAACACCCGCCTATAGGGTTCAGAAAAAAATGCGGCCCCCTGACCAGAGCATGGGGATGGTGCAAACGGGCTTTCAACGGCGCGGATGAGGCTGAGGAGGAGGAGGACCTGGCAAAGGTCGGGGACAGTTGATCTGCTACAATTGCGGGGGACCAGGACATTATGCTCGTGATTTCACTAACCCAACCCGTTCGTGTCTGACCCCTATGGGTGACCATAGGGGTGACCTCGTATCTGCGTAATATTACCCCTAGATCCTGCTGAAGGATCGCGCTATATTGCACTAGTCCTGATTATGAGAGCGATGATGATCTGGACTGTATCTATGAGATAACAACACGAGACCAATATTGGATGAATCCCACCGTGGATGGATGAATTACATGGGATCGCGAGAGTTCTTGCACCTCAGACTGTGATGAAGAACTAGAGCACTGGCAGAATCAGCTACATGAGGTGACTACACTGAGCTGTAACATGATGACCCGGTCGTTGCACTATTTGTTGTCAGAGGTAAGAAATCTATGTACTTATGATGGCCTAAATGATGTAGATATTTCTGTGGATGCATTTGAGAGGGAGGTACTAGAAAAGCAGCGCTTCACTTTGGGAAGCCGACGATGCGAATGACAGACAAGTATGATGGGTAGGATGATCCGCACGTGCACTTGGCCAAATGGGCTCAAGCTTATGGAGAGAAGCCCCAACCTAAATGGGTGCACTTGTTCTGTCACACCCTGGATGTCGTCCCGATGAACTGGTATGTAGAAACAGAGCTCTGCCATGGTACAGGTGAATGGGATATTCTGCATGAAGGATTCATAATGACATTCAGTTTTGAAGATGGGTTTGACTGTATTGATGAGGCGCTACAAGAGGTGAAAGCAACAATCTTTAGGATATCGCAAGATCCTTTAGACCTGATTTAGCCTGAGTGGGCTACTCAGCTGAGTCACGCGCTAGAATGCTATAATGTAACTGTTGAAGAAGAGGATGAGGATCCGCAAAAGATTAACATCCCGGAAACAGAGGGTCACCACGAGGTTGAAGGTCCATAGGTTAAGAATCTTGATATAACCGCACCGCTGAAAACGAAACAGGTAAACATTGGTATGGAGGCAGAGCCCAAATTCGCAAAGATTGGAGATTACTGGGATGACGCGACAGTGGACAAGGTTGATGAATTTCTCCGTGAATACCAGGATCTATTCCCTACCAATTTTACGGATATAAAAGGGATAATCGGAGACCTAAGTGTTATGAAGATCACGTTGAAGCCTGAGGCGAAGCCGATTAAGCAAAGACCTTACCGTCTCAATCCGAAGTATAAGGAAAAGGTCCAATTAGAGCTAGATAATATGCTCACAACAGGCATCATTGAGCCTGTGGAAGAATCTGACTTGGTAAGCCCTATGGTGGTGTAGGAGAAGAAGCAGAAGGGTGAAATAAGGATATGCGTGGATCTCAGAAAGCTGAATGATGCTTGTGTACATGATCCTTTCCCGATTGTTCACTGATGAAGTGTTGGATAATGTAGGTGGTCAGGAAGCATATTCCTTCACTGATGGGTTCTCGAGGTACCACCAGATCAAAATCAAACCGGAGGATAGGAGCAAGACAACCTTCACGACTGAGTGGGGTTGTTTCTAGTACACTGTAATGCCGTTTGGGTTGAATAATGCACCTGCGATTTCTCGCGCATAGTCATTGCTGCGTTCAAAGAGTTTATTAAGAAATTCCTAGAAGTATACTTTGATGATTGGACTATGTTTGGGCTAGTGAAATGCCATGTAGCAAGCTTGTGCCTGATGTTGGATACCTGTCGAAGATACAAGATCGTGCCCAATTTGAAGAAGTGCTTGTTTTGTGTTCCTTTTGGAACCCTGCCGGGTCATGTGGTTTGCAGACAGGGACTAATGGTAGATCCTGTGAAGATCGCGGTGATACTGAACTTGGAAGCGCCAAGGAGTGTGAAACAATTGCGTGTTACCCTGGGACATATGGGATATTATATAAAGTTTATCAAAGGCTATGCCAAGATCACTGCGCCTATGGAGAAATTGTTGAAGAAGGATGTCACATTCTGCTGGAATGAAGATTGTAAGAAGAGCTTGGATGTATTGAAAGAAAAGATGGTCATCGCGCCGATTTTAGTCTTCCCGGATTGGAAGAAGGAGTTCCATGTACATGTCAACACATCATGTATAGTGCTCGGAGTAGTACCGACACAGGTTAGTGGAGAGGACTTGGACCATCCTATAGCGTTCACAAGTAGAAGGTTGTCTAAGGTGGAAAAGAACTATTCCACCACCGAGCGCGAAGGGTTAGCTATGGTATGCACACTCCAGAAGTTTACGCACTACTTGTTGGGAGGTCATTTTAAGATGTATATAGATCACTCCACATTGAAGTACCTATTCAATAAGCCTGTGTTGGGGGGCAGAATCTGCAGGTGGCTGTTATTGTTCCAGGAATATGATTTTGAGGTTATTGTGAAGCCTGGACGAATGAATGCAAGATCAGACCATCTGTCGCGCATTGAAATAGGGGAAGAGCCCACTAATTTGGAGGAGGGACTGCTTGACGCATAGCTATTTGTAGTGCGCATAGCGAATTGTCATTTTGATGATATAATACACTTCCTAACGATAGGAACTGCCCTGGAAGGATACACCATCCAGTAGAAGAAGGAATTAGTGGTGTGCGCGGCAGATTTTTTTGTCATTGCTGGGCATCTATACAAAATGGGGTCTAATGAGGTATTGCGATGATATGTACCTGAGTTTGAAAGAAGCAACATCCTCGTGGACTCTCATGGGGGCACTGCGGGAGGACATTATGTAGGAAGAACAACTGCGTAGAAGATTCTACGCGCAGGGTTGTGGTGGCCAACCCTCCATCAGGACTCAAAAGCGTATTGCAAGGCGTGTGATGTGTGTCAAAGGACTGGAAGGTCATCGCAAAGGGATGAGATGCCTTTGAATCCATAGATGACGTTACAACCCTTTGAGAAATGGGCGATAGATTTTGTGGGACCCATTCAGCCCCAAGGAAAGACAAGAGCAAGGTACATTATCACCGCGACGAAGTATTTGACTCGTTGGGTGGAGGCACAACCTGTGAAGGATTTCACAGGTGCAACTATTGCAAAGTTCCTCTTTGAGTATGTACTGACACGATTTGGTTGTCTAAAGATATTATGAGTGATCGCGATACACACTTTCTGAATGAGATGATCAGCGCGCTAACGGAGGAATTTCAGGTTTATCATCAAAAGAGCACGCCTTATCACCTGCAGGCTAACGAGACGGTAGACGCATTCAATAAAGTGTTGGAGAACGTGTTGATCGAGGTTTTCAATGCTCAGCGAAGTGATTGGGACCTACGCATACCTCCAATACTACGGGCTTATCAAACGACGTGCAAGAAGTTGACTGGACAAACCCCCTTTAGGCTTGTCTATGGGGTTGAAGCGTTAATGCCTATGGAATATATTGTGCCTAGTCTGTGCATAGCAGCACTCACAGGTATGATGGATCATGGAGCCTTGGAGGAAAGGCTCACACAACTGGATGAGCTTGAGGAAGAAATATTTCTAGTTGGATTCCACCAACACATCCAAAAGCAGCGCAAAAAAGCATGGCATGATCGACACATCAAGTTGTGCACCTTTAAGGTAAATGACCTAGTTTTGTTATATGATAGTAAGTTTGATAAATTTCCAGGGAAGTTCAAGATGCACTGGTTAGGGCCCTATGTCATTAAGGAGATTATCGATGGAGGAGCGATACAGCTAGTCAAATTGAATGGAGATCCCTTCCCAGGAAAGGTGAATGGCAGTCGATTGAAGCCATACACCGATGGTTCGGCCATGTGACTAGATGAAGGTAGCACAGTCTTAGTGCTCCAGGCAGCTGAAAGGAGGCACAGGACTATAAACTACACTACCTGGGTTGGGGAGCTACGCAATTGGAGGATTATGCGAAGCAAGGAAGTGTCACAGGGTTCATGGCAGCGTGAAGGGAGCTGCGCTACCCAGGGAGAAATCACGCAGGTCGGCCGGAAAGTGACCGTTAAAGTCACTATTCATGATTTGACGGTAGAAATGCAGCCAAATGGAGCAGGCGACCGACATTTAAGATGAAATTTATGGCTCAGATCTTTGAAAATCTACCGCCAATCCAGCATTAATGGACCGAATTTGGGGGAACGGTTGAATTTGAATTCAAAATGCCCTATAAATTACAAGTGGTTGTCCAGCGAAAAACACTTGGCATTTTGAGAATTGAGTTGTTGAGCTTTCAAGCACATATGAATCGCAAGCACTATGACCTTTTGATAGCCAGTAAAGTATTTGAGACATTGCCAAAGGAGACACAAGAGTTCTTACAGAAAATCATGTCGGCGTCCACAGAAGCTATAAATACCGAAGGAGAGGAGTCGATGCCAGAAGTTGAGATGGAGGCAGAAGTAGTTGCTCCAGACGTCACGGAAGTACTTGCCGAAGTCCCCAAATCACCGAGGATGCTGAGACCAAAGCTAACCCCAACCAAGGAAACCGTGAAGGACAAGAAGGGAAAGTAGCCTTCCATACTAGTGCGTGCATCGCCAAGGAGAAACCCACCAAAACCCACTGCATAGGAGAAAGGCAAGGCCATAAATTTGGAGTTGGAGGAGGAAGACATTGAAGACATCCCGATGGATGATGAGGATGTGGAAGTCGAAGTAGAGGAGGTTGAAACCTAGGATGCGGACCGTATTACTCGGTTGTCGGAGTATGTCCCTCCACGCAAGCCCAAGACCAAGGTACCAAAGGACATTGATGAGAGCAAGACCCCCCTGCAAACCCCTCTGCTACCAAATGAGATTGTTTTCGACAGACCGTGCTTGGCGCAAGTGTCACTGCTGAAACTTGAAGACTGGGACTTGGCTGATCATGAGAAGTTCTCACACCTAGCAACCGAGCAGCTGATGAACCGTATCATTGATACGAACTCTGGAATGACCACATTGGAGCCACAAAGGTGGCTCCGAGGAGTAGACAAGGCAGGGTTGCTCAACCTGCTTTGGGTGTCGCACTACAACCACACCCCGGTGACAGTTTTGGTCATCAAGCAGTTGTTGTGCTTGGTGCATGATGGGTGTCTGTGGTTGGAGGAGCCAATACCCATCACAGATAGATTGATTCACCGCATAATGCAATTGTCGTATACAGGCAAGAATCCGGCCATGATATTTGGCGGAAAAGGTGGCGAACAGGCTCTCGCAGAGTCTATGAAGGAAAAATTTAAGCTGGTGAAGAAGTCGTGTGGTTATGCTATATCCAGCATCTACAACCTGACCGTGAAGGTAGCCACGTAGATCCTAGCAGGGAAAGTTATGAGGAAGTGTCGCGTTGATGAGGTGTCGGCACCTGTCGTCGCGCTAGCAACACAGTGCATTGAAGGAGTCCAATTCAATCGGTCGGACTACCTTCGTGGAGAGTTCTTTAGTGAATTTCTGCGAAGCACAAGAGCTCAGCACGACGTTCCACTACGCGTGGCTCTTGCTGTCAATTATGCTGGTAGCGTGGGAGTTTCCACAGGACAGCCAGTTCCCTTCAGTCATGCCAGACCTCCTAGAAGCAGCGAAGTACGCTTCACTGTGGGCGACCAAGGATGCGCAGCGAGTCAGGGACAACAAGATATTTTGGGTCTTGATGGAGCTAAACATCTGAATGGCCATCAACCACAAACCGGGATTGTCGCCTACGATGTACACCAACCTGCAAGGCTACGCCGAATTTAAAGAAAACTTCCATTTAGTATCCATTAGGGAGCGGAAGGACCCTATGTAGAAATGGTATGACTTGCTTTATCTAGAAACAGATGATGCCATTAATGTGGTGCTTGATCAATAGCCAGCAGAGTGGCACACTACCACAGACTTGGTGGTAGGCGGGAGCAAGCCACCGCATAGAAGAAGAAGGAGGAGGCCAAGCTTAAGATGGCACAACTCGCCGAAAAGAGGAAAAAGGAGGTTGTTGATAAGGCCCAGGCAGATCACAAGGCCGCGCAGCAAAAAGGGAAGCAAACAGGTGGGATAGAGCGGGGCTCTAACAAAGGCTCAAGGTCGCCTTTACCTGAGATAGAGGAGGAGATAGAACAGCATCGCGCGGACCCCCAGGAGACGTTCGCCCAGATCAAGCACTCAAGGGAGCTAGAGAAGGGAGGGTCCATGAAGAAATCAAAGGTGACCAAGACCTCACTGGACCCCATCACATTAACAGAGGGTGATTTGCATGATATCGGTGACATAGTGAAGGATGTCACCATGAAGGCCCTACAACAATTTGAAGAGCAGCAGCAGATCATCATGGGGGCTATCCAGACAAGGTTGCAGGAGCTGTAGACCTGTGCGTCGCAGGCTGGCACGGTTTCTACCAGCCTGGCCATCAGCACTTCAGAGGCTGCCAATATGTTGCGCGTGAATGCCTCGAGTGTGATAGTGCTACTTGATGGAGCACTGACCATAGAGAATGAGGCTAACAGGCCCACTTTCACCACCCTAAATGGAGTAGGATTGAACTTGGTAGTGATCCCCCGTGAAGCACTCCACCTCTTGCTAGATGGAGTCATTGCAGAGATGAGGGCCCGTGAGCACCGCGCCCTCCAGGTGATCAATGAACAACGGATCAACAATGAGTAGATGGCCCTACAGAGAAATGTTTCCATTGCCGCTGAGACCGAGGTGACCAATCAGAGAAAGCACATTATGCAGGTCGTCGAGGAAGCATGCCAAATGGTCCCAAAGTTTGCCATTCCGGAGGAGGAGCCAATTGAGGTATGCATCCGTAAGCTGGCCACAAGGGTGCGCGACACTCGTACTGAGATGGCGCGGGTTCAGTTGGAGTTGAACCTACAAATTACGGAGTTACAGTTGAGGGCCCAGCCTTCAACTCCACTAGAAGTGAAGGAACAGTGGGCGACCGCTATCATAGAAGCAGTAGCGGCGATGGATAGTGCAGTAGCAGACTGCACGCAATTGTTTGAGCAGTCATTTGAGGTCCTAACCAGCTTGCAAGAGGACCCCAATGTATAGTGGCTAGAGACAGAAGCACGCGAGCTACAACAATGTTATGATGAGGTTAAGGGCACAGTGCGAACTGTCGTGCTGACACAAAGACTAGCCAAGCTACAGGAGGCCAAGCAGCAACAGGTGGGCGCAGCACTGCATAAGGAAGAAGTGTTGAAGGCAAGATAAAAAGCCATGGCTGGATGAGGCTTACGCAGTGACAGGATCTATCAAAGGCAAGCTTGTGACTCTGCAAGTGACGCAACAAAAGCTTCAGGCCGACAGCACAGGAGCAGTGATCGAGTAGACAGTGGAAGACGCGAAGCAGGCGGCCGCACAATGCACGACTGAGGTTGCGGTCATACGAGTCGAGCTGGAAGGGCTTCGCGCAAAGATCTTCGTGCCTATCGAGTGACTCGAGGGCGAGTCACGATTTGGGGGCCTGTTGGGAGCAGGATCCCCTAAGGACAATTTTGGGGCTAAAAGCCCATGTTTTGGTCAAATTTTGTAATAAACTTGTAAAGACTCCACATTTTGTGGTCGTAGAGTGCGAAGGTGTCATAAGTCATAAAGGGTTGTCCGCCCTTAGTTTTGTAAAGTAAATTCAGCTGTAAAAGATCTACCCATGGTCCGCAGACCATGGGATTGTATAAAAAGAGCTAAGCTCTAAGTAGTTTGAGAGTCATATCATGTAAGAGAGTCGTAGCTCTAAAGTAAGAAGTCTAAGTTTCGGGTCGTAGTGTAGGTAGAGGCTCTGCAGCTGAGTGTGCAAAGGCCTAGGGTGGAAGTCCGCAGCTGAGTGCGTGGACCCCTGCAGCTGTGTGCGCAGGGTGGATAGAGTTTGTAATTGCTTAAAGATATCAATAAAGAGAAGTATTCTGCAATTTCTGAGTCTTTGTTCTGATTAATGCATCTTGTCATTTTATGTATGAATTTCCTTTATAATGCTTATATGATGCGCGAATGAATGCAATTACATTGGAAAACTGAATGCAATTAAGGATATCTGTTTACGTGGTGCTAACTATAATTATTTAATAAGATGAGTAAGACACTTAGACTAGTTTGGGAATCTACACGGTACGCTGCCATAGCAACGCGAAAGTACCTGAGCCGTAGGTTAGGGCTGTGCGAAGGT
Organism: Pinus tabuliformis; assembly: GCA_031772625.1. Lineage (NCBI taxonomy): Eukaryota > Viridiplantae > Streptophyta > Pinopsida > Pinales > Pinaceae > Pinus > Pinus tabuliformis. Next base: position 294,184,104 of record CM062813.1, read on the forward strand.
CAATCATACCTTTTCGTGGAGGTATTGAAGGGCGGAATAGAGGGCTCGCCCTAGAGTGAAGCAACCTGCGCGAAGGCAGGAATAAAAGGAATAAAATGACATCACGACCATCTCAGGGTGCAAAATATTAGTTCCAACATCCCCCCATACTACTTCAGGTGAGACTTCGGTCCACACTCTATGGGCTGATGCCGAAAGGGCTAGTAGTGTAGGGATTTGTTTGGCTAACTAACGCTGAACCTAGGTCAGGCCCCCACAAGCCAATAGTGTATGTTGGTTTCACTAATCACAGTAGCATGTACACGCTATTTCGCTTCACAGAAGTAGCGTATATAAATCTGTTTGGGAAATGAAAAATTATTGATCTGATAATACTTATTCACCCCCCCTCTCAGTATTATTTCCAACATATTATATTTATTTTTGCTATAAATTGTGGAAGAGTTTAGTGGTGCGGTATGGTCCATTCAATTTTACGAATGGACAACAACCCACAATGGCACACTTTATGAAGTAGAGATGCTATGGGAGGAGTCCTAAAACCTTGGGATTCATCACAAGTTGGAAAGATAGGTTGAAGTTGGCTCATGTTCATTTAATTGGTGAATATAAGAGGATTAAGGAGTGGGAAAATTGTGAAATAAATGACATAGAATTCAACATGGAATATCAAGTATTCAAGAGGATAAGAAAGGAATAATCCATGCCACCAACAAAGATGGATCCATCATTGGTGCAAAGGTTTGAGTGTTATTCAAAGTACATGAGACGATCAAAGATGCCACATATAAGGTGGAGATGTTGTTTGACATGAAGTTTCATCATCTTATCTTTGATATCGGTTATCTCAAACTATGTTGAGTTAGACACAGATGACCCAAGTCAATTTGAGCCATCATGTGCTCCCATGATGATTATTGGCCAACCCAAGTTGGAGGTTGAGGAGTTCTTGCAACACAATATTTTTGGCATTGTAAAGAATCAATGGCATAGTATTTTTTCCATTGGAAGGAAAAATTACATGAAGAGGATGGTTGGGAGGCTCAATAGTTTTTATGGTGATGGGGGAATAAGGTTTGTGAGTTTGAGGAGAGATACCATAGAGCACCCACATTGTGATTGTTGAGGATGGAAATGACTTGGGGGTGATTTTCGAGGATAGAAATTATCTGGGGTGGGTAAGATGTTAGAACAGTAGTGGAAATATTGTGCATGTACCCACACAACATGGGATGATACATGATACTTCACCTACTAGATTGAAATTGTGGCATTCCTAGTCCCTTCAATAAGAAAATTTGAGGATGTTGTGCACATCGTGCAAGGATGGAAAAAACATGTCACCCATTATTTGGGTTAGCTCAAGAACTATTGATCGCATAGATGATTTGACACGGTAAGTGATCACATGACTATTAATCATATGTACATGAGAGACATTTCAAACAAGTTAGGTCACATGAATTTTGGATTTCCATGGAGTGCCTTTGTGCACGACCAAGGGTTATCTCATTCCACTTGGAATGATGAAACCGTCACTTGAAGAGGGAGTGGGGATATATATAGAGAGAGAGGTGGGGAATAAGTGGAAGAAAGACCCAACATAATGGAATAACAAAACAATTGATATGAATGACTGGTGAAACATAAGGGGGTTGTATGGCTTGTAGTAAATGGAGATGGTGAACAATGGTATGAGTTGATATTTTTAGTGTGCACCACAGTAGTCATGTTGTGACTAAGGAGTGTACACCACAGTAGTAAAGTTATTACTGAGGATTGCGCACCAGGGGTTGCACGAGTTGGTATTTTGGCATGAACCATGCCCAACTATATTATTGTATTCTCTTTGTGAGGGTTTCATGATCCAATTGTAATAACACATTGTAACAATTGTTCTTGGTGTTAGGTTGGTTGAACCTCCCATCTAAAACAAAGCCACATGTGTTATACATGTTGTGCACTATGTATTATTATTTATTATTTAAATGGTTAAGCATTGATTATAGAATATAAGTCTTAATTGAATAAGAAGAAAGTTGTGAGTGTACTCCAAACGTAGTACTCTCAGTTTGGCCACACCAATGAATCAGAACAGTTAGGTGTTGCATGTCAAGAGGATGAAAAATAACCTAAATATAGAGGAGTCCTCTAGTATTGTGATAGTTTCCCTCTCAAGAGGCTTCTTATTCATTCATTATTTCACTTCTTTAAGTTGATTTAGGAATGGCACCATTGAATTGCATCTTTTCATGCTTCTTTGTCTATTTGGTTTGTCATATTTGGTATCAAAGAAAACGATCCATGGTTTGGATCATTCAAACGAATCATCTTACTATTTTCTCTCTAAAAAAAATTGGATCATTACAATTAGATAAAAAAATTATGTTTGACAAAGGAAATAACAAAGTACATTAAACAAAAAAAATAAAATCTAGTTCTATTTATTTTTGTAGTTACAAGTTATGTGTTCGAGTTTTTGTCTAGTCGTCAAAACACGATTAAATATCATTTTGGTAAAAAAATCATATCTGAGGACTATAAAATCCAAATTAAGTTCTACTAGAGGTAATTTATAGAGTATACACTATGGGTTTTCAAGTCCAAATTTCATATTTGTTGAGGAAATATTTATGAATGTGCACAAAGTACAAGCTTGCTCTTTTGAAATAGAGTAAAAGAAGTAGGTTATGATAATTCCACTGTAATTTTCCCTTAGAAGGTTCAAATTGCATAGAACGAATGGGATAGCAAAGAACAAGTTTCAAAGTACAACATGTAAATATTTCATCAATAAAGGAATAGGTTTGGAAAAGTTGTAACATGTTCAAGGTTAACTAGCAGAGAAGACCAAATAAAACCCTAAGCCCATCATGTCTAGACATAACAAGCCAAATGAAACTCCTATAATGGATTTTAAAGGCTTGTACATGGTAGGAGAAGAGAATGAAGAGGTGTCCAAGGTGGAAGAAAAAATAGGGATCATGGAATCTCCAATGGAAAGAAAGGTTGATATCATAAAAAGGCAACTTAAATAGAATTCCAAAGTTGAAACATGTCAAGCAAAGATGATTTCAAAAATATGTCACGGGAGACAACAAGTGAAGATGATCTCAAATACATGAAGGGAAATCATATCAAGGAGATAAGAAACCTCATTAACTTAAATTTTCCTCCTCAAGAAAACGTTAAGGAGAACAATTGGATTGAGTCCCAATCACATATGGAGAACAATTTATCCTATTTGGAGGACAACATGATTGAGACCTAGACTCTATAAATCTAAGATTCACATCATTATTGGCTTAAACTCTAGACCAAGGAACTACTTCATTCCCAGTATCAATATTAACAATTTTAATGGTGATGATCACATGGCATGGATATTCTAAAATGAAGCAATTCTTTGATCTACACCAAGTGCCAACTCTATAAAAAGTAACTATTGCATTCTTATATTTAGAAACTAATTAATTTATGTACCATTGATGGCTTTGTGAACATAAAAAGCAATTTGTTGTCTCTTGGTTAGATTTTACAAATGTATTGATATAGTGTTGGAGAGATAGTATAAGTGATTCCTTCTTTCGCCAATTAAAAATTCCCAACCAAAGAGGTCTAGTTACAAATCATATTCAATAATTCAAAAGTGGAGTCTTAGAGTGAAGTACCTTTCTAAAATAAATTGTTGGATCTCTTTACGGGTATTTTAAAGGAAAACATTGGTTACTACATTTCGGGTCATTTTTCAATGTGTATGTGGCATTAAAAACATAGAAAATGATTATATGTAACATCAAATTGATGTTGCGGATAAGACGTTTATTATGTGACATGTATCACGTTGAAAAAATATTGAAAACCTAACAATATTGATATTCAAATATTTTTTATTTGATATCCATTATTCCGTGGTAAATAAACAAATAATGGATATATATTCAATGTTAGACACATCCAAAAATGTTCTAATATCTATAGCTTTAAAACCACTTACAAAAAATTGGTGTCACGTAGTCAAAATTGACATTACACTAACAACTATGCTAAACCTTCGATGTGTATTTGATGTAGTAGACACCAATGTAAATTCAAAACCAACAAGCAATATTGTGGTACTTAAAATGAGCATTACTTAACCGATGTTTACTTTTGTATTGACAAAAAAGTATAAAGGTATTGCAATTAATATTGCAAGATGACTATAGGGATTATGCCCCAATGAAAGTCAAGAGTCAACTTAGATACAAACATGAATCATTTGTAGAATTTCTTGCAAATTCTCTACAAATCTACCTCTGAGATCTATGTAGAAAATCTGACTATAGATTAACACAATAATGCAATATACCAAAAAATACTATAATCTTCTTCTACTATCAAACTTGTGGAAGCTTAAATATCGAGCTGAATCAAAGCTGAACACATATAAATATAAGAATAATAATCAATGCATATGAAACACAAAAAATACTCAGGGGAAATCCTCAGCTAAAAACCCCACTATCTGTATTATCATACAAGTTGGAAATATCTCAGAATTACACAAAGCTTTAGCTCTCACAGCTAGCCAGCTCTCAGTACAATCGTGTTGGATGCTCATAGGAAAACAAGGCTTCTCACAAACCTTCTCCTCTGCCCTCCAAGCCTCCTATTTCCTTGCACAGTTTCTCCTGGGAGATCCTCCTGTTACCAAGTGTAACACTGATCTCTCACACTGAAAATTGCGCAATCCTCCTGTGCATTAATCCTTCTGCGTGCATGAGTTTCCTTTATAGGAGAAAACATGCAAATGATAGCACAATGTCTCTGTCTTTATTCTCAACTAGGTCTTTCTCAGAATAGACATGCATGAGTTACTAATGAGAGAATCTTCATTTATCTAGAGTACACTAGTTGGATGTATGCATGCATTAACTGACTGAACTCACAATTAGTTCCTCAAACAATTTGGAACTAATTTAGCTGGACTTAACTAAGTAAACTGAGCTAACTAATTACAACTCAAATATAACTCAATCTTGTCTCCTTAATTAAGGGATAAGCTCCTTAATTTAAGGGATAACTATTGCATGACTTTAGAAAGACTTATAACTTGAATTTCTCCAACTAATTAATCCATAATTAGTTAATTATTTATTTTACAAGTAGCTGGTGAGACTAAATTCAAATTTAATTCACAATTTTAATTCAAGGACAAATTAAAATTGGAATATTTGGATTCTATTTTTATCATTTCTTGTTGCTATTTTCAACACTCCCTCTCAACAAGAAAGGAATTCAACTCGATCCTGATCCTGAACCTTTGGAATGTTCTGCATGCAACACTTCTCTCTAGTGTTGTTGCTCCAGCAACTCCAGAAACAAAAAAACATCCAACCTGAATTAGTATGATGCATCTGTTATCAAAGTCTCTGACTGTTATTGCCTCTGTCAACTGAAAACCCTACGCTTCTATTGACTCTGCCTTTCTGCACTATTGTTAATCCTTCTTTGCGCTCTTCAGTATCTAACTGCTCTAGCCTCTGTCACTTTGATCTCTGACTGCATCAATCCCATTGATTCCTCCCGCTACTATGTACTTTGGGCTCCCGTAGCAAGGTACGATCCATGAGATAAAACCTCTCAATGGACCCTGCCCAATTTCTACCTTCTTGGGACTATCACTTCACATCGCCCCACCTCACACCTGGAGGTATGGATACATGTGATCCCTCTACTGACTCTAATTGTGGCTCCTCTACAATTGTCTGAGACTTCTTCTGGGACTGCATGTTGAGAGGTAATTTACTCTCCCTCTCAACCACCAAGTCTCTAACATTTGCCTTACTCCTCAAGGCTGTGCATGCATCTTGAACCTCAAGAGCATACAAGTTCTTAACTCGTGAACCAATCTGTTTCACCTATCTCGTGATGATGTGTCTAAAGAAAACCTTTCCCTTACTGAATACAACATCGTAGCCTTTGTCCTCCAACATTGCGATCGATACCAAGTTCTCCTTCAGTCCATGCACATACTTCACATCTGTCAGGGTGATAAGAGCTCCATGCTCCCTTTGAAAAGCAACTGTGCCCACTTCTGTAACACTATACCTTTCATCATCACCCATCTCTATGCGCATCTTGAGGTCTTTCTCCTCCAAGGCACTGAATAAACTTTTATCATCGGTCATGTGGAATGAGGCTCCACTGTCAAGATACCAACCACAACCCATCATCGATGACACCATGCATGCAAAGAGGGTAAAGTCCATTTCAAACTGAGAGGCTAATGCCTCACCTTCCAATCCTTTCGAGGATCCCTTCTTGGACTTCTTCGATGGGTAATTAGTTGCATAATGACCCATCTCGTGACAATTAAAGCATCTCACTTTAGACTTGTCAACCTTCTTCCCTCCATGAGAAGAATTCGATTCGAAATGGGACGCCTTCCCCTTCCCTTTCCTTGCCTTACTTGCTAAGGCCATATTTTCTTCATCATCATCCTTGGATGAAGAACCATCTCATGTGATCCTCCTGATCTCCTCCTGCATGAGATCCAACCACAGTCTTTCCCAATCCGGCAGTTTCTTCCTTCCATTGAGAGAGTCTTGGTAGCTATTCTAGCTCTTTGGAAGGCCAAGGAGAGCGAGGCTCACCATATCATCATCAGCAGTAGTTATTCCCACACTTCCAAGCTCATCTCTACAGGTGGTGAGCTTGTTCAAATATGTGGAAATAGTATCGTCGTTCTCCATCTTGATTCTTCGAAGCTTATCCTTGAGCGCCAATTTCCTCTAGTCGCTACTGTTCTGGTAGAGGTCCTTCAATGTCTTCCACATTGAATATGGAGTATCCTTCCCATGGAGACTCGAGACAATATGGTCTCGAACTCCCTCAAGGATGATCTGTCTCACCCTCACCACACACTTCTTCCACTCAGCCAACTCTTGTGCATTAGTTGAACCTGGCTTTGGGATTTCTTGATTAATGAAATCCTTCAAGTCGTTGTCTTCTAATATAGCCTCCATGTGATCTTTCCATGCTATGTAATTCGAGCTGCCTTCCAAGGCATACTCGAGTCTCAAGCCATAGAACGCCATTGGCTAACCTTGAAGTATGATAAGAATTTGATTTGCACCTGCAACCTTGAACTTCAAACTTGGAATTCTCTTCTCCGTATATCGTTCACAACTCTGATAAACTCAGCTCTGATACCATGTAGAATTTCCTGCAAATTCTGTACAAATCTACCACTGAGATATATGTAGAAAATCTAATGGTACATTAACCCGATAATGCAATATACCAAAGCAAAATACTATAATCTACTTCTACTATCAAACTTGCGGAAGCTTAAAGATAGAGTTGAATCAAAGCTGAACACATATAACTATAAGAAGAAGAATCAATGCACATGAAACACAGAAAATACTCAAGGGAAAGCCTCAGCTAAAAACCCCACTATCTATATTATCATACAAGTTGGAAATATCTCAAAATTACACAAATCTTTAGCTCTCACAGTTAGCCATCTCTCATTACAATCCTCCTGGATGCTCACAAGCAAACAAGGCTTCTCACAAACCTTCTCCTCTGCCCTCCAAGTCTCCTATTTCCTTCGCAGTTTCTCCTGGGTGATCCTCTTGTTACCAAGTGTAACATTGATCTCTCACACTGATCTCACACCCTGTAAAATTGTGCAATCCTCCTGTGCATTAATCCTTCTGCATGCATGAGTTTCCTTTATAGGAGAAAACATGCAACTGATAGTACATTGTCCTTGTCTTTAATCTCCACTGGGTCTTTCTCAGAATAAACATGCATGAGTTACTGATGAGAGAATCTTTAGTTATCTGGAGTACACTAGTTGGATGCATGCATGCATTAACTGATTGAACTCACAATTAGTTCCTCAAACAGTTTGGAACTAATTTAACTTGACTTAACTCAGTAAACTGAGCTAACTAATTACAACTCAAATATAACTCAATCTTATCTCCTTAATTAAGGGATAATCTCCTTAATTTAAGGGATAAATGTTGCATGACTTTAGAAAGACTTCTAACTTGAATTTCTCCAACTAATTAATCCATAATGAATTAATTAATTATTTTACAAGCAGCTGGTGAGACTAAATTCGAATTTAATTCATAATTTTAATTCAAGGACAAATTAAAATTGGAATATCTAGATTCTATTTTTATCATTTCTTGTTGTTATTTTCAACATCATTATCCACAATAAATTGACATTGGCAACAAAGAACCACTTGACTTAATAACCATTATATTCAAAGGGGGAAGTTGTAAGAGATGATCATTGAAATAAAAAGTATATCAACGTTGGTCACATATGGAAGTAGACATAGCTCAAAACTTTGACTATTGTTGGGCATTGAATGCCCAATAAAAATCCTTGGAAAACTCTTGAGCTATAATTAAGGGCACCTTGTCCTAAATACAAACCTTTAAAATATTCCATTTTCATTATAATACCCATGTAAATATGGACTTATTTGTCACTAAAACGTGTAAATTTAAATTCCTGATCACACCCATTAACCATGTCAATTTACTTGAGTTTGATGTGGTATCGTTCAAAGTTGATAGTGTGGCATTTGGAAAACTAGTCCTGATTTATTATACATAGAACTTTGACAAAGACAAAATCAATATAAGTTGTATTATAATTATATAAGTTTCAAGAAGCTCAACTTGATAATATTGAATAGCTACTTACAAAGATTGTCGAATATGGTTGAAATGTACAAATTCATTGAAGAGATATGAGAACATGTTCAAGGAACTAATGTGGCTACCTCTTATAAGATAATTCAATATACCATTGATGTGCAACAAAAAATAATATTTCCAAATACTATATTATAGTGAAGCTTAGTATTTTAGAATGCAATAATATAAAGACAATCGTAGCAGTTAAAAAATAAAGGATACTTTCAACTATATACATCTCCTTTTAAATAAATAATAATCCTTGTACCAAAGAAACATGGGATATAGAGAATATGGTATGATTGTGAACCATGGACAAAATCATGATAAAAATATCCTTAATATTTAGGTAACCAACTCAACGTTTGGAGCCAAATATGCCACTAAATTTAAAAGAAGTCAAGATATTGCTAGATGTGAATGGAAAGGATATATGGAAGTGTTGTTTGAAGTTTTGATGCTTTTGGTTGATCAAAAAAATTGGAAAGGGACAAATATGGTATCAAAGTTTTCACATTTATGTAACTTGGAAATAGGTGTATCATCTATAATTAACTTCTACTAATAAACAAAGATCCAAGTACCAATGCATCAATTTTTTATTAGAAAAATAATGCTCTAGAAAAATGGATTCAAGTAATGATGTTATATCTACGAAATATGAGTAGATATTAAGGAAACGAATAAGGAAATTATACAGAATTTACAAATATATCTAAGGTTAATTTTCCTTTTCATGCTTTGAATCATTAACAAACTAATGATGCGTGTAGGTAAACAAGTAGAGGGACAATATAGCCAAGCCTATCACCAATTCCAATTAAATCACATCAAAATTTCCTCAATGAATTTGTAAAATAAACATACAAATGTAGAACACTAACTATGGTGGTTGAGTTAGGTTATATTCCTTGGACATGCATGTCATTGAATATTGCAAAGGTTTCATGGGGTGGGCATACTTTTTGCATAGCCATGGATCTAATTACCTTGTTTAGAACCAATAAATCAACACAAATAGGGATAACAATAAAAAAATGTTTGAGTTAGGTTTTATGCCTTGGACCTGCATTTCATCAAACAATTCCAATGTTTCATGTGGGTGGGTGTTATTATTACATTAGCATGGATCTATGTACCTTTTTCTAGAGCAAAGGTAAGTATATGTGTAGGGCACGGACAAGTACTTGAAGGTTTATATTCTAAAATATGAATCTAGAATTTGTCATTTGAGGTTGACTATAAAATCCAAATTAAGTTCTACTAGAGGTAATTTATAGAATATACATTGTGGGTTTTCAAGTCCAAATTTCATATTTGTTGAGGAAATATTGATGAATGTGCACAAAGTACAAGCTTATTCTTTTGAAATAGAGTAAAAGAAGTAGTTTATGATCATTCCACTGTAATTTTCCCTTGGAAGGTTCAAATTGCGCAGAATCAATGGGATACCAAAGAATAAGTATCAAAGTACAACATGTAAATATTTCATCAATAAAGGAATAGGTTTGGAAAAGTTCTAACATGTTAGTAGAGTAGACCTTACAAAACCCTAAGCCCATCATGTCTAGACATAACAAGCCAAATGCAACTCCTATAATGGATTTTGAAGGCTTATACATGGTAGGAGAAGAGAATGAAGAGGTGGAATTTAAGGTGTCCAAGGTGGAAGAAATAATAGGGATCATGGAATCTCTAATGGAAAGAAAGGTTGATATCATAAAAAGAACTAAAATAGAATTCCAAAGTTGAAACATGTCAAGCAAAGATGATTTCAAAAATATGTCACAAGAGACAACAAGTGAAGATGATCTCAAAGACATGAAGGGAAATCATATTAAGCAGATAAGAAACCTCATTAACTTAAATATTCCTCCTCAAGAAGAGGTTAAGGAGAACAATTGGAATGAGTCACAATCACATATGGAAAACAATTTATCCTATTTGGTGGACAAGAGGATTGAGACCTAGACTCTTTAAATCTAAGATTCACATCATTATGGTTTAAACTCTAGAACAAGGAACTAATTCATTCCCGGTGTCGATATAAACAATTTTAATGGTGATGATCACATGGCATGGATATTCTAAAATGAAGAAATTCTTTGATCTACACCAAGTTCCAACTCTATAAAAAAGTAAATATTGCATTCTTATATTTAAAAACTAATTAATTTATGTACCATTGATGGCTTTGTGAACATAAAAGGCAATTTGTTGTCTCTTGGTTCGATTTTATAGATGTATTGATATAGTGTTAGAGAGATAGTATAAGTGATTCCTTCTTTAGCCAATTAAAAATTCCCAACCAAAGAGGTCTAGTTACAAATCATATTCAATAATTCAAAAGTGGAGTCTTAGAGTGAAGTACCTTTCTAAAAAAAATTGTTGGATCTCTTTACAGGTAGTTTAAAGGAAAACATTTGTTACTACATTTCGAGTCATTTTTCAATGTGTATGTGGCATTAAAAACATAAAAAATGATTATATGTAACATCAAATTGATGTTGCAGATAAGACATTTATTATGTGACATGTATCATGTTGAATAAATATTGAAAACCTAAAAATATTGATATTCAAATATTTTTTATTTGATATCCATTATTCATTGGTTAATAAACAAATAATGGCCATATATTCAACGTTAGACACATCCAAAAAAATTCTAATATCTATAGCTTTAAAACCACTTACAAAACTTTGGTGTCACTTAATCAAAATTGACATTAAACTAACAACTATGTTAAACCTTAGGTGTGTATTTGATGTAGTAGACACCAATGTAAAGTCAAAACCAATAAGCAATATTGTGGTACATTGAATGAACATTACTTAACCGACGTTTACTTTTGTATTGACAAAAAAGTATAAAGGTATTGCAAGTAATATTGCAAGATGGCTATAGGAATTATGCCACAATGAAAGTCAAGAGTCAACTTAGATACAAACATGAATCATTATCCACAATAAATTGACATTGACAACAAAGAACTACTTGACTTAATAACCATTGTGTTCAAAGGGAGAAGTTGTAAGAGGTAATCATTGAAATAGAAAGTATATCAACATTGGTTACATATGGAAGTAGACATAGTTCAAAACTTTGACTATTGTTGGGCATTGAATGCCCAATAAAAATCCTAAGAAAACTCTTGAGTTATAATTAAGGGAACCTTGTCCTAAATACGAACCTTAAAAAATGTCCATTTTCATTATAATACCTATGTAAATATGGACTTATTTGTCACTAAAACGTGCAAATTCAATTCCTTATCACACCCATTAACCATGTCAATGTACTTGTGTTTGATATGGTATCATTCAAAGTTGATAGTGTGGCATTTGGAAAACTAGTCCTGATTTATTATACATAGAACTTTAACAAAGACTAAATCAATATAAGTTGTATTATAATTATATAAGTTTCAAGAAGCTCAACTTGATAATATTGAATAGCTAGTTACAAATATTGTCGAATATGGTTGAAACATACAAATTCATTGAAGAGATATGAGAACATGTTCAAGGAACTAATGTGGCTACCTCTTATAAGTCAATTCAATATACCATTGATGTGCAACAAAACATAATATTTCCAAATAATAGACTATAGTGAAGCTTAGTCTTGTAAAATGCAATAATATAAAGACAATTGTAGCGGTTAAAAAATAAAGGATACATTCAACTATATACATCTCCTTTTAAATAAATAATAATCCTTGTACCAAAGAAACATGGGATATAGATAATATGGTATGATTGTGAACCATGGACAAAATCATGATAAAAATATCCTTAATATTTAGGTAACCAACACAACATTTGTAGCCAAATATGCCACTAAATTTAAAAGAGGTCAAGATATTGCTAGATGTGAATGGAAAGGATATATGGAAGTGTTGTTTGAAGTTTCGATGCTTTTGGTTGATCAAAAAAAATGGAACGGAACAAATACTGTATCAAAGTTTTCACATTTATGTAACTTGGAAATAGGTGTATCATCTATAATTAACTCCTATTAATAAACAAAGATCCAAGTACCAATGTATCAATGTTTTATTACAAAAATAATGTTCTAGAAAAATGGATTCAAGTAATGATGTTATATCTATGAAATATGAGCAAATATTAAGGAAATGAATAAGGAAATTATACAAAATTTACAAATATCTCTAAGGTTAATTTGCCTTTTCCTGCTTTGAATCATTAACAAAATAATGATGCGTGTAGGTAAACAAGTAGAGGTAAAATATAGCCAAGCCTATCACCAATGCCAATTAAATCACATCAAAGTTTCCTCAATGCATTTGGAAAATAAGCATACAAATGTAGAACACTAACTACAATGGTTGAGTTGGGTTATATTCCTTGGACATGCATGTCATTGAATATTGCAAAGGTTTCATTGGGTGGGCATACTTTTTGCATAACCATGGATCTAATTACCTTGTTTAGAACCAATAAATCAACACAAATAGGGAGAACAATAAATAAAAAAAATTGAGTTAGGTTTTATGCCTTGGACCTGCATTTCATTAAAGAATTCTAATGTTTCATGTGGGTGGGTGTTGTTATTACATTAGCATGGATCTATGTATGTTGTTCTAGAGCAAAGGTAAGTATATGTGTAGGGCACGGACAAGTACTTGAAGGGTTATATTCTAAAATATAAATATAGAGTTTATCATTTGAGGTTGACTATAAAATCCAAATTAAGTTCTACTAGAGATAATTTATAGAATATACACTATGGGTTTTCAAGTCCAAATTTCATATTTGTTGAGGAAATATTGATGAATGTGCACAAATTACAAGCTTGTTCTTTTGAGAGTAAAAGAAGTAGTTTATGATAATTCCACTGTAATTTTCCCTTGGAAGGTTCAAATTGTGCATAATAAATGGGATACCAAAGAATAAGTATCAAAGTACAACATGTAAATATTTCATCAATAAAGGAATAGGTTTGGAAAAATTGGAACATGTTCAACTAGCAGAGTAGACCTTACAAAACCCTAAGCCCATCATGTCTAGACATAACAACCCAAATTCAACTCCTATAATGGATTTTGAAGGCTTGTACATGGTAGGAGAAGAGAATGAAGAGGTGGAATTTAAGGTGTCCAAGGTGGAAGAAATAATAGGGATCATGGAATCTCCAATGGAAAGAAAGGTTGATATCATAAAAAGGTAACTAAAATAGAATTCTAAAGTTGAAACATGTCAAGCAAATATTATTTCAAAAATATGTCATAGGAGACAACAAGTGAAGATGATCTCAAAGACATGAGGGAAATAATATCAAGGAGATAAGAAACCTCAGTAACTTAAATTTTCCTCCTCAAGAAGAGGTTAAGGAGAACAATTGGATTGAGTCCCAATCACATATGGAGAACAATTTATCCTATTTGGAGGACAAGAGGATTGAGACCTAGACTCTATAAATCTAAGATTCACATCATTATGGTTTAAACTCTAGACCCAGGAACTACTTCATTCCCAATATCAATATTAACAATTTTAATGGTGATGATCACATGGCATGGATATCCTAAATTGAAGCAATTCTTTGAGCTACACCAAGTGCCAACTCTACAAAAAGTAACTATTGCATTCTTATATTTAGAAACTAATTAATTTATGTACCATTGATGGCTTTGTGAACATAAAAAGCAATTTGTTGCCTCTTGGTTGGATTTTACAAATGTATTGATATAGTGTTAGAGAGATAGTATAAGTGATTCCTTATTTAACCAATTAAAAATTCCCAACCAAAGAGATCTAGTTACAAATCATATTCAATCATTCAAAAGTGGAGTTTTAGAGTGAAGTAACTTTCTAAAATAAATTGTTGGATCTCTTTACAGGTAGTTTAAAGTAAAACATTTGTTACTACGTTTCGGGACATTTTTCAATGTGTATGTGGCATAAAAACATTAAAAAAAAATGATTATATCTAACATCAAATTGATGTTGCAGATAAGACATTTATTATGTGACATGTATCACGTTGAATAAATATTGAAAACCTAACAATATTGATATTCAAATATATTTTATTTGATATCCATTATTCATTAGTTAATAAACAAATAATGGACATATATTCAACGTTAGACACATCCAAAAAAGTTCTAATATCTATAGCTTTAAAACCACTTACAAAACTTTGATGTCACTTAATCAAAATTGACATTACACTAACAACTATGCTAAACCTTTGATGTGTATTTGATGTAGTAGACACCAATGTAAAGTCAAAACCAACAAGCAATCTTGTGGTACATTAAATGAGCATTACTTAACCGATGTTTACTTTTGTATTAAGAAAAAAGTATAAAGGTATTGCAAGTAATATTGCAAGATGACTATAGGAATTATGCCCCAACGAAATTCAAGAGTCAACTTAGATACAAACATGAATCCTTACCCACAATAAACTGACATTGGCAACAAAGAACCACTTGACTTAATAACCATTGTATTCAAAGGGAGAAGTTGTAAGAGAATCAGTGAAATAGAAAGTATATCAACATTGGTTACATATGGAAGTAGACATAGTTCAAAACTTTGACTATTGTTTGGCTTTGAATGCCCAATAAAAATCCTTGGAAAATTCTTGAGTTATAATTAAGGACACCTTGTCCTAAATACAAACCTTAAAAAAAGTCCATTTTAATTATAATACCTATGTAAATATGGACTTATTTGTCACTAAAACGTGCAAATTTGAATTCATGATCACACCCATTAACCATGTCAATGTACTTGAGTTTGATGTGGTATCATTCAAAGTTGATAGTGTGGCATTTGAAAAACTAGTCCTGATTTATTATACATAGAACTTTAACAAAGACTAAATCAATATAAGTTGTATTATAATTATATATGTTTCAAGAAGCTCAACTTTCTAAATATTGAATAGCTAGTAACAAAGATTATTGAATATGGTTGAAAAGTACAAATTCATTGAAGAGATATGAGAACATGTTCAGGGAACTAATGTGGCTACCTCTTATAAGTCAATTCAATATACCATTGATGTGGAACAAAACATAATATTCCAAATACTAGACTATAGTGAAGCTTAGTCTTGTAGAATGCAATAATATAATGACAATTGTAGTGGTTAAAAAATAAAGGATACATTCAACTATATACATCTCCTTTTAAATAAATAATAATCCTTGTACCAAAGAAACATGGGATATAGAGAATAAGGTATGATTGTGAATCATGGACAAAATCTTGATAAAATATCCTTAATATTTAGGTAACCAATTCAACATATGGAGCCAAATATGCCACTAAGTTTAAAAGAAGCCAAGATATTGCTAGATGTGAATGGAAAGGATATATGTAAGTGTTGTTTGAAGTTTTGATGCTTTTGGTTGATCAAAAAAATTAGAAAGGTACAAATACGGTATCAAAGTTTTCACATTTATGTAACTTGGAAATAGGTGTATCGTCTATAATTAACTCCTACTAATAAACAAAGATCCAAGTACCAATGTGTCAATGTTTTAATGGATTCAAGTAATGATGTTATATCTATGAAATATGAGAAAATCTTAAGGAAATTATATAGAAATTACAAATATATCTAAGGTTAATTTGCCTTTTCCTGCTTTGAATCATTAACAAAATAATGATGCTTGTAGGTAAACAAATAGAGGGACAATATTGCCAAGCCTATCACCAATGCTAGTTAAATCACATCAAAATTTCCTCAATGCATTTGGAAGATAAACATACAATTGTAGAACATTAACTACGAAGGTTGAGTTGAGTTATATTCCTTGGACATGTATGTCATTGAATATTGAAAAGGTTTCATGGGGTGGGCATACTTTTTGCATAACCATGGATCTAATTACCTTGTTTAGAACCAATAAATCAACACAAATAGGTAGAACAATAAAAAATTTGTTTGAGTTAGGTTTTATGCCTTGGACCTACATTTCATTAAAGAATTCCAATGTTTCATGCGGGTGGGTGTTGTTATTACATTAGCATGGATCTATGTACCTTTTTCTAGAGCAAAGGTAAGTATATTTGTAGGGCATGTACAAGTACTTGAAGGGTCATATTCTAAAATATGAATCTAGAGTTTGTCATTTGAGGTTGAATTTAGAACCTTTAGAGTGCCAAATATTATAGACATATTTTATCTTTCATATGAATCTACAACCAATGTAGAAGCTAGGAAGCATCTATCAAAGCGATCAAAGTTGACCTATGCAAATGAAGAGGAGTGATAATCTAGAGGGAATTCAAGCACATTGGACAAAATTCTTTCTTTATGTGAGGACAATAAACTAATATACCATCCTAATATCTTTAAAGGAAAAAACAAATAAATTATGGAGTTTAAGAAATTCAATAGTTATCTAGATAAGTTAGACATGCATTTGACACAATTTGTGAAGATCATAATTGTGAAGAGGAAAATAGAAACATTTGAACTAAGAATAGTGTTAGCTATATGTGTCATCCATATAGTTTTGAAAAAAAAATAGTGTAGAGTGGCATACCTATGTGATCCTCTATTAATTTCCCCAGTGAATTGTCATTGAGAGCCACAATTCCACCACTTGTGCGAAAATGTCTCCCTATAACTTTTTATTAAACTCTTTCTTTATTATATTAGAAAGAATCATTCATTTTTATAAAATAATATGTATTATTATATTAGGGAATTACTAGGCATATCCATGAAAGAAAGCACCATGTGTTATAAGTATAAATTATGAGATATTATGGGTTCTATAGCAAAAACTAAGGCTCAAATTATAGAAAAAGTAGTGGATACCATACATACCTGTAAAATTCAGATTTTAGCTTCTTTAATTTATTTATTCCTTTTACACAAGTTTAGGTAATTCTTGAAAATGATTCATTTTTCTAAGCCCAACTTCTAATAGCTAGACAATATGGAACAACAAAATCCACAAAGCAATTGTGGAATGGATGTGTATGTAACATGTTATAGGAAATGTAAAAACTCACTACTAAGTCTACTTCCACTTGCACACAAAAAATAACTTAGGAGATGGAAACTAAAAAAATTACAACAATTACAAATTGAAACAATTTTTTTAAGAATTACTAGTATATTGACCAAATAAACATATTATCCATGCTAAATCTTAAATATGTCTCTTTTGTGGTTAATAATATCAAATCAACCATTAGGATGAAATGTCTCTATGGCACTAGTGTATAGACATCATATTTGTCTCTCCTCCACCTTCTCTGCCAAAAAAAAAAGAAAAGAAAAAAGTGTGTAACCCATTTATATAATTATGTTGTAAGGCATTCCCCTCTGAAATCAACTTCGCCAACTACCTTTCTATCATAATCCTGACTGTCAGATCCATTGTTAGATGATTAAATGTTTTTCCACCATTAGATGCTACTAACTGTCAAGTCAACTAAATCTTGATTTGCACTATTATAACCATAGTCCCATTTGCAATTCTTTCAACTTAGCAACTTAGTTCAGTGGCTCCACTAGGTGCATCTAACCCTAAGCTTGTTAATTACTAGACACCATGAGGAACAACTCGATTGTTCGATGCCAAGCTCTGTGAAAACGCTCTACAAAACCCTAACTCGGCTAGGGTTTCCTCTTGGGTGGCTAGTTCTCGCCTCTTAGCCATGATGTTGTAATGAACCAGTCACTGCATCTTGCCTATCAATCGCTACTACCAACTTCTACCCGAATAACATCCCGAATCTAGTTTCACAGGGTACGAGTAAGCCTAATTTTCATTGATGGGTTAGAAGTCTTTTAGCAATTTACACATTAGGTATCTGAACAATATTTTTTTGTTTTCTTTAATCTGGCTAATTTTTTGTTTCTTGTCCTGCCTACAGGTCCTCGAGTTGTTCTGCAATTCAAGGGCTTCTAGCACCGAAGAAGGCACTTGAATCCTTCGGTACAGGTAATGTGTTCTGAACCCTTTACGATTCGCCAAAAAGTCCTCTCGTTACCTTCGAATATATACATAAGTGTTCTATTGCTAAGTCCTTCCCTGTGTCCAGTTGCAGGGTTATTTCCATGTTCAACGGGCATTGCCGAGGGCACTTCTAGTTATGGCATGCATGGCAGTAGAAGGATACCCATGAATCAGGTGCGATTAAGAATGAAGTTCAAAATGGTATGAGTATCTGCGTTGGGAACGGCTTGCCTCTAACACTAGACTAGCTACCCTTATGGGTTAGTCTTTGGCTCCATCGAAATTACTGTTTAAAAATATTTTCTTTGTAATTGTTATATGGGTTGAAGAACCCTTGTTTCCATCGCTGAAAGTAATTTGCAGGATCTTCCTTATGGCACACGCTTAAAGATATCTATGAAATCTCCCTTTACAAAGGATAACATTATGGAATAATGTCACTTCAAAGATGCCCAGAGGTAAGCAATGGTGGAATATCGAACACCAGGAGGCCAAACCGCTCCAAAAATTTTCAAATTGGGTTCTGCAAAAGAAACATTGAAAGACGGTAATGGTGCATGGAAAATGTGTTCCAGAATGAGAATAAGAACAGTTCATTCAACTGCAACATGCAACATTAAGCTTTGAGAAATTCAATAAAGCATTTGCGGTTGCAAGATTCATTTGGAAGAAAAACCTCAAAATTCATAAGCAAGGGTTTGGGTAAAGCCATGGATCTGGTAACAAGAGTGAGTGATTGGGTCTCCGAAAATCTAATGTTGTTGTTGTTGGATTGCTCTGAATGAGTACCTTCGGAAACTGAAGATACTAAGAAACATGTAGCATAAAATCAATGCAAAGAAGAGATTCCAATGGAGCCATCTGTATGGAAGAGGTTTCATAAGGAGACATTGGAGCTATTCTTGGCTAGATTGCCACTAAAGAGCATCCTGAGATTGAGAACAGTCTGTCACAAGTGGAACATATTTCCATTGAGCAAGAGGTTTGCCAAACTTCATTCCATTTTCAAGCATTTCAGTCCTGGATTTGTTATGTGTGCGAGGAGAAGTTTCATGAGATCAAAGGACTTGGAGAGAAGTGGGTCTAATTTGGGTCACAGGATTGGTATTACTAAGTGGCTTCGTCTGCCCTTCAAGATTGGGTTTAAATTGTCCATTCCACCTGGTTTTATCTGCTTGGAGGCCTCTATTGGTAATTTACTGTGCTTTTCGGAGTTTAAGCAATGGAGAAGTGGTCCTGTCAATTACTATGTGTGTAATCCTGTGACAAGGTGTTGCAAGAGTTTGCCTGAGAGAGTTGAGAAGGGGACAACCCAATTGGCAGGTATGACAATTGATGTAGATTTTGGGCATTATAAGGTTCTGATAGCAGTATTTGTTGGTGGGCAAACATCAAATGATCAGCCCCTATAGAAACTGTTTGTTGATGTGCATGATTCAAGGACTGATCAATGGAAGAGAGCCGAAAAGATGTCTCCTCTCGCCAAGCTCATTCCTGGATCTTTGGCTATGTTTTGCAAAGGTGAGTTCTTTTGGTTGGTTTCAAGCCAAAGTGGGATTGGGTTGCTCATTTTCAATATGGAAAGAGAGGATTGGGGGTCAGGGGAAGGGAGGGGAGACCCTGTGGAGATATGATGGTGATAGGTGTGAGTTGGTGCTTAGGAGCCTAGAAGATCAAGGAAGATTTTTTTCTTTGTTGAATCATACATCAAGCAAGAGATTGTGGGAGTTGATCATGGCTAAGGGTTCATGGACAGAGATTACTTTGCCAACAAAGGAGCCTAGTTTGAAACCTAAAGATTTCATTCTATGCTCCAAGCCCCGAGTTTCAAGAAATGTGTTCTTGTTTGATGTCCTTGATGGTGAATGCAGGCTTTCTACAGATTGTAGTTTTGGGATGTTGGAGCAGCAGGCTCCCATTCCTCTGAATTTGGGGTTGGCTACTATATCCTAGTCATGGCAGGTTAGGAAGTTGGCCTAATGTTTCCCCTGCAAGAAATCGTTATGGTAAGCTTCAGCAGCATTTTTACAGAATTTTGGTTACCAAATATAAAATAAATGCACAAATCTAAGACAAATATGTTTAATTTAAATGCACAAATGTAAGACAAATCTATTTAATTTAAGGATAATAAAATTCCAATGGACCTAATAATTACCACTAAACTTTCCCTCGAATCTTCATCGAATGAATATTTCCTTCATATGTTGCTGAGTGTTTTCCTGCCATTCTCTAGGATTCTGTCAAATTGTAAATGGCATTGTTTCCTTAGTTGATTGAAGCCAGTCAAAGACTTCAATAACCAATCCCATTCTTGTTTATTCTGGTTGAGTTGGTTAATTTTTGTTCTCTGTTTATGTCATGGGCATCTGATTAACACAGGGAAATCCAATTTGAGGGGTATCTGGGTTTGACGAAATCCATCTCAATATGAGGCTTGGAGTCAGCCCGCGCTTCTTTTATAGAGGATTCAGACTTGGCTTTGGAGGAATCAGTCCGTGGGGTTCCCAGAATGTTGGTAAGTCTTCTCTCTCATAATAAATTCATTTCTTTCATTAATTTCCCTTCCATTTGACTTTATTTGTTGGGCATTTGTATATTTTGTATAAGATAGAAACCACTTCCAAGTTTCATTAATAACCAAATAGTAATATTAAGATAAATTTCAATAAATTAGAATCTAAGTAATAGAGCCTCTTCCACAAGCAGGCTTATATCAAATTCATTCTCTATGCTCGAGCCTCTTGTGGTAGGGGTGCACACACACTCTCTTTATGTATGTATGTGCTAGACGTTAGCACTGAATTTCACATGCTCGTTAGGCAGTTGGTCTAAGCTAATGCAAATGGACAAATAAACCATTCATGAATCCTTCATTGAAACAGATGTCTCTGGATCTATCTTTTGCAGCTTTGGGGTAGGTTTCTTCTTCTTGGGATTCCTTTGCATACTCATAAACCTCTGAATCTTGCATTGAAGTTCACTCCTTGGAGGAGGAAGTGGTCATTGCTTTGGGCAGCAATGTTGGAAACAGAGTTGAAAATTTCAATAGAGCTTTGAGCATGATGGGGAAAGATGGTGTCTGTATTAAAAAGCACGCAAACTTATACGAGACCGCACCTGTATATGTAATTTATCAACCTTGCTTCCTTAACTCTGCAATAAGGGCAATCACAAAACTTGTTCTGCATGCCTTGTTGACAGTTCTAAAAGAAATTGAAAAGGGATTAGGCCTGACTGAGGGCATAAGGTATGGGCCTCGACCTATTGATTTGGACATTTTATTCTATGGAAAGCTCAAGGTTTCATCAGATACATTCAAAATACCCCATCAAAATTTGTGGGAGCGGCCCTTTGTTCTTTCTCTACTTGTAGACCTTCTTGGATTGGTAGCTGACAACAACATTGTTGCCTGTTGGCACGCCTTGTCGAGAAGAAATGGCGGCATATTTTAGGCATGGGAGAAAGTTGGAGGGGAAGACCTTATGAGACAAGAGGGAATGAAGAGATTTTTTCCCATTGGAAATGATTTATTAGATTGGTCCCGAAAAACTCATGTCATGGGTGTTTTAAATTTAACAACAGATAGTTTTAGTGATGGAGGACGGTACACGTCTGTATAGAATGTAGTTGATCAGGTTGGACGGATAATATATGAAGGAGCATATATGATTGGCATTTGAGCATAGTCAACTAGGCCAACAGCATCAAGCATTTCACAGAGGAGGAATTGTCTCATCTTTTGCCAATTTTAGAAGCAATGGTGCAGATTCCTAAAGCTGAAGGTAAAATCCTATCAATAGATACTTTCAATGCTAAAGTTATATTTGAGGCAGTAAGAAATGGATCTCATGTTGTGAACGATATATCTGGAGGTTGTTTGTATCCCAACATGTTTCTACAGTTGCAGATCTCAGTGTCCCTTATATCTTAATACATATGAGGTGGGAATCGTCAACAATGCAAAACGATGAAAATACAACCTATGGGGATGTATGTAGAGAAGTTTCTAATGAGTTATGGTTACGGATAAAGAATGCAGAATCGTTTGGTATAACAGACCCTGGTATTGGTTTCTCTAAGACACTTGAGCAGAACTTGGAACTTCTTAGGGGTCTATCAGTTGTTCAACAAGGATTTGCAGCCAACAATGTGGATACTTCTCATTGGCCTATTTTAATTGGACCCTCATGAAAAAAAATATATATATAATAATAATAATAATTAATAAATTAAAATTTAAAATTTAAAAAAATATAAATTTAAAAATTAAAAAATTAAAAAAATAATAATAAATAAATAAAATAAAATAATATATATATATATATATAGATAAAAGGGAAAAATTTGTGGTCGCCCAAATCTAAGTTAATACATGGTTTTTTCATATAATATTGGTGTTGGATTTGACTTAATCCAAATAAAGAAGTATTTTTAATGATTATATTTTCCAAAAACCACATAGTAAATAAATATACATAATAGATGAATATATCTTTTAATTTAATGATTATATTTTCCAACAATGGCACTCAAAACCACATAGTAAATAAATATACATAATAGAGGAATATATGTTTTTCTTATGAGTATTATGTATTTTGAGTATTGATTGGTCTATATTGGTCAATTTTAATGGACTACTCTTCCTAGAACTCACCATATACAGAATGCTCACAGTTAACTCATGGGATATAGATGCAAGTGTCCAATCTATGTATAAAGCATCATTTATAAAGTTGTGATGCAATTTTAAATGTGGAAATACAACCATCATATTTTTCATGATGTTATTTTTCTTTATTTACCTCATCCATTATAATCTACTATTTGTAATTTTTTATTGAAACTTAAAAAACATCTTAGAAGATCAAGAGCCAATCTTTGTTACAAGCATTATACTATCTATAAATTTCAGATAATGTAAATCATTTAGCTTTATCTTCCACCTTTGCATGCAATTTTCTTTATTAATTCTTATTTTCAATGACCATTTACATTTATGCCTTACGGTGTTTCCTTTGCAACATCTAGTGCAAATGCTAGTTATATCTATACATGTATATAATTATATTAGTAAGATGAAAAGTGACCACCAAACATCCAACCACCTTCTATGACTCATCAATTTTCCCTTTGTTCTTAAGATAGCCCGAAGTTA
Source organism: Pinus tabuliformis (assembly GCA_031772625.1). NCBI lineage: Eukaryota > Viridiplantae > Streptophyta > Pinopsida > Pinales > Pinaceae > Pinus > Pinus tabuliformis. Next base: position 294,207,941 of record CM062813.1, read on the forward strand.
CATGGGAATCACCATTAACTATCTCTCCTTGAGGCATTGGTGAATGTGATTTCAAATACCCACCTCCTTCCCAGTCAATCATATGCATATGTAAACAAGAATATTCATGAAAAATTCAACCTACAAGAATATATGGTTCAAAGATAATTGGGAACGACATAAGAAAGTTAATTTTAAGACCACTATAAGCTACAAAATGCAAGAAGAACGAGAAAAAAAAAAGTTTGAACAACTAAATAAAATTCATAATGGATTAAGAAAGACATTACATGAGAGACAGTTAGTAGCATTAATTGTCAATTTCAAAGTTAAGCAATGCCAAGCTAATCTTCATATTGAGTTTATTAATCTTCATATTGAGTTTATTAAGCACATCATGCAACACCACTTTATATTAGTTTTGACATGCGCCATAATCCATTGTTGCATTCAACTTCACATTTGATGGAATCCACAAAGATTTATTACCATCTAATTTGATATGTACATAAAAATATAAAAATAAATAAATAAATATATATATATATATATATATATTGAAAACCTAATTACAAGCCATGTAAATTTCAATAATTAGATCAACGTGTGTCACTTTCGTCTCTACCTTGATCTTCTCTTGGATTTCAGTATGCTTTATTCTCTAATGACAACACCAACCATAAGAAGGAAGAATCCCATATCATTTCCCCTACCCTATATCACTCTAATTTTGCCATGCCCAATTTAATTAATTATAAAACTATGAACATACACATCGTAGTAACAAATAAGTGAAATTAAAATAAAAATAAAAGAAATCATATAATACCAATCAAAAGTAGCATAAAATCATTGAATTTTCTAATTATATATGTTATCATGTCAATCATATAACTAATCTGATACTACATTATTTCCTTTCAAGCTTTTTTTTGAAAACATCCAAAAATTTGATGTTGTTGTCTCCTTAATAATGTTTTTCTTCTCTCGATGGGCTTCTTGTTGGCAACACAAAGCATGCCTTAGGGTAGGTAGCTAAGTAGGACCCACATCTAAAATAAAAGAAAAACATGTATAAGTCACCTTGCTCATATTATATGAACATAAAAATATAATTTATTAATGATGAAATGTCCAATTTAGTATATTTCATTATGTATACAATTACTATGATTACTACCTGTTTTAGTAGACATTGTGGTAGGGATGACCTTATGTTGATCACCATCAATAACTTCAATAATATACGCATCATCCATAACAATATCTTCATGCACATGCGATAACATTTATGATTATTTTATAACCCATAAATCCTAAACAAGTATATAGCTAACCATTGAAAATATATGTAACAACCCTTTTTGTTGCACCTTGTGATTGTAAATATCTTATGTAAATTTTGGGGAAATATATAAAAAATATTTAAGTGAAAATGAATTGATGGTTAGTTGAAGGGGAGGGACATGGATCCATAGCTTCGAAAAGGGGAAAGTTGTGTAAATTGTTGGTATTTCTGGGGAAATGTCATAAGCAAGGCACATCCATCCCATTTAATTCCTTTACCTATCACCCTGACCACAATGTTTCCTATGCTGACATACATTGAAGTTTTGGAGTGAGAAACAAGGTTAGAGGAAAATTCCCATCAATTTTCCCTCCTCAAGGATTAAGGAGAGAATGTATGTCTTGAGAGGAAAAACAAAGATGATGGAACAAAAAACATATTCACACAAGAATAAAAGACAATCAAGAAGAGAGTGTGTGGATACAAATAGTAGATGCAAGCGAGCTCTCACAACGAACGCAGAAAAAGAAGAACACTTGGAAAGGGAAAAGAGATGAAAATAGTGAAGAAGGCTAAATTGGACTGAAATATTCCTAAGTTGGTATTTTGTGATAGGGAAGTATTCCATGTGACTAGTTTGAAGGTCCTAGATTGTGTGTCTAATCCTAATTGGCTAGTGGGAGGCTCGATGGAGAATTGAACGTCTTAGTGCTTGCTAATTAAGCTAATAACCATTAAGTGTTTGTTGAATAAGCTAATAAACCACTTAGTGCTTGTTGAATGGGTTGTTAAACCACTTGGGTGATTGTTGTAAGGCTCATAAACCACTTGAAAGGGTAAGTTGAACCACTATGGTGCTTGTTGTGAGGTTGTGAAACCACCTGGACAGTGGGATACAAGATCCTATAGTTCTTGCTTTAAAAACACAACTATAAAACCACCTATATAGTGGATTCATTCTCCTAGAACTAATCAATACCCCATTTGGGCCTTGGGTGAATCCCTATGATTGATTGATTGATCTTAGAGAGAGTAAGAGAGTCATTGTGGTGCTCACTTCTAGAGAGTAGTTGATAAACCATCTAGACAGTGGTCTTCATCTCTTGAGTGTATGACTAAGATTTGGTGTGAATTTCCCCTTGAGAAAGAATCCCCTCAGAATCGGGATCCGTCCAAGGGTTGTTCAACTGCAAGGGAAATTATAATGTGGTTGGCCTATGGTTGGGTGGGGAGTTTAAGCCCCTACTTCAGTTTCCAACCATATAAATTTATTTAGATAAGTATAAAATTATTCTTATTTGGGTTTTAGGTTGTGATATCTTTGTTATGATGATTAATTATATTGTGATCATGCATATTCATGTGTGGATGATTGAATGTTGTTATTACACTTACTACTAGCTATATTAGATATTGTGAATTTAATGACTAGTAGTACCATGGAGTTTCTACCATGTTCATGATTTATCAGTTATTGTTATGGTTGGTGTTGAGTGGCTATAGGGGCATAATTTCATATTCACATCTTATGAATATTGGTGCAAACTTGTAAATATTTTCAATATATTCTTAATTGTTGGCGCTTTAATTACAACTCAAACTATTCACTTTGAATCCACTACATTGAGGAAATGCATAACAAAACACTTAAGAACTGAGTTGCATACTTACTTCACCCAGTTGGAGGCCACCGTATAGGCTTTGGCCCTTTCTTTTGAAAACTTGACGTTCTAGGCAATTGTCCCTATCTTAAAAAAATCTTTCATTTTCCTTGTTCCCTTATCTTTACCCTTCCCACAGACTAATATAGAGATCTAGGGTATCTGGGAGTTACAAGGATCGACACTCTTGCCTGCAGGATGGATCACCACATGACCATATTTCTTTATCTTTTAATGAATCATGTCTAGGCATTTGAGGTGTGTTGAGAGCACTTACATCTGTGCTTGATTGGATGCATCTAGGGGGTCGGATCTCCTTATGGTAGATCCATATATCCAGACGTGTGAAAGGGGAAGATACTAGGTGGGAGGCTACATGGCTAGATGTATCTAGGATTACCTTAATTTTAGTTGCATCCCTGGATCCAGGGTTGGACGAAGGTGAAAAATTAAGAGGAAGCCAAATATGTCATAGGCTAGACCTCCCTTTTTGAAGCATGCCACATCCAAGAGTCTGGTAAAAGAGAGGGGACAGATGTAACATGGGGGGTCCATGCTATATTGACCCCACACATGAAGTAGATCCATAGATGTAGCATTTGGTGGTGGAGATGGATGAAAATACATTTGAAGGGACAAATGAGTATTAGCCAGATGTAATGGCAAGGTAGTGAATGACACCATGATGGAAATACCTAGTTGGCCTTGTGTGGAGTTGACATGGTAATTCCATAAGTTCCTAATGAGTACCTCATGGATGCTACATGGAAGTCCATTGATGACGTGGCTAATATCATTGGTCAAACTTCTAATGGGCATAAATTTCATTCCAAGAATCAAATTGGAGTAAAATTTATATCGCCATAAAGCTCTTGACAAGCTAAATGTGATGGTGGAAATTATTTTAAGTTTTAATTAAGCTATAAAAAGAGGATTTTTCTAACCCACTATTTATAACATACATTGGAGGTTGTGTTAAATTCAACAGGTAACACTTCCTGTAGCCTTGGAAAGTACAAGGGGGTGGGAGAGAGCATTACAATATATTTAGCTTATTTAGCTCCACATTCATAGTAGGATTATTCTATGCCTGAATGTCTAGAAAATGATTTATACCCCCCTCTCAAATTTATTTCTAGAATATCTTGGGTGGGTAGCTTCACGCTCTTAGTTGACTACATATCATAACATAAAATAATTAATTTTGACTTAAACTTAGATAATAGTTGAAAAACTAAGTAATGAGATTGTTTGAATTGTAGTCCTTACATGTCTATCTTTCATTTTGACATATCTCTCTTGCCTGAGTTTATGTTCCCCAACCTTTTCCAATCTAGCCTTGATGGCCCTAGATGTGTCCTTAATTCAGCCTTTCTTGTCTCCTTAAGCCTATGAAAAGTTTCAAGTACATGTTGATGATGTTTAATTGGTCAAGAATAATGAAATATTATTTATTAAATTTTTATAATATTATAATTATCTCAACCTCTCCAACTTTTAGTTTCATGTCCCTCTTTTTCATCCTTCTCTCCCTAGAATCCTCCAATAGTGCATACCACTTTCTTTTGGTAACTAATGTTACTCATAGTTACAAAAGCATATCAGATTTGTGTGGTGGATGTCCCACATTGTCTTTAAATACTTCCCTCCATAGAAGGAATCACATTTTGGTTGAGTATTTATCCAATATGATACAACATGTAATTAATCAAACCATTTTTCAAACTAGGGTTTTGTTATTTATATCCAATCGTAATTATCATTGTAAATAGAATAAAGGCATTCTTGTGAAACTTAGGATAAAATATGTTATTACAAATAAACGTTATGATATATTACTACTATACTTATCAAATCAACATAAAAATATTAATTTTGTATAAAACCAAAATAAATTAAGGGATTCGTAATTACCATGAAATTTTAATCCTTTAAGTGGGAGCAAGTTTGACATCCATGTGTAAAGAAATAATACCTAATGGTTTGGTTCTTGTGAAAATTAAAACCAAAGAGGGAGTAAGAAGCACCATCAATAAAAGCAACAATAGAGCACCACCAACATGAGTAGCAAAAGACGAACAAGTGTAAATGCAAGTGTGCTACTTACTTTTTTTAAATACAAATGAGTATATATATTAGTTTCAAATACATGCATGGCTCATGGAAAATACTTAGGTACTACATCATGGATATTTGTACCTTCATTCTTCCCTGTAGCCATTTTCCATCAGGTTTTCAAAAACACTACAAAATTTGATAGAGTACAATACTAGCTTGTAGGAATAGACCTTACAATATTGTCTTAATAGGCAACAAAATTTGCATCCTTCCATATATCAGGTAGTCTTTGTTTCCTCCTCCTGTGGAGTATTGTTAAAAACCCAACCCTTCACCCCATCAATAGCACTTTCACTTCTCAATTATTTATGGTTATATGAAAAAATTATGACTTGGTCTTGCAGTTCAACAATTTGTTTGCAAAGGGCGTCAGTTTCATCCTATTGTTGGGAGTATTTTCCATTCATAGTTTGGAACTATTCCAAGACCTCCACACTGGTGTTTAATTTTGTTATTTTGTTTCATGTTTATCACCATTGCAGCAATCTAAAGGGAGTCCAATTTTTCTTGCATATAGTTTATTGCTTCATTGAAAATGCAACCTCCTCACCCCCCTCACCCCCACCCACATCCTAGGATCCTCTTCTTTTAGGGAATTAACGTTGGCTATTTTCCACTTAATCTCCTAGTCCTTTCTCACTCTTATAGTTTCCCAACTAATTGGACATAGTTCTCTCCAATAGACTACTAACATAGACCCTCCCCCCTCCTCCAAAATGACTCTCAAATGACATAATTAAACCAAATTATCTCATGGAATTGATATGAATTAGAATAGAGAACTAACTTTTTCCTTTGCTACCCACGTCAAGCTATGTGAATAGGCCTTTATTGCATTTTTTTCCTCTATGTTTCTACTACACTAACACCCAAGCTCAAACAGCCACTACAACATCAGCTTGATGTTCTTTCCCTTTGTCATGAACTAGTACAATACTCGTTGTTAGGGAGTCCACTACTCCTTAGATTTCACTACCTTCCTCCCTGTTGCGATTTCAATTTCCCCCTCTCGATGTCTCTAGGTGCCAATTAACAAAGTTACAAAGTAAATTTGTTGCATGAAGCAGGGAATCCCCTATCCCACTCACTCTAAATACCTCCAAATGATCATAATTAATCCTAAAACATTCCATTAGCACCGGCTGCAGTGCAGGGCGTAAGAGCTTCTTATATCTCCATGGTATTTTCTAGACCCTACTCACGCTTATGTTGCTCTCGATCCTCCTCAACTTGCTTTGAATTAATCGAGTGATTATCATGGAGAGTGGTGGCCTGGGTGCCATTAAAACCCATAAAATCCCACATGCACAAACCCTTACCTCCACAATCTAGTACATTAATCCTCCATCCAAATTCATAATTCTCTCCTGCCGCAATTTTATGACCTAGTTGCAATGCCTCGTCCTTCCCTAATTTTCTTATGTGATCACTATATGAGAAGTGTGCATTGTTGGGGCTACATGGCATAAGCTTGAGGGGATGCGACGCCATCCATTCCCCCCCGCCACACCCCGCCCCCCACATTTTTTTATTAGTTTTCCCATTGCTCCATTTCATGATATCATTTCCATAATAGCCTTTCTCTTTTGGCTTGGGATTATATGCCTATTTCTTCGGTTTTTTTCCAGCCAATATTATTCTATTTTTCATTTGCATTATTAAAGTATAGCCCATCTTATGTCCCCATTCACTTCAGGTTATCTGGCACCCAATTAACATGCTCTAATTGCACTCTTTTCTACCTCCATTTTTTGACCTCTTAGGATGTGATAGAAAGCTTTCTTTGGGATAATTTCATTGATTTGCCTTATTCTCTTCATGATATTCTCCAATGAGTGATCTCGGGGGTTGGTTCCCATATTTAAATGTTGTACTATGAGGAGGGAATCTCCTAGTATGAAAATATTTTACACTTGAAGCTCTTTCACTATTAATAGCCCTTGGTAGAGACCATGAGCCTCTACCATGTTGTTTGTCATCCTACTTAAGCCTCGGGAATATCTTGTCACCATTTTTCGTTTAGGGTCGTAAAGGACCCCTCTCCATCCTACCATCCCAATAAAGTGTGCTACTTGTTGATTTTTCAAGTGAGAGTGATGCAAGCACAAATTTCTAAAATACTCATAGTTACTTCTAATGATGTAGATATTCTTTTAGCACTTCCAATTTATCATTAGGTAATTACACTTCAGCAATTCAACCATAAATGCATAAGGACATGTTTTCGTTGCTACAAAACCCTCCAAATTTTGGCCTATATTAAAACTTTGGAGCCTACTTTAACCATGTGAGTTATCATTACTAATGGTAGAAGATATCCCATGATTCTCCTCTAAGTTTCCTAGTCCCTTTGGGAAGAAAACTCCAGTGTCGTCTTTTGGTAAGGGAAGTGTTGCACTTTGTGTAAGGAAGATATAGAGTATCTTTAAGAAGAAAAATTGGTACTAATGGCTCCTATCTATCATAGAGACATGTACTATACTCATTCCCAAAGTTTTATGCACTATTTTTTTGGTGTCGTCACTTGTGTCACAAAGTGTATATTAAGTGTCGCACTTGGAGGTAAGTGTTGTTTTGTTGTCTTTTCAATGGGTTCTTGCTGATTTTTAGTATTGAGTGTTCACTTTTGTGTTTTTTTATCATTTATGAGTGTGTGATCATGTTCGATTCATTTGTTGGTTTTACCTGTGCCTCATTGATCCCATGATTAGTCAAATTCTATAGAGTTCATTGCCCGACCAACCCTGCTTCGCTTTGCCTCCCTGAAATACACATTATGTAGTTGCAAGCCTCAGTTAGCATCCTCTGCCTCCCTAAAATATTCATTTCATAGTTGCAAGCCTTAGTCAACATCCCCTGCCTCCTAGAACTACACAATGTACAGTCATTGCCTCCTAGGACTGTGCATTGCGTAGTCACAGTACTCTCTTGTTGCCTCCTACTCCTCATAATTGTGTAATTTTAACTCCAGTCAACCTCCCACTGTGAACTGTGTAGCTTCTGTCAGTAGCTAATATCCTTGTCTCTTTGAACTGCACAACTACACAATCCAGTGGCCAAGTTTCTCTCTTGAACTGTGCACTACGCAATCATAGTGGGTAAGCCTACCTCAGTGTGTCATTGTTTCCCTCAACTACACATTCTTGTCTCTCAGTCCTCTATCCACTACACATTGTGCAGTCAGAGTCATTAGTCCCTCACCCCTACCTTCTGGAACTATGCATTGCATAATCCCTAAGCCTTCTCCCCTATCCTGCACTCAGTCTCGGGTCTAACCAGTGAATTGCATGAAAAGAGTTAGACTAAGATATTTCCATACTGATGTCATCTTGTCATGAGTGAATTTCATTTGTAGGTACTATGTATTGACATCATAGGATGATGTTAATGAGAATGTTAAGGATATTATGCAAGAAGACACTTATGAAGCTGCAAAAACAAGGATGATCATCAAGCGAGAAGGTGAAGGGACACTAGGTTGTGATGGAAGGTGGAAGATCAAGATCGCATGGAAGACTCCATATCATCAAGCCTTTTGGAGGAGGAATATGAAGAACATGCAAGACTTATCAAGAAGACCTAAAGGCAGTGACGAAAATAGAAGCCTGAAAATGACACGTCATCATAAAGGTGCATGTCATATGTGCAAAGTTATGGCTTGTCTAACTGTCATCTCAAGAAACTTATGAGTCATCATGTGGCCACATAATTTTTGGATGTAATTATGTAATTTTCATGAAAATGAGAAATGTAAAGTATGGGGATGTCCAAAGGTCACTCTTAGAATGTGAAAAGTCATGTAGAAGTCAAAGGGTCTCATGAGAATTTGAAGAGTCACAAGGAAGTTCAAGATTCATGAGGGGAGCTCAAGAGTCACAAGGGAGGTGGAGAGTCACCTCATTTGTTATATATACACCCTCATAGCTCAAGCAAAGGAATTTTCACCTTGGCTTCTCAAGCTAGGCATAGGAGAGAAGATTAGGCTTTTCAGAAGCAAGTAGTTTCTTAAAGTTCCACTATTGGAACAAGTGTTGTATCATTGTAATGGTGTATCTTCGAACTTTCACTCAATAATTTGAAGCTCTTGGAGCTGGCACACTTTTCATCCATATGTCATGAATGATTATGAGACTATTCTTTCATTTTTTACAGTATATGTTTATGTTAATTCATACTAATGAAAATGGACTGTTTTGTTGGCTTTACTATGCTTCTTTGAATCGTGTGTCTTATGATTTCATGATCATGGTTTCTTTGTGAACTATTTCACAAGATTACTTACTATTCTTACATATATATATACATATATTTGTGTGTGTGTGTGTCTTTACTAGGATGGTACTATTACTTTTCTTTCAAAGGCCCATTTTCTTTTCCATATCGTGAAAGAACCATTATGCATTCTGAAATTGAATACATCACAGGGCTAACTAACTTTCTTATCTTGAAAGTGCATGCGCCTCTCTTGTGTCATTCCTTGCAGCCAAGGAAAATCTTTAAGATAATGGAAATAGACCATACTTTCTTATTGGGGCTCCTACTCCAAATGTTGTGAAATCTAATTGGGACTTCATATCAGGGAGACCCCCTTACTATTGGCGGCATCCAGCACTGTCAACAGTTTTAGCACTAAAAGGAGGGAAACCTTTTTATGGCTAACAATTTACCACATTCTAACAAAGAACCTTACGTGCAAGGTAGTAACAGTTTGAGTTCAACTCTAACTCACTTTCCTTAGCAAGGAGAGTCCTCTCATCTAGTTTCGGAACATGCTTTTGAAGTCACCTACAAACAACTTCAGGAAATTTAGCCTATTACTCGTTAGTTTGCTAGAGATCTTGGATTACTTCATGTCATTGTTATTCTTCCTCACAAGCCAATAAAGAAAGAGACAAATCATCATGGCATGTTGGTTTCTTTAATGGAAGATTTTCTTATTGCAACCATTGAAGAGTTATCTGATCCTACAGAACGAATACATCAACAAGGGGATATTCCACCTATTGAGGAAGACTTGGATGGTGAAGGGGAGGATTTTTTATTTTTTGATGAAGAACAATCGAGAGAAGAAGAAGATATTGATAATGACGAAGATTTGAATGGTGAAGGAGAAGACTCGTCAGAATCATAGAGTGAATAGGAAGAAGAGAACAAAGTCGTGGTCGATGACCAATTGGAATAGATGGCCCAAGGGCCTCTTTCTCTTCCCAGTAATCTGCACCGCTTACCAAAAAACCCAAAAAAATTGCTCACAAAGTACAATCTTGATAAGAAAGTGAAGGTCGAGGACCATATTGATGACTTCTACTTGCATCTACAGATATTATAGGCACGCTTTGATGATGTTGCTTGTAGAATATATTTGAATACTTTAGAAGGTAGAGAATCAGTTTGGTACCATAGCCTTCCACCTAATTAAATCCATAAATGGAGGGAGTTTATGATCCGGAATTAAACAAGAATGCAACAAATTACAAAGATAACCATAAACACAGAGATGCAGCAGAAATAATACTTCATTTCATTAATGTAAAATACTGAAATATGCTTACAAACAGAAATGGAAATAAACCAGCTAGGGCAATGGTAGTCTATCTCTGAGAAGAGATGTGGCGGGTACATGCCTTTGAATTGCCTTCCAATGAGGCTCAAGGGCCTCTTTATTATTGAACAATAAGAGAAAACCCTAAACAACCAAAACCCTAACCCGAGGAGATGTAACACCAAGAGTTTATGGGCCCCGTTGGAGTGAGTTGGACAGCCAACTTCCTGGGGTCGCGACTTGGTCATATTATCTCTGTTTGATGCGCATGATAACCCATTGGAAGGATCTCTCCGAGGACTACGATGGAAAAGGTGATTTTTGACAACAAATCGCTGGCGGTAGATTTCCAAAAAAACGTCGTTTAGGGCCTCAAAATGGCTCTGGAAGTTTAGGACTCGAAAAACTGCTAAAAATAGTAAACTGTGCTACAATTAAGGAAACTAAAAAATTGAAAGAAGCAATGGTGGGGGTCCAAGTGGAATTGGCAGGTGGCCACGAATATCCACCTGGATCATTCCTCCCCCCTTAGGAAGCAATGGTCCCCATTGTGTTGAGTTCCTCCATGAGATGAGGAAACTTTTGCTGAACTTGGTCCCTCGTGAGCCACTTGCCCTGGTGAAGGAGTTGGCCTGCTTTGACAACTCGATACAGTTGGATATTCTGCTGGAAAGTGTGCTTGATCTGTGTGTCCATGATCCGATCAGTTGCAGCTTGTTCCATGCAATCTGGATTTAACTTTGTGGGTGTGAGTTGTTCTGCAATGTCAGATGTGTCTAGTAATGGTGGAAAGTATGGTTGAAGGTGGTCCACATTGAACACTGGGTGCAGGCCAAGGAATGGGGGAATGTTAAGCTCAAATGCATTATCTCCCACAACCTTGGTAATGGTGTAAGGACCATATAGGAGTGGTCTGAGTTTTCGATAGGCTCCGGTAAGGTGTTCCTTTTGCAAATGCAACCAAACTTTGTCACCCACCTGAAACTTGTGTGGCACCCAATGTTGATCATGTCGTTGCTTATACTTGGCATTTGATTTCTCTAGAATGTCATGGACCTGCTGGCGAATATGTTGGATGTGCTCAATGAATTTGTTTGCCTTATCTGTTTCGGACTAGACATGAGTCGAATCTACGTGAGTAGCTGCAAATGGCATGGCCACATCAATGGGACATAGTGGCTGGAATCCCAAGCCCACCTAAAAAGGGTTATGGCCAATCAAGCTATGGAGAGCCCGGTTGTAATTATGCTAAAGATAGGGGAGGCTATCATCCCATGTGCATGGATGCTTTGATCTGTACATGCGCAGAATGTGTACGATCATCATGTTGACAATCTCTGTATAGCCATCAGTTTGAGGATGGAAGGTTGTGGACTTAGTGAGTTTGGTGTCCAACATCGACTACAGATTGGACCAAAATTTACTAAGGAACCTCTTGTCTCGATCTGAGATGATAAACTATGGGATCCAAAAGTGTACCCACACTTGTTCAAAGAAGAGTTTAGCAGTGGCTTCTGTTGTGATATTCTTCTTGCAGGCTGCCATAATGGCCATCTTCGAGAACCTATCGACGACCACAAAAACACAGCGGTTTCCATGCTTAGTGGAAGGAAGGCCTAACATGTAATCCATGGAGATGGATTCCCAAGGTCGACTAGGGATAGGTAGCGGGGTATAGAGGCCTTGCTTCTTGATGGTCGGTTTGGAAATGGCGCAGGCAGTGCATGATCTGATGTACTTCTCAACATCCTGTCGAAGATTGGGCCAATAGAAATACTTTTGTAATACTGCCACCATTTTCTCAACCCTGAAATTCCCAGCAACCCGACTGTAGTGTGCTTCCCAAATCATCTTGGCACGCTCGCTTGAAGGAACACAAAGGTGACCCAGGTAGCATAACAGGGCATCCTGCAGGTGAAAATATGGAACATGCTGACCCTCCAAGAGTATCTGGTATTTGTGGCCGAATTCTGGGTCGTTTTTGTAGAGAAGTGGCCAATCAAAAGTCTCGTGCCCACAAGAGTTGAGCACGGTGGTTAATGCCGTGATCAGTGGTCGACTGAGGCAATTTGCAACATTATTGGTGTTTCCCTTCTTATACTTGATATTCAAATGGAACTATCACAGGTATGTGGACCACTTCTGATGGCGATCATTCTGCAATTTCCCTTGGGTCTATATGAACTGTAGGGGTCGGTGGTTTGTGTGGATGACCATTTCCTTCCCCAAAATGTAATGCTTCCATTGTCGGTAGGCCTGCACAATGGAATACATCTCTTTGTCATAAGTGGTATACTTTCGAACTGTGTCTGAAAGTGTCTCACGGTGATATTCCACTGGATGCACGTGTTGAGTAAGGACTGCCCCAATAGCATAGTCAGAGGCTTCTGTCTCGACCTCAAATGGTTGTTGCAAGTCTGGTAATGCAAGCACTGGTGCCAAGAAAAGGCGATCTTTCAACTCTGTGAATGCCTTCTATTGAGATTCAGAGCAAAAGAATTTTTCTTTCGCTCCTTCCTTCGTGACTTGAATCAAGGGCCAATTGATATGAGAAAATCCGAACACAAACCTTTGGTAGAAGTTGGCAAGACCTAGAAAGCTACGAAGCTCTGTCAGAGTGGTTGGAGATGGCCAATCCCGAATGACTTGGATCTTGGCTAGATCCACATGCACCCCCTGTTCATCAATAATGTATCCCAGATACTGAATCTCGGTCATGCCAAAAGTGCATTTCTCCAAATTGGCACATAACTTGTGTTGCCGCAGTGTTTGGAGAACCTGTCGGATGTGGTGGAGGTGCTTTTCCCAACTCTGGCTGAAGATCAGGATGTCAGCGAAGGATACCACTACAAATGAGTTGGTGAATGGCCACAAGATGTCATCCATTAGCCTCATGAAGTTTGCAGGAGCATTCGTCAATCTGAAAGGCATAACCAACCATTCGAAAAGGCCTCCTTGGCTTTGAAGGCAATCTTACACACATCGAAGGGTTCGATTGGTACCTGGTGATATCCTAAATTCAAATCGATCTTGCTGAAATATTTTTCCCCCTTCAGTTGGTCCAGGAGGTCATCAATCCATGGGATCGGGTACCTATTATGGACATTGATCTTGTTCAGCGCCCGATAGTCAATACAGAGTCTCCAAGTCCCATCCTTCTTTTGTACCAACACGATCGGGCTCCCACAGGGAGATGAACTCGGACGGATGTGACCTTTCTGCAGCAACTCCTGAATCTGCCTCTTGATTTCATCATTCTCCATAACGGAGCGCACCTGGGGTTAGATTGATGTATTGCTTGACCTGACAGTGTAGAGGAACCCCTGCGAGGGAGGTGAAGATGTCCTCGTACTCCTCCAAGACCTTTTCCATCTATAGTTGTCATGCAAAGGGGCCCTGTCTGGAGGTCGCGGCCACTATCTTCTTCTTTCCTTAAGGGCGTATCATCAGGAAAACAAATTTCCCGGTTTTGGAAATGAGCTTACTGCATTGTTTTGCAGCAAACAAAGATATGGCGGTAGGTGGTGCTACCTCCGGTATCCTGTACAACTTATTTCCAGAAGTAACAATAATAGCACAGGGCCTTGATTCATACACAGCATGTCGCTTCCACAAGTATGGTTGTCCTAATAATACATCACAAACTTCAAGGGGATCAATGTCACACAATACCTCATCTGTAAAGGGCTTGATGTTGTATGGAAGGCGAACTGTTGGCTCACGCAAAGATCTCGTCCTTGGTGAAGCCACCCGATGGTGTACGGTTGTGGATGTGTTGTGGTCGGTAAGTCGAGCCGCTTCATGACCTCTGCCGAAATGAGGTTCTTTTGGCTCCCGCTGTCGACAATGAACTGTAGCAGGGAGCCCTTTACCCACATCTGGGAGTGGAAGAGACGCTCGTCCTCCTCTGGATCTTCAGGTTCCTCCTTTTGGATCTTCGTGGTGGCAACGGTGGCGTTGGGCTCCACATCGATAATCTGCTTCCCTTTGTCATTCCCCTTGTCGGGTTCTGACTCAGAGTCGGAACATGCATCTGATTCTAAAACCTTTAGCTCGGCCACCAGTGACTGCTTGGCCCGACACTCACTTGTGTTGTGAGTGGAGCTCTTATGGAACTCACACCACTTTCCCGTGTCCTTTTTCAGCTTCGCGGCGTTGTTCTTTGCTTGCAGCTTTGGCGAGTTGTCTTGGGCCACCCCGCCTTGGCTTTGTCCTTTATTCTGTGGTTTGGGGGCACCTTTCCCTTACTTCGGATTCACAGATCCAAAGTCTCACTTCTTCTGTTTAAACTTTTGCTCGACCTTGACGGCATATCGGTATGTCATGCTGAGTGAGTAGATGTTCAAGAATTCTATTTCTTCCTGGATGTACTTGTGCAGGCAGCCACGGTATTTGAGTACCAAATGCTGTTTTGAATCCTTGATACCCAAATTTGTGCGAAGGGTATGGAAAATATTGGTAACATTCGGCACGTCTTGGTCCCTTCCTTGCCATAGCGTGGTCCACTTTATGTATTGATCCTCATAGCTTCCGACAAGGTAGTACTGCTCCTTGATGGCATCCTGAAATGAATTCCAAGTGGGTGCGGCTGAAAATAGTGAGCCTATACTTTCATCCTTCTACTCGCAGTAGGTTTTCCACCAGTCCTTGACATGGGGGTCTTCATTGAGAAGAGCGAAAATAATCTTTTCCTGACTAGAAAAATCATGAACAGAAAAATAACCCTCTAGCAGATTTAACCATTTATCGACGGCATCTGCATCTATCTAACCCTCGAATATGGGGATTTCAAAATTAACTTGTACCTTAAACGGTGTGGCGTTTCCAGAGTAGCTATTGGAAGCCGCATCGCCCCTGGGTAGCCGCTAAAGGATCTGGGCAAAGTTGTCCATCATCGCGTTCCTTTGTCGCTCGAGGGCTTCTTCGAGCAAGATTTTGATAGGATCTCCTGCCCCCTCGTCTTTCTTTTCATCGGCCATGGGAGGCCGTCGAGATTTGTGAGGCTGGTCTTGCAAAGGTTCGAATAGTTCAAGGCCTAACTCCTTATATCCCGACCTCGTTGGGGACATGCAAAGAAAAACAGAGAAAAAAAAAGAAGATCGTTATAATACCACTGATCCGGATTTAAACAGGAATGCAACAGAGATAACCATAAACACAGAGATGCAGTGGAAATAATACTTCATTTCATTAATGTAAAATACTGAAATATGCTTACAAACAGAAATGGAAATAAACCAGTTAGGGCGATGGTAGCTTATCTCTGAGAAGAGATGTGGCGGCTACATGCCTCTAAGCTACCTTACAATGAGGCTCAAGGGCCTTTTTATTATTGAACAATAAAAGCAAACCCTAAACAACCAAAACCCTAACCCGAGGAGATGTAACACCAAGAGTTTATGGCCCCCGTTGGGGTGAGTTGGATAGCCAACTTCCCAGGGTCACGACTTGGTCATATTATCTCTGTTTGACGTGCATGATAACTTGTTGGAAAGATCTCTCCGAGGACTATGACGGAAAAGATGATTTTAGTTAAAAAATTGTTGGCGGTAGATTTCCAAAAAAACGTCATTTAGGGCCACAAAACGGCTCCGGAAGTTTAGGACTCGAAAAACTGCTAAAAATAGTAAACTATGCTACAATTAAGGAAACTGAAAAACTGAAAGAAGAAATGGTGGGGGTCCAAGTGAAATTGGCGGGTGGCCACCAATATCCACCTAGATCAGTTTAATTCTTCAAAAATTTTGTTGATGATAAAATTCCAACTGCTATTAAAGGAACTCAGAAATATTCAGATGGGGGAAAGGAAAAGGTTAGATATTTTAATCAAATATTTACATGCATTTTGAATAAATTCGCCGCCAACATTCAACCGCATGATTCCATTACAAAATATTATTATAATGTTGCCTTGGCTACTAACATTTCAATTTTTGTCAAGCGCATTGCAAAAGAAACTTTGGCTCTTAACTTTGCAGAAATAATTTTCGTAGAGAAGGAATTGAGGTCTACTAGGGTTATCACTAATCAGGAGGATTCAAAAGACTCCAAAGACACTTCTAAGAATTCCCAAGCCTCTTCTACTAAAGCTAAAGAGAAATATCCTTTTGATATGGACAACTTGACTAAATCTTTAAAGTTGTTAACCAACAAAGTATCAAAGCTTAAGAGGAAGTCAAGTGAGGCTTCTAACAATAAAAAGTATTTTAAGTCGTTCCTTAAGAAGAATTTAAACCAACTAGCTAAGTCTGCACAAAGCTCCAATGTTGTGTTCAATGTAGAAAATTTGGGCATGGATAATTATTGCACATTTCATCAAGAGGCTCATTTAGAGAAGACATGCCCTCATTGGAAACACAACATGAATGTTGTGGTTGCAAATTTTATTGACACTTTGACAGCAAAAGAGAAACTTAAGCAGACACAAGAAATTGAGGAACCTGCCTCGACAAAGGAAAAACAAAATGTTGGTGATTCAATTTTCACTTTTGATCTTATTCTCAACAATGATCGACAAGTTGTTGGTGAGCCCCCAATGGGTGATGCTCCTCTTCAAAAACCTACTAAGTAATATAACTCGAGGAGAAAAGAACCAATGACTGAGTAAGATGTGAGAAAGAAATTGTTAAGAAAAATATTACTGCGCAGCAATCCTACTCAAGGCACTCAGAATAAGTCTAGGGGTACCCATTCATAGAAAGGTGCTTCTTGGAACAATAAGAATAAGTCCACCACCCTTGACGTAGCGAACAAAGCTACACCACCTACCACATCAACACACCCTACTCATGATGAGGATATTGACTACAACATTATTGAATATATGAAAAAGGCTTGTGCAAATATATCCATATAAGAACTAGTCAAGATAGTAGGGAAAGGAGAATTGCTCATCCAAGCATTTGCATCTCATCCTCCATTAGGTAGAATAGTTTCTGCTTCTAAAGCTTTGTCCAGTAAGTCTTTAACCATTCTTGAATCAGTTGTTGATGCAACTAATGTAAATGTTAGGTTTGCTTGCCTCCTTTTTATGTTAAATTTTGAAATATTTAACCATAATGTCCATAATTGTCTAGTTGATTCGAGTGCATCTGTGAATGTCATGCTCCTATTTGTTTCCAAGAAGATTAATGCTACATTGGAAAATACTGGCGTTGGAATAATTGAGTTAAATAGATCTTTAGTTCAAGTAGTTGGTGAACTTAATAGCCTTATAATTTGTTTATCATCAGACCATAGAGTTCACCAATGTATCGATATTGTCATTATGGACATTTCAGAAGTTTATGGTTTATTGTTGACTACAGACTGGTCTAGCAAGCTGCAAGGATACTTTGTTACCGACTAGTTGCATTTATGGAATCTTTATAAGGGAAATAATAACCAAATCTGAGTCAAGAGTGAACCATTCATGAAGCATACCATCATGGATCTTGAAGTTCCTAATGGTCCTATCAGTTACACATAGATGATATTTTTAAATTGTTTTCTAGAGGTTGATCACGGATGTTATTTTGCGCAGCCTTTGTTGAAAATGCAACAAGAAATTCTCAATTAGATTTTTCCTTGATTAAGTTGAGAAAACTTGAATTTCCACATAAACAAACAACTTGGATGGTATTAACTTATGTGACATGGCTTGTGTCACCCAGTTTACTCAGTAAATTTGAGTTGGAGGAGATAGAGTTTAGTTAAACATGTGTGATTGCTAATTTGTAGCAATCAAGGTCAGTTATCTAAGGTTGTTTTTAGTTAAACTAGTTCCAACTGTTGGATGAACTAGTGGAGGGTCAAGTTGTGCAGTGGGACTTCAATAAAACTCAGTGATCATCTAGTTAACAGATCAATCAACCCAATATAGCTAGTGCATGCAGAGAATTCAAGTTACCCAGTTGAGGTGGAGATTCCAGGGCAGTGTAACATCAGTTGTAGACTAGTCTTGAGTGTACAAGTGTTGCATGAGTCAGATGATCTGCCTAAGGAATTGCACAATTCAATTTGAGGAATTTCCTAAATAATAGGGGCTTAATTCCTCAAGGAACAGTGCAAGGAAATAAGAGCTCAAGCAGAGGAAAATTTTAACTAAGTCTGGGTTAGAGGCATTCAGTGAGCACATAGCTAAGTTATGCACTTGTAGGGAGTGCTCAGTTGAAAAAATAAATTCTAATATATCTATATTCATTTGATTAATGCAAGTAGACATTGGGGCTTTTAGTAGATTTCTTTCCCCAGATAAAAATACTTGTTGCATGTATGTTATTTCTTCTTGCATGTCTGAGATTTTTGTTCTAAATTATGAATTTATGTCCACAAAGAAATAGAGTAGGTTTGTGTCTTGTGATTTTGATTAAAACTTCATGAGAAGTTACAAATCTACAGCCTAATTTCTACATGGTATCGAAGCAGGATTCACATTAGAGCAGGAAATTTGAAGTTGTTTCTCAAAGGTTTGAATTTGAAGATCAGTATAGTAGGATTTCTTCAGAGCTGAGAAGATGGCCTTCAATGGACTAAGGCTAGAGTATGCCTTGGAAGGCACCTCAAATTTCGTTGCATGGAAGGATTGGATGGAGGCAGTATTGGATGATAATGGATTGCTTGAATATGTCGGGACGGATATTCCAAGACCACCAACAGCTGATGTTTAAGACCTTTCACAATGGAAGAAATATGTAGCCAAGGCGAAGAGAATAATCTTGGAGGGAGTGTGGGATCATATTGTCTCCATGGAAAATAAACTTCATTTGTGATGTGGAAAGCACTGACATAATTGTTCAAGAATAGTAGTTACCATAGGACCTCGTGCTCAAGGATAACCTTAGAAGTATCAAGAAATAGAAGAATGACACTATACTGAAGTATATGATCAGGTTCACACAATGTCATGATGAATTAGGCAGGGTCTGTGTTACTGTTCCTGAAGATGACTTGGTAAGATTAGCCCTTATGGGCCTTCCCAAGAGCTAGCATAGCTATCAAAATTCGCTGAACAAAAGGGAGAAATACCGAATTGGGAAATCTTATGGTCTAATTTGGTACAGGAGGAAATAAGGCGGAATATCAGAGATGTGACTTCATCCAAGGGTGAGGATGAAGAAAAAATTGCATTGGTCGGAAAGACAAAGAAGGGAAAAGGGAAGAAATCCCAATCCAAACCAGAATCCAGTCAAGGGGGCAAGAAGAAAGATTTTTCAAAAATTAAATGCTTCCATTATCATGAATGAAAGAACTATGCCACGAAGTGTCCACACAAGAAGACAAGCAAGAATACCTCAGGAGGAGTAGCTAGTGAAGCTTTGGCTTCACAGTTCGAGCTTGACTTTACCCTCATTGCATGCATGGCCAGCACAGTGATGGGGAGCGTGTGGTACTTGGACTTAGGTGCATCATTCCACATGACAGGGTGTAGATACTTTTTCAGTGACCTGGAGGAGAAATATTTGCAGATGCACATCGATATGGGGGATGAAGGAAAGTACAACATGACCAGGATTTGTACAATCACCTTTCAGAGTGAGTCAGGCTCCCCCCTCAGGCTCAAGGATGTCATGTTCATTATGGGCCTAAAGAAAAATCTCATCTATTTTGCAATTTTGGAAGACCATGATTATAATGTGATATTCAACAAAGGAAAGGCATTCCAGAGACACATAGCCATGGGACAGGTGAATAAGATCAGGGTTCGTGTGAAGAATTTGTACAAGCTAGATGTGGAGGATTATGTTGGATTGAGCATAAAGCCAGAGAAGGTGCAAATCCGCGATGTCGGTGAACTCTGGCATTGAAGACTTGGCCATTTTCATCATGGCACTTTGAAGATCATCCAACAGATAACCACAGGCCTCCCCAAAGGAGCACTTGAGCAACAAGATGTATACAAAGGATGTACTTTGGGGAAATACACAAAATCCTCATTCCATTATCGGGACAGAAAAGCACATGCAGTCCTAGAAAGGAGTCAGTCTAATGTCTGTGGACCTTTCTTGACAACCTCCACTTCCAGGCACAAATATTTTGTCATTTTTATTGATGACTTCTCACATAAATGCTAGATCTTCTTCATGCGAAAGAAGGATGAGACATTCTCCAAGTTCATAGAATTCAAGGCACTGGTTGAGAAAGAAATAGGAAAGAAGGTGAAGGTTCTAACGATCGATAATAGAGTTGAGTACGTGTCAAATGAATTTAAAAAATTATGTTCAAAAGAAGGTATTCGATGAGAGTTGACAATACCCCACAACCCACAGCAGAATGGGGTGGCTGAGAGAAAGAACCGTATCATTGGGGGAGTGACGAGGGTGATGTTGCATGATCAATTCCTACCTCTGCATTTGTGGGTTGAGGCATGCAACACAACAGCCTATTTGGAGAAACAGAGTCCCCATCGGATTTTGGGCATGATTACGCCATAGGAGGCTTTCTTGGGGAGAAAGTTAGATGTGTCGCACTTTGGTATTTTTTGAGCCTCTGTTTACTGCCATGTCTCCAAAGAATCAAGGAAGAAGCTAGAGCTGACATCAGAATTGGGGGTATTTGTGGGTTACACAAAAACTCCCCACAACTATCATGTGTACTTTCGATCCCTCAGAATGACAGTTGTACGAAGGGATGTAAAATTTGATGAAGATAATGTGATGTGGAGATCTCTTGATAGGGAGCTTCAGATCCCACCAGAAGAGGATCTTTTAGCTCTAAAGGAGGAGCCTCAAGAAGTTGTGAAGCAACCACAAATTAAGGAGAAGAGGGTGGAGACAACCACTCAAGCAAATCCATCTAGAGAAGGAAGGAAAAGTACTAGGGAAGCTGAGAGACTTTTGCATGATGTGAGGGAGAATGTGGGTGCTCCTTCAAATTAGTGCAGGCAAAGAAGGTCACTAGATTAGTAGACTGGGTACATCACTCTAATGACAAATATTGTAGAGGCTAAGCCATCCTCTTTTGAGGAAGCAGTAGAGAAACCTATATGGGTTGATGCAATGGTGGAGGAATATGAATCCATTGTAAAGAACAGTGTTTGGGAAGTGATTCCAAGACTAGCAGACAAATCAGTTGTGGGTTCGAGAAGGATATTCAAGGTAAAGTGTGTAGCATACGAAAGCATAGAAAAGTAAAAGGACGAATTTGTGGCCAAAGGGTACTCTCAATTTGAGGGGATTTACTATGAGGAGACCCTTGCTCCTATAACAAGGTACTCATCCATTAGATCAATTCTTGCTTTGACTACATAGATGGGGTGGAATATCCACAAGATGGATGTGAAAACAACATTCCTCAATGGATTTATTGAGGAGGAGGTGTATATCGAGCAATTAGAAGACTTCGATACTTTTGATTGGGAGTCTCATGTGTGCAGACTCAAGCAAACATTGTATGGTCTCAAGCAAGCACCTTGTGCTTGATACACTAGGATTGATAGTTATCTCACTAGTTTGGGCTTCACCGAAAGTGAATCGAATGTAAACCTCTATCATATCTTGGTATAAGGTAAATTGTTTATTATTATCTTATATGTTGATGATTTTATTTTAACTGGTGATGAGAAGTTAATCATATCTTGCAAGGAGGACCTTGCAAGAGAGTTTGAAATGAAGGACATGGGTCTCATACACTACTTCCTCGGATTGGAATTATGGCAAGGCAATGGGTGTAACACCCTCCTCCCACATTTACCCAAGCTAACTGGTCCACCAAGGTAAACATGTGACAAAGATTTACTTTGATATGATTCAACTCCCTAGGTACATTTAAGGAAGTGGAACTAACAAGACACGACCAATCTGACCTTCCTCGAGAGCTCCTTCACGAGACAACCAACCCTTCTAAGTGCCCAACCCCTAAGAAAAATTGATGTTTTTTTTATCTAGACCCCCAGTTGCTCCCATCACAAGCCATGCATGTGACTAATACCTTCCAGTCGCTCCCACAATACCGCATGCATGTGGTTGTGGACTTGTTCAGGAAGCTCTATGCCAGCAGCCCTGGATTCTGTACCACTTTTTCAAATCCAGGACTCACGCCACTACCCAAAACTTCATGAAACTTCTAGAAAAGATAAGTAGCATTGAGATAAGGTTACTAATGCAAACACTTGACCAAGGAAATGATCTAACCCCTACTAGCCATGACAGGCATTCGTCAAACATATCGTAAGCATGAAATATATAGGTCATAACAACATATCTGAACATAGATATCTCATACTTATCTAAGAATAATTAAGGAGGATTGGTATCTCCTCCCAATAGATGCATTGTTATATATTAGATCATTCATCCATTATTATTTCATCTAATAACCAAAACATGATGAGATCCATACATCAAGATTATCATAAAACATGCTCATAACCAACAATTAACCAAAGATATATCAATGATGAAACAACTATTATAGCCACATAATGACAAGCACATTTACTCACGAAAATACCAAAGGAAAAGGATCTCTTATTAACATATGAAAATCAAACCATGTCAGGGACTTCCATGTACCACTCGACCATAGATTAGGCTAAACCAAATCTCTCTTTCAGCCAATCACCCCCGCGCCATATTCCAAGCATGAATGTGGGATCTCATGAAAAAAATAAAACAAAACCAAACCAAGTCTTTCAGAGGCCAAACCACCTCAACACTCAACCAGCAATTCCACCTCACGATCGGACATCACTAACCATCATCAGATCGGTCTCTACCCAAGTTTTTTAGGGCTCCAGAGCGTTTGTTCCAACCAAGGCTTCCAGGACTAGTAACTCAACCCATAGTTGTTGTCAAGCTCCAGAGTGTTTATCCAACCAAGGCTTTCAGGACTAGTAACTCATCCCACCAAGGGCTCTGGAGCGTTTTTCCAACCAAGACTTCCAAGACTAGTAACTCAACCCAAGTTTTTACAGGGCTTCTAGAGTGTTTGTCGAACCAAGGCTCCAGGAAATAGTAACTCAACCCACATCCAAAGGCACATGAGCACCAACTAGAAAACAAAGATAAACACACAACACCATGGTTATCCAGGAAATGGAAAGGCTAGGGAAAACCATTTTCAATCTAGGCAATCCTCCATGCCAATGACAGATCATAACCAAGAAACCACATGCATGTGTCATGCATGCCAAAACTAGCAAGGAAATCATACATGCAACTTGGTACCTTGAAGCAAAACTCATTGTCTTTGCTAATCTCGATGTCCTCTTTCACTTTATTGCTCTTCTTTTTCCTTCTTGCTCCAAATCCCAATTATGCCACACTCCTCCAAGAGTGATCCAAGAAAACTATGTGTGCAATAGTATGAGAAAGAGAGAATGGAGAGAGAGCTCTCAAAACTGAACTAACAAGATCTAACACTGACAAAAAGTTGTGAATTTATCTGTATAAGCCTTTTTATGATTGAGGCCTCTATTTTCTTCATTTTCCATTATTTTCCTCCTCACATGCAACCTGTGACCTTTCACCTTCCTTTTCTCCTATTTTCCATTATTTTCATAAATAAATGCCACTTTGCCTTTGTCAATTTCCATAGCCATAAATTAATCACAAGTGATCCCCGTCACTATGTTTTTTCCCAACATTCAGCTTGGAATACGTGTCCCATGATGTTGGTTATTATTTTCCTTTATTAACTTTATTACATTGATTTTTTACCAGGTATGTTACAAAACCCTCCCCCTTGGGGGGACACCGTCCTCGGGGTTCAATGAAACCTACAACCAGCAAGACTGCTAAAAATCAAAACATACTGCCCATGGAGCTTTATCACTTAGCTCATTGGAATATTTACAATGGACAACCTACTAAAAAGTAAACCAACATGATAAACATAGCAACATGATAACCATAACGCTTATTGGAGCTTTATAACACATCTCATGGTGGTATTTACATCCATATACATATATACATATGCCAAAACACCACACTAAAACATATGCCAAAAACATCTGCTCAACTAGAGAAGAGAGAAGGATACATAGCCTGCATCTGATCAAACATCTCC
Source organism: Pinus tabuliformis (assembly GCA_031772625.1). Taxonomy (NCBI): domain Eukaryota; kingdom Viridiplantae; phylum Streptophyta; class Pinopsida; order Pinales; family Pinaceae; genus Pinus; species Pinus tabuliformis. Next base: position 294,232,518 of record CM062813.1, read on the forward strand.
CATGTAGCTTTATTTGGCCCAAAGTGCTTCCATTGCACTTTAACTTTCTTGATTGCTCAGTTTCGGAGCGTGAGCATCCTTTGTTGCAATATGCACTGAGGTTCTAGCTGGAATTCTCCTTCTGGCTCCATCTGTAATACAGACCATTAAATCACATGTCTAGCATCTTTAACATAGTTCTTAAGCAATGACACATGGAATTTCATTTTCGGAGGCAATGCAAGTCATTAGGCTACTGGTTCAATCCTCTCAAGAATCTTGAAAGGTCCATAAAACCAAGGTGCCAACTTGGCACATGATCCAACCCTCAAGGAGCTCTTCTTAGGCTTGATGCGCAAGTACACTTGTTCCCCAACCTAAAACTCCTTAAACATCATGTTTTGATCTACATAACTCTTATGTCTATCTTATGTTGCTTTCTCCATCGCTTCCAACATGTCGGGTCCTATCAACACCTTGTTCATTGAATCACTCCAACTATGGGAGTATTACAACTCCACCCATACAGTGCCTCGAACGGACTTGTCCTCGGTGACTCTTGATACCGATTGTGGTAAGAAAAATCAACCAATGGACGGTACTCTTCCCATCTCCTTTGTTGATGCATCACATACATCCTCAACATGTCCTCCAAAATCTTGTTGACCCTCTCTATCTGTCCATATGTTTGTGGATGATAAGTTGTATTGACGGCCAACTTTGTACCCAAACCTGGAAATAACTCTTTCCAAAACCTAGAAGTGAACTTAGCATCCCTGTCTGGCACAATTTTCCTTGGAACACCATGCAACCTCACTACATCTCAAATGAATACCTGTGCTACATCATTAGCTGAATAGGTAGACTTCATCGGAATGAATTGCGCTACCTTTGTCAACCTTACCACCATAACCATGATGGAATCATGCTGTCTAGATGTCCTTGGAAAATCTGTGATGAAATCCATGGAAATGACTTCCCATTACCACTTTGTTATCAGAATAAGTTGTAATAATCCACCTGGATACTTACATTCTACCTTTACCTATTGATAATCAAAGCATTTGGCCACAAACTTTTCCACTTCCTTCTTCAAATTCAACCAATAATAGAATGTATTCACCTTTGTTAATGTATTCTGATATCCTGGGTGACCTGAATATGGCTTAGCATGAAATTACCTCAATATAAGCTTCTTGAGCTCGCTGTTGTCCAGTAATATCATGTCCCTAAATCTAACCAAACCATTTGTTGTGAGACAATAGTCCACATCCTGATCACCTGTACCATGTTGTAACTTATGCCTAAGCTCCATATACATGTCATCTTGTTGACCCACCTGCAAGATCTGATCATGTATATTTGTCCCATATGAGATCATAGTCATTATGTGGTTTACCTGTACTCTCCTACTAAGAGAATCTGCAACCCTGTTCTCTTCACCTTTAATGTACCTTATTTCGAAATTGAACTCACTAATTATGTTCAACCATCTAGCTTATCTGGCATTCAGGTTCGGTTGGTCAAATAGATACCTCAATCCACTATGATCGCTCATCAATACAAACCTCATGCATTGAAGATAATGTCTCCACATCTTCAATGCATGGACGATCGTTGCCAACTCAAGATCATGTGTCAGATAATTCTTCTCATGCTCATTCAATTTCCTTGATTCATAGCACACTACCTTTCCTTCTTGCATCAGGACTCCACCAAGTCCTTTATTGCAATCATTTGTACATACCACAAAATCTTTGTCTGGATTTGCAATCTTTAAAAGTAGATAATTTTTCAACAACTGCTTCAATTTCTCAAAACTCGCTTCACATTTCCTCTGTCCATTCAAATTTCTTACCTTTCCTCTACAATGATGTAATGGGATAGGAAATTCGTGAGAAGTTCCTGATGAACCTCCTATAATATCCTGCTAACCCCATGAATGATCTTACCTTATCCACATTTCTAGGAGTTGCCCATTCCATGATAGCTCTTATCTTTTTCGGATCCACTGCTATGCCTTACTTGGAAACCACATATCCTAAGTAAAGTACCTCTATCTAAAAAAACAACATTTTCTAAGCTTGGAATACAACTAATGCTCTCTTAGAAATCCCAGTATTGTTGCTAAGTGTTTGACATGCTCTTCCTCATTCTTAGAATATACCAATATATCATCAATGAATATAATAACAAACTTGTCTAGATAAGGACGCAATATTCATCATGCACATAAAAGTAGTTGGAGCATTAGTCAAACCAAATGGAACTACAACAAACTCATAATGCCCATACCCAGTCTGGAAAGAAGTCTTGTAGATGTCTTCTTCCTTATGCGTACCTAATGGTATCCTAATCTCATATCAATATTCAAGAACATTGTTACTCCCTTCAACTGGTCAAATAAATCATCAATTCTCGGCAACAGATACCTATTCTTTATGGTCACTTTGTTCAACTACCTATAATCAATGCATAACCTAAGAGTACCATCCTTCTTCTTCACAAACAACACTGGTACACCCCAAGGCAACACACTTGGCCTAATGTATCCCTTGTCAATCATTTCCTTCAACTGCAACTTTAATTCCACTAACTCTGGTGTGCTCATCCTCTATGGTGCCTTTGATGCTAGTGTTTCCCCTGGTGCCAACTTATTAGAAAATTTCACTTCCCTATGAGGTAGAAACTTTGGAATCTCTATCGGGAACACATCCTGAAACTGTTGTAAAATCAAATACCTTTTCACGTCATTCACATCCTCAACTTCCTTACCTTTTTCACTAGAAATATGTACTGCAAATAACACACACCCTTTCCTACGACTACACGTTTCCTCATAGTTGTCACCATTCTAACTAATGTTTCCTTCTTCTTACCTTGCAAGATTCTTTGTTCCTCGTTATCATCCAAGCACTCAATAGCTTTGTCATAACAATCCACCTTGGTCATGTGAAGATATATTCAATCCATACCCAAAAGCATACTATATGATCCCAATGGAAGTACATTTAGATGTGTTGATGTAGGCATGGCATTCAACTCAAATTCACAAGCTCTTACCCAATGATGAACTCTCTTCTTAGTACCTATATCCAACTGCACTAAGAAAGACATTGCACGCACTTCTTTATTCAAACTACACTTATCCACCAGGTCAGGATTAACATAACTATAATTATATCCAAGGTCAATCAAAATAAAAACAACTTGATCACAAAGCTTACCATCCATCTCGATAATAGATGTTTGGTGATCTTCCTGCCTGTTATCCGGCACTGCATAGATCCATGGAATGCTCTTCCCAACATCCCCAACTATATGTGCTTCATATGCATTGTAAATATGAGGCATACCACCATGATTCTATGGACAATCTCTTATGTGATGCTCTCCTCCACAAGTCCAACACTGCAAGGCCTTCCTGCCATCACCCTTTTTCTTCTCCTCAGACCGAAATCCCTGTCCTCTCTCATATGCATTAAACTTATTAGGCGGTGTTGCATTCTCTTTATTTCCTGTTTCCTAAGGTCTTGTTCGCTTCTTATTCCATTTTCCATTATTCTTCTCATTACCTTTCCAAACCTGCCTAGTCTCATATCTGCACTTTGATTGCTCATAAAAATGTTTTAGCTTCCTAATGGATTCTTCCAATGATATAGGCTCATAAAACTCAATCCTGCCCTTGAATGCTACTACTAACCCACTGATGAATCTCTAAATCTTGGCCTTATCCTCCTTAAGATAAGACACATACCTCAATAAATCCAAGAATCTGCCAGTGTACTCCTAATCGGTCATAGATCCCATCTTTAGCTCATAGAACTCATTTTCCCTTTCATCATAGTATCTCTCTAATAGATACTTATTTCTAAAAAGTCTCTCAAACGCATTCCAAGTCAACTCCTCTTCATGAATACCTCTAACTTTATTTGAATCTTCCCACCAGATTTATGTTTTACCTTTAAGATGAATATAGCTATTCTGGCCTTCATGTTCTCTGAGTAATCATGCAATCTGAAGAAATTATTCATCCCAAGAAACCACACTTTTTCATCTTATGACTTGTTCATTTCCTTGTCAAATGTAGGTGCCTTTGCTTTCTTGAACTCATCTAAAAAATATCCCTTGCCACTCCTCCTATAGGGATGATAACAATGATGAGCATGATACTTGTCTGAACCAGAACTAGAGTAAATCACATGTCCACTGCCTCATTTATCAGGTGTATCCAAGAATCTTCCATCTCTAACCATGTCATCTATATCCAACCTATGCCCACCATGTGACCTAATACCATATGCTCCATTAGTCCTATCCTCCTGCCTATGACTGATTCTAAATGGTCCTTGTCTCTGCAAGTCTAACAAACTCTGAAGAATCATCGCATTGACCTCTACTTGTTTCTCTTGTTCCTTAGAAAGTCCCTCTTGTGATTGAATGGTTCGGTCATTATCTTCTTTGCAACTCCTTATTTATGTCTTCAAACTTCTCAAAGTGTCTCCTATGTTAGGAGAATATCCCTCACTGTATTTCTCATCTGATCTATAGGGAGAATCTCGTGAGTTGTAGTCTACCATCTTGCTAGTCATCTTTGATCTTCTCTTCCTGCAAGGTATATCATGTTAGCTAAACCAAATTATAAACAAACCAACGTACCTCAATATAGTTCAGGGGAGGATCTCTCGTCTACAAGATTAACCAGATTAGCACAATACATGTATAATCATAATCATCATAATATATAGACATCATCTTAATCGTCATCCAGTTACCATGCATAATTCCACAATTATAACATCGAATACGTTTTATGCATAACAAACATATGGATGACACACATGCATAAAAATGCATACATAATCAACATACATTCATGAAAACACATCTTAACAACGACATCATCATCTTCTACATGACATCACAACAGAAACAATGGCTAGTACCATGCATGCATAAAAAACACATAGACAACAAGCATAATGAACATATATGCAACTGACATGTACACATGACAACACATTCATCCAAAGAGAAAGGAGAACCAAATATCACCTAAGGAGAATGGAACCATGCTCAGATACCACTCTGTAACACCCTACTCCCACATTTACCCAAGCTAACAAATCCATTGGGGTAAACATGTGATGAAGAGTTATTATGATATAGTTCAACTCCCCTGGTACAATTAAGAAAGTGGAACTAAGAAGACACAACCAATCTGACCTTCCTCAGGAGCTACAAAACCTTCAAGAGACAACCAACCCTTCCAGGTGCCCAACCCCTAAGACAAAATTATGTTTTGTTGATCTAGACCCCCATTCGCTCCCATGACAATCCATGCATGTGACTGAGACTCTCCAGTCACTCCCACAACAAGGCAGGCATGTGAACTATGTCCTTGTTTTGTGTTAGCGACCCTAGATTTTGTGCCACTTTTCCAAGGCCAGGACTCATGGCATTACCCAGAACTTTATGAAATTTATAGAAAAGATAATTAGTAGTGAGATAAGGTTAATAATGAAAACACTTGATAAAGAACTTGATCTGACCCCTACTAGCCATGACAGACATTTCGTCAAACATATCGTAAACATGAAATCTACAGGTCATAACAACAGATCTAAACATAGGGATCTCATACTTATCTGAGAATCGTCGAGGAGGATTGATATCTCCTCCCAATATATGAATTTTTATCTATTATATAATTCATCCATTATTATTTCATCTACTAACTAAAACATAATGACAGCCATACATCAAGATTATCATAAAACATGCTCATAACCAGCAAATAACCAGAGATATATTAATGATGAAACAATTATTAAAGCCACAAAATGACGACCACATTTACTCATGAAAATACCAAAGGAAAAGGATCTATTATTAACATATGAAAATGGACCAACCAAGTCAGGGACTTCCATGTACCACCCGACCATAGATTGGGCTAAACTAAATCTCTCTTTCAGCCAATCACCCTTGCGCCATATTCCAAGCATGAATGTGGGATCTCATGAAACAAATAAAACAAAACCAAACCAGGGCTTCCAGAGGCCAAACCACCTTAACCCCCAACTAGTGATTCCACCTCACAGTCAAACATCACTAACCATCACCAAATCAGTCTCTACCTAAGTTGTCCACGGCTCCAGAGAATTTATTCCAACCAAGGATTCCAGAACTAGTAACTCAACCCACAACTATTGTCGAGCTCCAGAGCGTTTGTCCAACCAAGGCTTATAAGACTACTAACTCAACCCACCAAGGGCTCCAGAGTGTTTTTCCAACCAAGGCTTCCAAGACTAGTAACTCAACCCAAGTTGTTATAGGGCTTCTAGAGCATTTGTCTAGCCAAGGTTCCAGGAACTAGTAACTCAACCAACAGCCAAAGGAATGTGAGCACCAACCAAAAAATAGAGATAAACCCACAACACCATGGTTATCCAGGAAATGGAAAGGCCAGGCAAAACCATTGTCAATCCAAGCAATCCTCCATGGCAATGACATATCATAACCAAGAAACCACATGCATGCCAAAACTAGCAAGGAAATCATACATGCAACTTGGTACCTGCAAGAAAAACTCATTGTCGCTGTTGATACTGATTTCTTCTTGCACTTTCCTACTCTTATTTTTTCTTCTTGCTCCAAATCCCAAGTATGCCACACTCCTCTAAGATTGCTCCAAGAAAACTCTAAGTGTGTAAGAGTATGAGAGAGAGAGAATAGAGAGAGAGCTCCAAAAAATGAACTGACAAAAGCTAACACAAAGGCTATGAACTAATCCTCATAAGCCTTTTTATCATTAAGGCCTCTATTTTCTTCATTTTCCATTATTTTCCTCCATTTTCCTCCTCACATGCAACCTGTGACCTTTCACCTTTATTTTCTCCTATTTTCCCTTATTTTCATAAATAAATGCCACTTTTTCTTTGCCAATTTCCATAGCCCTAAATTAATCACAAGTGATCCCTGTCACTATGTATTTTCCCAACATTCAACTTGGAATATGTGTCCCATGACCTTGGTTATTATTTGTCTTTATTAACTTTATTACATGTATTTTTTACCAGGGTTATTACAATGGGGAATTTCTTGTCTCTCAGGGCAAGTATCCCAATGAGATACTTCAGAGGTTCCACATGGATAGTTGAAAACCCATGGAGACACCTCTAGCGACCAACTAGAGGAAAGAGGATGCCACTTCAGGTGAGGAAGTGGATGCTACCATTTACTAGCAGTTGGTGGGTTCACTAATGTATCTTATGAATACATGACCAGATATGAGCTATTTAGTTAACCATCTAAGCCAGGCTATGGTTAGGCACCCAACCAAATTATTTTGGAAGGTAGCTAAGCATGTTCTATGGTACCTCAGAGGCACTACCTACTTTGGACTATGGTACAAATGAACAAAAGGAGTGAAGTTATGTGGCTTCACAAATGCAGATTGGGCGAGGAGTCCATCAAACCAAAGGAGTACATTAGGTGGAATTTTCAGTGTTGGGTCTGCAAAGGTTTCTTGGTATAGTAGGAAGTAAAGATCTGTGGCACTCAGCTAGGCAGAAGCAGAATACATGGCTACCAGTCAAGCAACATGTGAGACGATCTGAATGAGAAAGATACTTGTTGGATTGTTTGGTCAGATTATGGATCCAATAGTGATCTACTGTGATAATCAGATTTGCATCAAGCTCTTTGAGAATCCTATTTTTCACAATTGATCCAAGCATATAGATATATGGCATCACCATTTACGGGATTGTGTGCAGAGGCAGGTAATGTTGTTGTAGTACATTTTGACAAAGGAACAAGATGTTGACATTTTGACAAAGTCGTTTTCAAGAGGGAAGTTTGAGTTCCACAGGTGTAGGATAGAGGTGGTTGATAATCCCTTTCTTACTGAGAGGGAACATTAAAAAATATAGCAAGAAACTCTCAGTTTTATTTTTTCTTGATTAAATTGAGAAATTCGAATTTCCACATCAGTAGACAACTTGGATGATGTTAATTTGTGTGACATGGCTTGTGTCACACAGTTTACTCAAAAAATTCAAGTTGGAGGAGTTAAAGTTCAGTTAAGCATGTATGATTTCTAATTTATAGCAATCAAGGTCAGTTATCTAAGGTTTTTTCCAATTAAACTAGTTCCAACTATTGGAGGAGCTAGTGGAGAGTAAAGTTGTGCAGTGGGACTTTAGTCAAACTCAATGATCATTCAGTTAACTGATCAATCAACCTAAAATAACTAGTTAATGTAGATAATTTGAGTTACCCAATTGAGTTGTAGATTCCAAGGTAGTGTAACATCAACTGTAGACTAGTCTTGTGTGTACAGGTGTTGCATGCAATCAGATGATCAGTATAAGGAATTACACAATTAAATTTGAGGAATTTTCTAAATAATAGGGGCCTAATTCCTCAAGGATCAACAAAAATAAATAGGAGCTCAGTAGAGGAAAAATTGGACTAAGTCTGGGTCAGAGGCCTCTAGTGAGCAGAGAGATAGGTTATGCACTTGCAGGGTGTGCTCAGTTGAGAAAAGAAATTGTAATACATCTTTAATCATTTGATTAATGCAAGCAGAAATTGGGGTTTTTAGCAAATTTCTTTCCCTAGATAAAAATACTTGTTGCATGTGTGTTATTTCTTCTTTCATGTCTAAGATTTTTGTTCTAAACTGTGAATTAATGTCCACATAGCAGTAGAGTAGGTTTGTATCTTGTGATTTTGATTAAAACTTCATGAGCAGTTGCAAATCTACAGCCTAGTTTCTATAGCCTTTACCTGAACCACCAGAAACACATTTGGAACTCCTTCCTTGCAATCCAACTTTGCAAATGATTCTTGTATTATAGATGTAAATAGTGCTAGTGTAGGATCTAACCCTAGTGTTTGTAACATTTGGACATTGTAATTTGAATGTTTGAAAATGCAGGAGGGTTCTGGAGCTAGTTGTATTCTAATAAACCCATGAGGGAACAAATATTTGATCTCATTCCACTTGGAATTTGAGTGCACTAAAAATGTTACTGAGTATGAAGCACTCATTATCAGTTTAAACAAATCCATTGACCTCAAATTTTAAGCGCTTAAAGTAATAGGTGACTCAGAAATTGTTGCATGCTAGGTACGAAATACTATTCATTGTGTGTCGCCTAATCTCAAAAACTACCAACAAGAGGTATGGCATCCAATTTCGCATTTCCAAGCTTTTAATATTAATTATGTTCCTAAATTCATAATGTTGTTGTAGATACATTAGCTAATGTTGTTGCTAGGTTGTCACCATTAAGAAATGGATTTTCAGTTGAGATTATTTATAGGCCATTTGTGCTCAATAACATTACTAATTTTCTTCTTTTTAATGATGACCAGTAGATACTAGACTTCATGAAAAACGTTAATGTGTTTAACGAAGTGGCCATTGATGAAGACGAGCATGAGAAATACTGGTAGGAATCGGCTCAGTCAAACAAAGAAAACCCCATGCCTAAGGGTGTGGTATTTTTGGAAAAGTTGTGTGACCTACATAATTGTTTCATGGGACCCGTTAATGTGAAAACTCACATTTCTACCCTTTCGCACAAACAAGTGAATCTTGGTACACAAGAATATCTTAAATATGCAAATATCGGTATGTGTTGCACAACTCAAGAGCGGCAAGCTTTTATCCGCCTTTTCAAACAGTATTAAGATGTGTTTGCTTGGACATACGATGACTTGAAAACCTATGACACGTGAATAATATAGCATGTGATACCTATCGAAGAAGGGGTAAATCCTTTCCAGCAAAAATTGAGAATATTTCATCCTTTGCTTGAACCCCTCATTTAGGAAGAACTAAGAAAATTGTTGGATGCTTAAATCATATTAAAAGTTCGTCATTCCACATGGGTCTCAAATCTGGTTCCTGTAAGGAAGAAGTCCAAAGAGATACACCTCTGTGTCGATTTCCCCAATTTGAATTAGGCTTCAGACGAGAAAAATTATCCCATGTCGTCTATGGAACAAATTATTCAAACAATATCTGGGTTGGACATGTTCTTGTTACTAGATGGTTTTTTCAGATACAATCAAGTTCTAGTAGCAGAACCTAACAGACACAAAACTACTTTCGAGACAAAGTGGGGTACCTTTGCTTTCAAGCAAATTCCTTTTGGACTCATTAAGGTAGGAGCTACCTTCCAACAAGCTATGGACATCATGTTCTGTGGCTTAATTGGATAGAGACTAGTGGTATACTTGGATGATGTTACAGTATTTTCAAAGAAGATATATGATCACTTGCGTCTTCTAAGATAGAATTTTGAGCAATGTCAAAAATAGGAAATATATTTAAATCTTAAGAAGAGAATCTTCGAAGAGTCTGAGGAAAATCTCTTAGGCCATATCATAGCTAAGAGCAGGATCAAAGTAGACCTAGAGAGGGTTAAGACTATTTCTTAGATTCCCTTCCTAGTGAAACAAAAACCCATGCAATCCTTCCTATGGAAAATCAACTTCCTTCGCAAGTTCCTCTCAGATTATGCTTAGATTGTTAAACCATTACATGAGATGATTAAGAAGGATGCATTTTATAAGTGGGATAAAAGGGAGAAGGATTCCTTCGCCCACATTAAGCAAACAATTTTTTAAGCTCTTGCATTGTATAGTCCATATTTCAGCAAAGATTTCTTGTTATATACTTTTGTTGTTGACACATCTCTTGCAATCATTCTCACACAAAAGAGCGATCAAGGAAATGGGTGACCTATATCATTTATGAGCGTCAGCTTATATGGATATGAATTGAACTACCCCACCATTGATAAGCAAGCCTATGCATTATACAAGGTGGTAAATGACTTTAGGCCTTACCTTTTGAAGAGTAATGTCATTATCTTTGTATCTCACCCTGCGGTCAGATCACTTTTTGTACAACAAGAATTGGGTGAGAGAAGGGTAAACTAGATGACAATATTATAAGAGTATGATCTTGAATTCAAGATATCTCATAGCATAAAAGGCCATGGTCTTTGTCAGCTTGTAGCAGAAGTGGTTAGTGCAACAAAAGAGGAAGCTTCTAGATGGGAGAAGGAAATCAAGATCTATAATATTGAACAAGCTACCCCCATTGACACAACCACGTCTTAGTACGTGGATGTGTGATAGTATCTTAAGAATGATACCTTACCCTCACATTTATCTGCAAGACAAAAGAGGGCCATTAGACTTAAAGCACTATCATATCAGCTAGTACATGGTGTGATTTTTTGGAAGCATCACAATGGGGTCCTACTCAGATGTCTAGAAGCACCAGATTCAGAAAGGGTGCTAAAATATCTTCACGACGGTCTATCTAGCGGGAACTTTGCAGGTGATACTACTATGCATAAAGTCATGTGGGTTGGTTATTATTGGCTCACATTATTCAAATATGCTCATTCATATGCTCGTAAGTGCTCAGTTTATCAAAGAGGTGTTGGCCACCATAGAAAGTCATCCACCCCATTGCAACCCATTGCTATCAAAGAACCTTTTCAATAATGGGGATTGGATGTCATTAGTGAAAATTTCCCACATTCACCAAAGCAGCACCGCTATATCTTGACCACTACAAATTATTTTACTCAATGGGTTGAATAAGTTCCTATAAAACAAGTGAATGAGTAGGAGGTCATCAACTTCCTCCAACATAGTATTATCACTAGGGTTGGCGTTCCTACATCACTTGTTTTTTATAATGCAATAGATTTTTCATCACTAAAACTTTATTATTTTGCATTAGAGAATGGTATTGTTTTAAAGCATGCATCTAATTATTACCCCCAGGGAAACGATTTAGCTGAATCAACCAATAAGAATTTAATATGCATCATCAAGAAAATCGTTTACTTTGAGAAAAGGAACTGACACAATGCTTTGGTGAATGCTTTAACAGCTAACTGTGTCACGCTGAAACCTTCTCTAAAGACCTCCCCTTACTTCCTAGTGTACAGAAAAGAATCCATCTACCTCTGAACATATACCTCCTGGCCATTCATCTTTCGCAAGAATATCGGGATAAACCATGTCTTGTGGTTCATAGTAGGATAGATACTCTCTTGAAGTTAGAGGAAGAAAGGTGGAAAACAAAAGAGAAATTTGTTATCCATCAAATTCGTATCAAGCGTTGGTTTGACAAGAAGTCTACGAGGCATAAGGAGTTCAGTGTGAGTGACGTGGTATTGAAGTGGGATAAATCCCATGAAGATAAGGGTAAACACACTAAATCCAATCCCTTTGGATCATACCTTATGTTGTTCATCATAATCTTGGCCACCATACCTATCATCTTCAATCCTTAGATGGGAAGATGGACTCATTTCTCGTTAATGGCCAAGATCTTAAGCGATATTTTCAATAGTAGCCTAGTTTGTGTCCCTACTTTATGTACATATCTATTTCCTTTTTTCCATTTTGTTTGTTTTTTCTTGTTATGTTGTGTCTTTCTGTTATCTTTTTTTTTGTCCTTGTGTGAATAAAACCTTGTGTGAAAGTGTTTTCTTTAGTTCCATCATATGCAACAAAAGTTTAAAAGGGCTCTGTGACATACAATAACACTTGTTCAACTTTCGATCCTTCTTCTTTTCCTTGGTTGAATCTCTTTAGGTTGGTGATTTCATGATAGAAAATACAATCCATTTGAAAGGAAATATTTGAATAGAACCATGATACCCATATTTATTCTATGAACCTCATTCCTTGACTCAGTATTATAATTATTCGGTGTTTTGCATGCTAATCCAATCAAGTGGAGAAAGGAAAGGGGAAAACTAATAGCGAGCATATTAATTGCAGAGGTATACAATGGTCTCTGAAGGAGAAATCTCTCTTGCTCTCAATAAGATCCCTCTTCCACCTTGGCAATATAAATGACGATAAAATTTCAATGTGCATACTGTAATAAAACAAACAAAAGGTGAAAGAAGCGAGGCTTGTTGGGAAATTTAATTGTTAATTAAATTACTTGTCATTAAATTGTCAAACCCGGGGTTCGTGAACTTGTGAAGTATACGTGCACAATATATGCTAGGAATCATCGTTCAATTTCAAAACGAAATCCTAATCTAATGAAAGAAATGGCAAAACTGAAATAAAACTTATTCATGAAAAATGTGTAATATGAGTATGCACACACTTTCTTTTTCAAAAGTCTCAAATTTAGAACTTGGAAAGCAATCTTTTAATCTATGAAATTGAAATGACAATTGACATGAAAGTAAACTTAACCTATTGACATGAAAATAAATCTATTCCAATGACATCAAAAGTAAATCTATTTTACCAACAGGAAAGTAAATATTTTCTAGTGACTTGAAAGTAAATTTAATCTAGAAAGCAACAAATCCTATACTAAGAAAGCATTGAATTCTTAAACTATGAAATTTAAAGGGCAACCTATTCTAAAAGCAATGAGAGATCAATTGAAATTACTAATATGTGCATTGTAAAATTAGAATCATTCATGAATATCTATCAAACAAATTGAAAATAAATGGATCTATGAAATGAGAGCAATAACACTTAACCTGCAAAAGAACATAAATGGAATGAGTATGAAAGAATGTAAACAATGCATCTAATCAAAAGACTTAAAATGAACATAAAGAAACTAAAAATAAAACATTAGAATACATCCCATACTCATTAGGTGGTCATCCCAAAGTGCATGAGAGGTGGAAAGTTGAGAAAAATCTTGATCAAACACCAAATGAAGGCACAACCATATCAAAGTGAACTTGAATGGTATTCATTACATCAATCATAAGTATATTTCCAATCCTTAACATCCAAAACTCTACACTGAAGCATGAGCATAGATCCCAAACTTTTCACGCCTTTTGATAGTAGGTACTCTTATTTATACAAAAAGTAAGATAACTAACTCATAAATGTAGATCCACAAATCTCTCCTAGATCCATAAATATCTCATGTAGTTACAACCACATGCTGACATCTAGCAATTAGCATCTCTTCATATCCTCTCAAAAATATGAAAACTTCCATGATTCTTTTCCAAGAATTATGTTTGACAAAATGATCTCAAATATTCCTCAAATCTTCAAGAGTTTGAAGAGGAAATTCGAATTTGAGTCTTGGAGGCCAAATGTGACTGTCCTGGAATCTTCAAATATGCCTACACGTGTCACAAAACTCATCCAACTTTTATATAAGTGAATACATGTTATTTTTTTAATATTTAACAATAAATTCTCTCAAATACCAAAATAAATGTATTGGAAAATCATATGTCTAAACCCATATTTAATTATGACGATGGTCTTAGTGCATAGTTATGGAGCTGCGAAATATGGAAAATTATGAAGCAAAGCCAAAGAACAGAGTGTGAAATGAATGACATCTTGGAGACCCAACATCCCCCCCAGTTGAATATGTTGCATGTCCTCATGAAATTTTGCATTGATTATCATGGATTATAGCCTTTTATGAGGTAGAAGATTAATTCATTTTGTGGCTTTGAGATACACTTCAAGACTTGCATCTTTTGAAAAGTATTCCTTATCTTAAAGATATCTAAGTGGCAACTCTTATGGTTGGTTCTTGTATGGCAACCATAACTATTTCAATTGTTGGTTCTTGTGTGACAACATTTTTCTTTTATTCTTCTTGTTGCAACAAAGAATACTTAAGGATGTATTCAAAATGAATACATATTCATACATATCAATCAATCATTGCTCATAGTTTGAATCTTTTTAAAAACGTATCCATCTTTACATAACCAAAAATAGCAACAACATTCAGTTGGGAGAAGCATGTTGGTCAAGAATGTATGAGGTTATGGAATATGGAAATGAAAAATGGTAATGAATATCCATCCTCCAACTAAAGGTGTTTTTGTCTTTTGAAAATGGGGAAGCAATGTAGCATGGGAAATTTTCCAAATACATGTATTTTAGCATTCAAGGAATTAATGATTAAAGATTATAAAACAACATAACTTCACCTACTTGAAAATTCGATAAGTTATGCATCTGTGAGATCTTGGTTGTTGTTGTTGGATCATGGAATGTGAAGTGAAAGAATCTGATATGTTGCTTCATCTTGGTTGTATGAATAGTGGATGAAATCTGAAAGTGGAATCTTTGTGCCTTCTTATCGTTGGAATTAATGTTGAACTCAAAAATTGAATCTTAATTTATTGGTAGATTGTTGCAAGCTAATAGAATCATATAGTCTTCATTCATATCCGCATCATGGCATAATTATTTTCTATGTGAATAAATTTTGTTGATGTCGAACATAGAAAGAAATTGTCAGATTACTGACCATTAATGAATGTCATTAACCAACACGAGAATACTCACCATTAATGTCAATGAGAGTCAATATTCCCAAGTACATATTACTAGGTACGAATAAATGAGTTGAAGTCGAGTCACCTAGAATATCCAACAAATAGGGGACATTGTTGTATTCCCATTGTTCATTGGTGAGGGAACTTGCCATTAAGGCATGTAAGCCTCAAGGTACTAAAAATAACTCTAGTCTCGAACCCTAATAATGTGTTGAAGTCGATGGGTTAAGACTTTCTAGAAGGAGGGCCTTAATGAATCCCTCATCATCTAACATGAGCATAAAGTAATGATTTAGAGGACCATAGATGAAATATTTGCATTTATGAAGCAGGAGGTAAATCATCATTCTAAGTAAGCTTAATGACTTTATTCATGGGTTAAGGATGAAATGTAAGTGAGGCAGAAAAGTATAGAACTTGCAAAGGGAAAACGGGTTTGAAGTCATGCTTTGGTAATGATAGGAAGATGGGAATTAGGACCTCAACATGAATGCTTTAGAGAGAGGAAAATGAATGAGTACGCCATGACATAATTGGATTTAGAAATGCTTCTTTTGGTAGCAATGACATGATGGATGTGATCTGACATGGACTTGAATTCTTCAAAATTTCATTGAGACATGATCTTCTAAAAAAGGAAATGGGCTTTTGGAAACCACTTGTGCATAGATTAATCTTCTTTGATCATCCTGGAACCTGCAAAATCTTAGCATTAATCTGCAATAAAACATAAGATTCTTGAAGGAGAGAGGTGATCAGCCTCTCTTCATACGATATATACAAAAAAAAATCATAAATAGTGCCAATAATACAAATTCAAGGAAGATAAAATAAAAATGAAATGCACTTTTACCTGTCACGAAGCGATGCATCTCGAACTACTCATCAGTGTTTTGTCAATAATTTATTTGTTTGATGCCCAATTTTAGTGATTCAAAAACCAATTTAAAGCAAATTCATATTAGAAACATGTTTTAATGATCTGTTGATGCTTTACAAGTCCAATTGCTGCAAAATCCATAAAAAATGACCATTTTTTATTGTCTCAAGTGTTAATGAAAACTATTCCATCGCGCAGTGCTTGTCAATATATTTCGAACGACGCTTGAATCACTTCAAAAGGACATCATATGAGAAATTTATGATTGTTTGAAGTTTTAGCAAAACAATGAAAATAGGGTGCATGGGTGCCACATGATAGCACCAGAGAGTGCCATGTGGCAGCTCGGACGCTGATGTGGATGTTGACTTGGTAGGTTGATGTGGAAGAATGACATGAACCGTTGATTGGACAAGGTGATGTGGCAGACAACTAGGCAATGATTGTGCAGTTTTGACCAATACTATGTTGCCACATGGACCAATCCAATATTGCCATGTGGCAGCAAAATTGTTACCTAATTAAGAGTTATCAAAATTGTCAAATAAATAGTAAAAGGTCTCCCCCTCCCAAGATTTGAACTTATAACTTATTACAAACCACTCAAACAAGTTACCAATAAACCACATAATTAGTTCATGAAAAAATAGAAAAGAAGTTTATTTAAAGTTTAAATATTAACAATCCAACAAAATTACAAACGATGCTTTCTCCTACCAACTTGAACCAGATTTTAACCATCCCACTCGAATGCGCAGAGTTAATTTTTCTTAATTACATATTTGAAATGAGGTCGAAGCTTACCCGCCAGATTCAAGCCTTCTCGTTTTCACCAATTCGTAATATTGTTAAATGGCCACAGCATTGATTGTTTTATTATGTGCGTGGTTTTTATTTTGTTGGTTGTGGGTCATTTATTTTATGAAATGGGTTTCATTTTGTTTATTATGTGCCTGCCTTTTTTTTTTAATTGTGATTTCGTTTAATTTAGTGTTTGTTTTAAACATTTATTCATTTCATTATATTATGTAATATGCTTTTTTGAACGGGGAGTTTTTATATATGAATTGTGGTGGGTGATTTTAATTGTTATTTTTGTTGTTAATTTTTTATTATTTTATTTTATATATGATAGGGCATTTTTATATATAGATTTTATTTTTTTATTTTACTTTTAGGTGTTTTGTATCCGGTTTTTATGCCAATGTTTTTAGGTTCAGTTTTTATTTTTATTTTTAAAGAATTTTGTTTTTATTGTTCTATTGGTTAATGTCTTATTTTTTTCATTGTTTTGTTTTTTATTTGTTTTTATTGTTTTGATTTATTTTCTTTTCTTTATTTAATAAAGAGAAGAAAAATATCTTAAAATTTTGTAGAAAATTTTAATTATGATTTTTTTTGTTAAAAAAAAAATATTAGTCATTTTGAGACAAAATCTATTTGAGTTAGAGATCAAAATTTAAGTAATTTTTTTTAGAATTAATTGTAAATTTAGATCTCTTAGTCATTTTTTGTTCTTCAGATTTATGATTTTTATTACAAAATTTCAAAGCTAACTTATCTAATTTTCCTTTCTGATCTTCCAGGTCGAAACAAGGCGCAAGAAGAGAGCATACTCAAAATTATCGTGTTTCTTTATTCATTTGAAATTTGAAAACAAAGTAAGAATAATTGATCTTTCAAACAACATTTTTTGCTCTCGAAACTCTACATGTTCTCCTTCACAAACATCCCTTTTTCTTGTAAGTTGTCATGTCAATGGTTAGTGAATGAGGTGGCTCTTACTGTAGCACCGAATGAAATTTTTAAGAAAATTAAATTAAATTAAACTTAAAACTTGAAAAGAAAAACTCAAAATCATCATCAAACTTGGTTTTATTTCCCTACTCTATCCTACTCTATTTTGAAAAAAAAAAAAACAAGTATATGAGTATTTCCAATGAAGCCATTTATGAATCAAAATCTCTAGTACAGTGACATCTAAATTTGAAAAATATACCTCAATTTTCATTAGGATATGAGAGACCAAATGTACATTTGGATTTGGCACAAGGATTTGTTGAAGAATAGACGAATGTTGTGGCGTAGCCACTGTTTGGAAACAATATTCAATTTAGTCCTTTCTCTCCAAGAAATGATTGGTCATCATTCTATATCTCCTGTCCATAAATGGATTAGTGTCAAAAATATTATAGTACAAAAATTGATTGAAATTTATGCATCTAAATTATTTTTAACATGAATTTTAACTATGCATCTAAAGATTAATGCAATTAAAAAAATTGAGATGAAGTTAAAAAGGAATTTTAGATTGAAAGTTAACCCCTATTTATACTTCCCCGATAATGGCATAAAATATGTTGGGTAATTTAATTGTTAATCAAATTACTTGTCATTAAGTTGTCGAACTCGGGGTTTATGAACTAACGAAGTATACGTGCACAATATATGCTAGGAATCAACTTTCAATTTCAAAACGGAGTCCTAATCTATTGAAAGAAATGGCAGAACTGACATAAAACATATTCAAGAAAAATGTCTAAGATGAGTATGTACACACTTTATTTTTCAAAAGTATCAAATTCATAACTTAGAAAGCAATCTTTTCATTTATGA
This sequence comes from Pinus tabuliformis, assembly GCA_031772625.1. Classification (NCBI taxonomy): domain Eukaryota; kingdom Viridiplantae; phylum Streptophyta; class Pinopsida; order Pinales; family Pinaceae; genus Pinus; species Pinus tabuliformis. Next base: position 294,251,346 of record CM062813.1, read on the forward strand.
AATTGAAATGACAATTGACATGAAAGTAAACTTACTCTATTGACATGAAAAAAAAAAAATTAGTGACATCAAAAGTAAATATATTTTACCAACGGGAAAGTAAATATATTCTAATGACATGAAAGTAAAATTAATCTAGAAAGCAACAAATCCTATACTAAGAAAGCATTGAATTCTTAAACTATGGAATTTAAAGGCAACCTATTCTGAAAGCAATGAGAGATCAATTGAAATTACTAATGTGTGCATTGTCAAATTAAAATCAGTCGTGAATATCTATCAAACAAATTGAAAATAAATGAATCTATGAAATGAGAGCAATAACGCTTAGCCTACAAAAGAACATAAATGGAATGAGTATGAAAGAATGTGAACAATGCATCTAATCAAAACACTTAAAATGAATATAAAGAAACTATAAATAAAACATTAAAATACATCCCATACTCATTAGGTGGCCATCCCAAAGTGCATGAGAGGTGGAAAGCTGAGAAAACCCTCGATCAAACATCAAATGAAGGCACAACCATATCAAAGTGAACTTGAACGGTATTCATTACATCAATCATATGCATAATGCCAATCCTTAACATCCAAAACTCTACATTGAAGCATGAGCATAGCTCCTAAAATTTCCACACCTTTTGAGAGCAGGCACTCCTATTTATACAAAAAGTAAGATAACTTACTCATAAATGTAGATCCATAAATATCTCATGTGGTTACAACCATGTGTTGACATCTAGCAATTAGCATCTCTTCATATCCTCTCACAAATCTCTCCTAGCTTTGATAGGAGACACTTATGAAAACTTCCATGATTCTTCTCCAAGAATTGTGCTTGACCAATGATCTCAAATATTCCTCAAATCTTCAAGAGTTTGAAGAGGAAATTCGAATTTGAGTCTTGGAGGCCAAATATGATTGTCCTGGAATCTTCAAATATGCCTACACATGTCACAAAACTCATCCAACTTTTATATATAAGTGAATACATGTTATTTTTCTAATATTTAACCATAAATTCTCTCAAAATACCAAAATAAATGTATTGGAAAATCATATGTCTAAACCCATATTTAATCATGAAGATGGTCTTAGTGCATGGTTATGGAGCTGTGGAATATGGAAAATTTTGAAGAAAAGTGAAAGAAAAGAGGGTGAAATGAATGACATTTTGGAGACCTAACAAGGCTTCTTGCACAGAGAGGTGGAGAAAGTAACTTCTTTGTGGTACTGAATAGGCTCACTGGCAACGAAGTAAGGCTTGTGTTACTGTAGTGACTTTTTTGGGATACTGAACAAGTCTATTGGTAGTGGAGCAACACTAGAGATAGAATTAAGACTTTGATCATTTAAACTCACAAATACTTACTACCCTTATCCTGGATCCTAACAATTGTGATACAGAAAGCTTTGTGGATGTGCTTCACTAGGGAAGGAAATAGAGGGGGCTACATCTATAATTGGGTTAAGTGGGTAATCCAAATTAATCCACACAATGAACCAATACTTCCTGAAAGGCTAGACCTTATGCATAAAATTAGACCAGAACAAAGAAGTTGGAGTTTTGTGAGTGTGTCACCAAGTGTTGTCACTGCTACAACACCCTCCAAATTTGGGCCTATATTCAAAATTTGGAGCCTATTTTAACCATGTGAGTTGTTGTTTCTAGTGGTAAAAGACATTCCATGCTTCTCCTCTAAGTTTCCTAGCCCTTTTGTGAAGAAAACTCATGTGTCGTCTTTTGGTAAGGGAAGTGTCACACTTTGTGTAAGGAAGATATAACGCATCTTTAAGAGGAAGTACTAATGGGTGTTATATATCATAGATATATGTACTAGACTCATTCCCAATTTTGTATGCATTATTTTATTGGTTTCATCACTTGTGTCACAAAGTGTATCTTAAGTGTCGCACTTGGAGGTAAGTGTCGTTTTGTTGTCGTTTCAATGGGTTCATGCTGATTTTGGGTATTGAGTGTTCATTGTTGTGTCATTGATCATTTATGAGTGTGTGATCATGTTTAATTCATGTTTTGGTTTTACCTTTGCCTCGTTGATCCCACACTTAGTCAACTTCTAGAGATTTCCTTGCCCAACCAACCTTGTTTCACTATGCCTCCTTGAACTACGTATTACGCAGTTGCAAGCCTTAGTTACCATCATTTTCCTTCTTGTACTTTTCATTACACACTTGCAAGCCTCATTCAACATCCCCTACCTTCTAGAACTACGCAATGCACAGTCATTGTCTCCTAGGACTGCGCATTATGTAGTCACAGTACTCTCTTGTTGCCTCCTACTCCTTAGAATTGTGTAGTATGGCCTCCTAATTAGCCTCCCACTACGCACTGCGCGGTTTCTGTCAAAATTCATACTCCTTGTCTCTCTGAAATGTGCAACTGTGTAATCTAGTGGCCTAGTCTCTCTCTTAAACTGCGCACTGCACAGTCATAGTGTGCAAGCTTTCCTCATTGTGTCATTGTTTCCCTCAACTATGCAACCTTATCTCTCAATCCTCCAACCACTACGCTTTGCACACTCACAATCATTAGTTCCTCACCCCTACCTCTTGGAACTATGCACTGCACAATCCCTAACCCTTCTCCCCTGTCTTGCACTCAGCCATGGGTCCGACCAATCAATTGCATGAAGAGAGTTAGAGTAGGAGATTTATGGACTAATTTCGTCTTGTCATGAGTGAATTTCATCTGCAAGTACTATTTCTTAACATAAAAGGACGATGTTAAGGATATTATGCAAGAAGACACTTATGAAGCTACTAAGACAAGGATGATCATCAAGCGAGAATATGAAGGGACACTAGCTTGCGATGGAAGGTGGAAGATCACATGGAAGACACCATATCATCAAGACTTTTGGAGGAGGAATTTGAAGAAAATGCAAGACTTATCAAGAAGACATAAAGGCAATGGTGAAAAGAGAAGCCTAACAATGACACATCATCATAAAGTTCCATGTCATCAATGCCAAGTTATGGCTTAGCCAAATGTCATCTCAAAAGTCTTATGAGTCATCATGTTGCCACATCATGTGTGGATGTAACTATGCAACTTTCATGAAAATGAGAAATGTAAAGTATGTGGAAGTCCAAAGGTCACTCTTAGAATGTGAAAATTCATGTAAAGGTCAAAGGGTCTCAGGAGAAGTTCAAGAGTCATGGGGGGAGCTCAATAATCACAAGGGAGGTGGAGAGTCACCTCATTTGTTATATATACACCCTCGTAGCTCAATAAAATGACTTTTCACCTTGGCATCTCAAGCTAGGCATAGGAGAGAAGATTATGGTTTTTAGAAGCAAGTAGTTTCTTAAAGCTCTGTTGTTGTTGAGACAAACACCCTCCAAAATTTTGCTTGTACTTGAATTTTGGAGCCTACTGAGGACCTTGCAATCTTTCGTTCCATGGTCACTTCATGGTAATCTAATGTTTTTCAAATTATTAAGTCTTCTTCGAAGTGTCAAAGTCACTTGCTCACACATGTCTTGTATTCGATCAATTCACAAACACACATCTTTCTATGCAAACTTAGATAGGTTGTTAGTATGAAAATTCTTAGTATGTATACCAAATATACTTCACTTAAGTCACTGGTGACAAGTGACCCTAACAACAGAAAATGGTTGCTTCTATGCTTCAGATCTACAATAAAACATGATAAAACCCTGCAAGAAAATATATGATGCAAGCCCAAAACATATAGCAGTAGTAAAGAAAAGTGCAATAACCCAATATAAAAACTTTAAATGAATAATATTTTATTAAAAAACCTGATGAGGAAGATTTACAACATGGGTCTGTAAATCCCCCTCTGTGGGATGGGTCCTTTTGATGTCCTTATGCTTCAGCAATCTTGTTCTTCTCTCTCAAATATGCAGAAAACCCAAAAGCAAGATGGAACTCAAGTGGGAGGTAAAATGTAGTGAGATGATAATGGTGATGATGATAATGATCATGGTAAAGAATGAATGGAAAACCATGTTATTTATAACAAAGTATTGAGCTAAATTAGGAATTGGAAAATAATAAAATATTATTGACCAAATCAAAATCTAACCATTAGGAATAATTCATTATATTTTTTGGAGAGGGAAGAGGTATTCAAAATGGTCAAATATCTTTATTTAGAAAATGGTTGAAGAAATTAGCAAATAAAATGATTTGTCAATCACTTTGTGAGGATTGAGAAAAGTGTGAATTTGAAATAATTATTAAATAATGGTTTAACAATTATTCCAAAAATAAGAATAAGGAATAATAAATAAATAGTGATTTATTTAATTATTCCAAGGTGATTTAGTCAAATGTGTTAATAAATAATTATCAAATAATTATTTAATAATCATCAAATAATTATTTAATATTATTTCTAGAAAAGGTCAAATAAATAATGATTTATTCAATTATTCTCATGTGGCTTTTTAATTTTAAATAGAAATAATTTAATAAAAATGGTTTATTAAATTACTTCCTATGGTGAACATGATTTTACTATGGTGAAATTAATCCTACATGGCGTATTTTGATCCACCTAGTTAGAAATGGCTAAGTGATAATAGATTGCCCCCCAACATACGACCGTCACAAGAAAATTGTATGACCAAAATATGTTGTAGGTTACACATCCATGAGACACCAAAGGGGATATATATATATATATATAGTTGAAGCAATGCAAGGAATTACAGAGAAATGGAGGGGGAGAGACCTACTAAACTTATATATATATATAGTTGAAGCAATGCAAGGAATTACAGAGAAATGGAGGGGGAGAGACCTACTAAACTTATATATATATATATATATATATATATATATATATAGATATATATATATATATATATATATATATATATATATATATATATATATATATATATATATATATATATATATATATATATATATATAGTTGAAGCAATGCAAGGGATTACAGAGAAATGGAGGGGGAGAGACCTACTAAACTTATATAAGTCCTTTTATCTTGGAGTACATGATCTCAAATGAGGCGGGGGAGGCATACCCATACCCATTAAGATAATTGAGTACAAATAATAATGGTGCGCCCAACAATGTGGGTTTGAGCAACAAAGTACATGATATATGATACATGATATGTTGGCATCGATGGGCCAGAAAGTGATACAATGATATAATGAGTCCCATATACATAATATGCCTAGAAAAACATAGGCCAAGTCTTAATACAATAACATTTGAGTACATGAGACATAATGCCCCTCACGCTAGCATGGTGAGGGGGAATTGCAACCAGAGAAGCCCTGCTAAAGAGTAAAGGGCTTTGAAGATCTGAATGGATCATCTAGCTGAGGCATGCATGATGTGGGTGTTGCAAGCGGCAAGAACCAAGCTAGTCTAATCTACGGAAATTGCATCTAAGGCTAAATCATAGTTTGTTGTCATTCGGGCATGTGGGGTTCTACCTAAAGGCCCACCCCCTCATGAGGTCTAGAACATCTCACACACACCCAAGAAATGCTAGTACAATCTGCTGGATCACTGGACCATCAAGTGTATGATTCTCAATCATGCAATAATGAGTTGGAGTCGAGCACGTGAGAAACAACCAAGTCAAAGGGAAATGATGATTCCCTTTGCTTGATCTGAGGCACCGAACAATGATGAAAGCTAGAACCAAGGTACACCACCCTCTAGACCACTCTCCTAGAATAAATGTGTTGAAGTCGACATAAGAGAGTCTGTCAGAGGTGAGGCAATGAGGATTCCTCAAGAAAGGCATGAGGCTCATATTAATGCGAATGATGGACTGAAGCCAGGGATGATGATCTAAGGATTCAAGATGAGAGGCAGACTGACGACTTCTATTGTCAGAGCATGATATGGATGGTTGACCTGGAAACAACTGACTTGATTCTAGAGGGGATGGTCAATTAGTCAAACGAAGGATTTTCAAAGATGGAGCAGTATAGCTGGAGGAAAATATGAGCACAATGGGGTGAATGTGACACAAAGATGGATGATATACTATAACAAGACTCAAGGGGACTCAGAACAGATTCCATGGATGCAAGGGTGACTCGATCATGCTACCACATAGGGTAGGCCTGAAGGGGATCATAAAAACACGAGTCAACAATGTTTAATAATGACAAAAATTGACACATAAGTCAACAAGTGCAAAGGAAAATTGGTACTAGAGTACAGGTGACTCACATGAAGAAATTTGGTTTTGATGGGTGGCAAAGTGAGACTTCATGGAAAAAATGACTTCCTGGTGAAGTGTTAAATTACCAAAAACAAAATGAGACCCATTATAGAACTCGATGAGATATTTTCAATGGTGTCAAAGGTTTGTCAAACTAAGCCACGGTTTGGTCAGAACGAGCGACTTAAAAACTAGGGTTTTTCTTATAAAAAAGCTTCTTCCCCCAAATCCAATTCATTTGCATAGTGAGTTGTTGGAGAATATGGAGAGAAGGAGAAGGCCTTAATTCTTGAGGAGATCATAGTGGATAAACTAACCGTCGTAATTTGGATTTACGAGTTTCAAGTAGGCAGCCTAACCTTACTCATCAATTTCAATGGATTAAATTTCTAGATTAGGGCTTCAGCTCAGTGGGGGGAACCCTTGTTTTTCCTCAAGATCGCAACACACCTATTTTCCCCTTTTCTATTTTCTGGAACGCAAGAAATGGGGAAAAAAGTGCATCCAACACAATTTTGAAGGGAAAATTTTTGTTTTGGAATGAAGGGAAAAGTAGATCTAAGGGTCTCTGTTGAGCTGAAGCTAAGAACCAGAAGTAGATGCTTTTGACTCTGAACTTAAAAAACATGACCGACCAGGGATGGTGAAGTATCACACTCAAAAAACTTAAAGGTGCATAACTATGGCCTGTATGGCGAGGTATGTGAGGCAGAACTTAAAAAACATGATCCCTGAACTATGCTTCCCTCTTAATGGCGAGGTATCACAAGGTGCATAGATATGGATAGTCAGGCAGTCCGATACCTACGGGCGGGTGGAATGGACCCACTGATGCAGGATCTACCAAAGGATAGTGATTAGTTGTAGGGACATGTGGGCCCCCATTTTTGTATGTAACATGTTATGGGCATGTCAGATGTATTTAAAGTAGTGGAATTCAAACATTATATGTTAGATAATATGATACATAATAAGGTTATGCATCCTTTTGTGACGATTGTGGTTCCCCATTTTTTTATGCTATGGATGTCTTGTTGTATATGCATGTGATAAATGCCAATATAGAATGTTCTTTGAAATGGTATCTACATTGTTATTTTGTGCTCTAGGAACATGACTGAATGTAATAGATTCAAATTCACGTGTCAAAAGCTTAACTCATAGATATTTTCTAAATATGAAAAGATTGCGCACATGATACACGTCATTCAATTGCGTGACAAGTAGCAAGGAATCAAGACAAACATGAAGGTGAAGGATTGCAATGATCAAGGGCATCAACTAACAAAACTATCACTGCATCATATTCGGCATGGTTATTGGTGGAAGATCCAATGCAAACATCGTTGGAGTGGACTAATGAATGCAAAGGGGTGAAAATGGCCCAAGCTGTCGAGGCTAGATTCCTAGAGAAGCAACTCACACCATCGGCATAACCAATATGTGGTGTGGATGATGGATCCCTAAGAAAAATGCAAGAAGACAACGAATGAGTTGATGGGGGATGCAAGCTACCTACATGCAGAAAATAAAAAAGGACATGCATTTCAATGGGAAATGTTATGGGTAAAATATATTCATGTAGAGTGCATTGCGAGGGTTAGGAATGATTTCATCTTCTAGACCCTCTAAAAGGTATGCCCCCTTTCCCAAACATTTACAAATGAGGTAAGGACCAAGCCATAACGGTTCGAATTTCCCATGCCCCAAGACATCGTGAGCTTGGTCATAGAACAGAACAAGCTTGCCTTCATGAAAGGTACGAGGGTGGACTTTACGGCCATACTGAGCTTTGGTGCATTTTTTAGCCACATCAATGGTTTCCAATGTAACACGGTGGTCATCATTGTCACATTCAAGCATGATGAGTCTTTGTTCTAAAGGTTGGGTGTTTGGGAGGATTTTGATAGTAAGGTGGAGGGATGGGATTTCACACTTGATCGGTAAAACTGCCTCCTTTCCAAAAACAAGGTGGAAAGGAGTGAACCCGGTGGTTGTTTTTACAGAGGTTCTATATGCCCACAATGCAAGGAAGATCATAAGGTGCTAGTTGGTCTTGTGTTTATTCACCATCAGCTAAAGCATAGTTGTAAGAATTTTATTGACAGCTTCAACTTGACCATTTCCTTGGGAGTAATAAGAAGATAAATATTGGTGTTCAAAGCCCAACAATGAGGATAGTTCACATCAGATCTCATCTTCAAAGTCTCAACCATGGTTGGAAACCAATTTCTTTGGAACCCCAAATTGAGCGATAACATTTTTAAAGAAGAATAGGGATGCAGTAGTTGCGGTGTTAATGAACGTGGGCATGGCTTTAGCCCATTTCGTGAAATAGTTGACAGCCATGATAATATACTTATGGTTATTAGAATATGGGGTTAGAAACTCCATAAATTTGATATCCCATTTATAGAAAGGATCGGTTGCGATGACATAATGGAGGGGAGCAGGTGGAGCTCGAGCCTTAGGGGCATATAATTGACAATTGGGATAGTTTTTTACTGCCTTAATGCAATAACTAAAGAGAGAAGGCCAAAAGTATCTAGCGCACATGATTTTCTGGGCAGTGGCCATTCTAGAGAGATGACCACCATAAGCACCACCGTGATAGGCATTGAGCACTTGCTTAGCTTCAGCATGGGTGAGACAACGATGGAGGACAGTGTCAACACCACGACAATAAATATCGTCACCGATGAGGAGATAGTGAGGGGCTTGATGTCGAATACATCATCTATCATCATGAGTAATATGGGGGGGAATTTATGGGTTCGCAAATAGGTGAGGATGTCGCCATACCAAGGATCATCTGAGGTTATAGCGAACAAGTGTTCATTTGGAAGGTCATCATTTACCGAAAGATCTAATACACCAGTAGGAAATTCAGAAATGAATTTAGAAAGGACTAAACCTTTCTTACTCTTGGGGGTGACAAACTCCAAATCAGATTCTTGAAGGATAACAATCCAGAAGGCATACTTCCCATTGATGGTCCACTAACTCAATAAGAAGTCCATGGGGTTGAAATTGGTCACGACCTTGGTGGTACGTGTAAGCATATAGTGACACAATTTATGAACAAAGAACACAATGGCAAACTCCAACTTTTCTTCATGGGAATAGGATAGGAGGACCGTTGAGGTTCTTACTGACACAATAGATGACATGTTAATTTGCAAAACCATCTTCTTGTATTAAGGCCCCAACAACTGAATAGAGCGAAGCTGAGATATACAAGATGAACTCCCTTTTGAAGTTAGTTGTGCTATTCAAGGGAGCGGAAGTGAAAGCACGTTTTAGGGCACCAAAATATTGTTGAGCTTGGTCATCCAAAATAAAAGGAATTTTGGAATGAAGGATTTTGAGTAATCCATGAACAGTGGTGGCATATTCAAGAATAAGCCAGCGAAGGAATTTGAATTTTCCTTGGAGGCTTTGTAACTGCATAGGTTGCGATGAGGAGGAAGTTTTAGATTGGCTTGAACTTTGAGAGGGTCAAGAGTAATACCATCTTTGGACACAATGAAGCCCAAAATATGTCTGGCTAAAATGAAAAAGACACACTTAAGGGGATGAAAGTGGATTTTATACTTGCAACATCAGTGGAAAACGATATGCAAATCAGCAAGATGTTGTGACCGAAGTTTAGAACTAGCAGTGAGATCATCTAGATATGCAAGGATAATATGAGTCGGGTCGTGGAAAAAGTAGGACATGGCACATTGAAAAGTGGCCCCATCATTCTTTAAACAAAAAGTAATGAACCTATAAGCAAAATTTCCCCACAAACTAGTGAAGGTGGTTTTAAGTTGATCAACATAACATATATCTATCTAGTTATATCTGGAGAATCCATCCATAAAGGAAAGAACCTCATGCCCCACACACTCATCAATGATTTGGTCTATGAAAGGTGTGGGAAATTTGTCTTTGGGACAAGCTTTGTTCAAATCACAAAAGTTCGTGTAGACATGAATGGTGCCTTGCTTCTTTAGGATGGGAACATGATTGGACACCCATGTGGTGTATTCAATGGGGTAAATGAAACTAGCATGCTTGAGCTTATAGATTTCAAATTTGATAGCTTCTACTTTGGAAGGATGGATAGGCATTTGCTTTTGCCAGACGAGAATGGCATTGGGCCATGTGTCGATATGGTGTTCAACAATGGCAGCAAGTCTAGGAATCTCATAATAAGACTAGCCGAAAACATCACTGAATTCTTTGAATAAATTAGTGTAAGCTTCAATTTCTTCTGGGGTGCATTGGGACCTCAAGATGATATTTTCTTCAACCCCTGGTTTATTCGAATTGTTAATTTTGATGGTAGTGGAGATGTTAGCCATGTTTCCTTCTTTAAAAGCATATGGTGCATGAATGGGATTTTTAAACGAATCGACTTCACCATGGATGAAGTCTTTGGATTCAGCAACATATTTATCATGGGTTGGTTGCAGAAGGAAGTGCTCACGATGGTGCATATCATCCCAAGGATAATTAGGGGTGGTCATGGCTTCCATGATGTCTTCATCATAATGAAAAATGGGAGGATGGGAGGAAGAGCGACCACATGATGAAGAGGAACTACTTGAGGCATCTTCATGGGAGAAAAGATTCACATACGCATCGTTGGGAGTGATGGACGAATGACTAGTAGATGTGACATCTACTGATGTTGAGACAGAAGTATTTCCCGAAGAGGGTTCGACAGAATCACAATGGGAAACTCCAAGAGGGTCCCAATAGATCGATCCCATGGATGACGATAGGTAGAGAATAGGGGCAGAACTATCTGTCATCTCGACATCGGGAGGGGGAATCACAATGGTGGGTTGGGAAAAATCATGTTCTAGCAAAGCAGTGGGGCTAGAACCTACAAGTAGAGGAGAAGTGGAATCACTACGAGTGGCATCTAACTCGCGAAGTACTTGAAGTGTATCGCGAAAATATTCGAGATAGGGATAGTGATAGGAATAATGGCCATAGTTATCACACAAAGCACAAGGGTGATTCGTGTGTAAGGATTTGTTTTTTTTTGGGTGGAATCAGGTAAAGTGACATGGACCTCAGGAATGTTAGAGTCTAGGAAAGTATCAGAGACCACATTATTAATGTGAGGGAGTTCAGTACAATTATTGGTGGCATTCCAAACAATATCACATAAAGTGCATGGTGGAGTGACCTTTGGCAGTTTAGGATAAGCAGGAGTTTCTTGAATGCCTTGTCTTTGGGTTCCTTTTTCTAGGTTTTTCCCCCTCACCAGATGATTTTGCATAGGATTGGCTTCCTGTTGAGGTTGTTGTGGAACTAAAGCAAAGGAAGGGGTAGGAACAACAAGTTGAACCATGGTCAAAGCTATGTAAGGTTTGAGTTGATTAGGAGGAGTGTTTGGGGGAGGATCAATGTACCATATTGGGATCCCCAATGTAATGTTAGGTAGACTCAATGTAGCCATCACATGGGTAGAAAATGTTCCTGGTGATGGGAATAAGAAAGGTATTTGACCTAAGGGGTAATAACCTAGGGAAACTGCTCCTGGATGGTTAAGACTTGGCAGAACGGTTTCAGGCTGAAAAGGACCGGGAGAGATACCAGTAGAAGGGGTTGACCAAACTCATGTGAGGTTAAGGGTGTGATAAAGATCCAAAGTTACTATCAACAGCATGAGATTCCCTCGGTGCATTAGCAGCACCGGGCTAAGGTAGATCGGGAAGGACAGTACAAACATAACCTAACTATGCATAGATCAGGTCATATTTAAAAGCTATCTGGAGCACTTCTTCCTCAGACTGAGGGAAGTGAGAGGCAACGCATTTACCAAAGGGGGCCAAAAAAATTCTAAGGAATAAATCCATATATACACAGTCTTAAAATTCAGGGGCCCTACACATGCTCCTTATTCTGCTCCATTCTTGAACATAGTCAGATAGGCGGGTGGCAAAAGTTTGATGAAAATAGATCAAGAGTTCGGTACCGAAGTCATATCAAAGAGATAGATGTAAATAGGAAATAAAATCTTTGGCGAGAGTCACAAAGGTGAAATCAGAGGTATGCGGTTGGCCCACATACCATTTGGTAGCAACTCTAATAAGGGTGCATTAGAAAAGGCGAAGATGAATGGAGTCTTTAGTGATGGAATTAGATGAACACCACATATGGAAAGGGAAAACATGAATTTTGGTGTCTTATCCAGGATTACCTTCAAACTTAGGGATGTTAGAAGGAAGTTTGGTAGGCATAGCAGGCCAATTGGGGTCATGGAGAAGAGGATCGTTTATGAGATGGCTAAAACCAGGAAGGCTCAAACTAGCCATATAGGGGAGCAATGGGAGGTTAGTGACCATACCAGCAGAGGTTTCGCCTACGGGGTTACCTTGGTTACCACCTTTCTTTCTCACACCGATGTTGTTTCTTGACATGGTGGAGGTACGGGGTTGGGAAGATGTGGAATCAAAGGAAGAATTTGAAGAATCATAAGAACCAGAGTCAGAATGAGGACTCAATGGAGGACTAGGAGGATGAACTCTAAGTCTCCGTGAAAAATGCCTAGGGGGCACAAAGATGTCAATACAATGATGAATCAATAAACTAAAGGGAAGTGATAGGACAAAAGAGTAACAAATAGTAAGCAAACATTAGTGTTGCGGTGTAAGTGCAAACTAACTATTTTAATATGTTACTCTAATTCAAGCAAACATGTCCTATCAAAGAAAAAATGACCTCTAGCCTATAGGTGATCTAAATCTTCAAATAACTCCTAGATCTATTGTTTCATATGGCCTTCCAAGGGACTTCTTACTTGATGGAATTCGATCCCCTCAAGTAGAGTTGTCTAAAGAAAGGTGGGGTAGAGAACCAAATGTTGCCCATAGCTGGTCCTATAGGGTTTTTTCCTATGATTGGCCACTATGGTTACCTTCATCCCACAAGGGTGGTAGGGCCTTGAGCTTCTTGGTGATCATCCAAAGCATGGGATTGCCTGCCATGGGTTGGGTAGCTCCGAGGAAAGCCCCTCACACAATGACCTATATTAACCCCCTCTGAATCGATTTTCTAACACACTTCAGCTTGGACCGTGGGATGGTGAAGGATTTTAAGCTCTCTAATACGTCAAAAAGCTATGTCTCTATGTAAGTGATCGATGGGTGTTATTGGAAGCCTATCCCACTAATCATACACCTCATTACACATATTCTTTGGCCTTGATGCCCAAGTGGGCTTAATCTATGTGTGTTAAGTTATAAAGGTGTAGTGTTCAAGTCTTGGATTGGCGGTGTTAACAAAGCTCGCGTTCGCTTAGGGAGTGCACATGTGTGTAAAAAATGTGTTCAATGTATGAGTTAATTGAGCGTGTTTTATGATGCCATGTGTTGCTGAAAATAGTGTTGAAAAACTATAAATAAAGTTGAAAATGGACAGTAAAATAAACAGTCAATCCAAGCACAAAAACCCCCACCCAAAGAAGTAAAAAAGTAGCAAAGAAAGAGATGGAAAACAAGCTACTCAAAGACACACTTATGGCTAAAAGATCTAAGGTCAAAGGGACTAATATCTAGAGGCAACAATCTGTTGTAAATGATGCAGAAAAACAGCAAAGAACAAAGGGTAAACATTTGGTAAAGGTCAAGCAAATGGCTACAAAATGGAGGATACTCAAGGGGATCCTATGGAGGCAAGCCAACACTAGATTCAAAGTGGAATAAATTGTTGTAAAGAAGTGTCTAAAGGGACTGTTATAACCTGCCAAAAAGACTGAAAAATAGTGGCTAGGACTACTACAAACTAAACTCCTCACTTTAAAAAACCCTTTTCCTAAATGATGGAGGTGTACTCTAAACCCTAGGGGGTTTTTTCCCTCCTCGAGAAGAGTTTTCTAAGGGGATCTAGGCCTAGTTGTGACACACGAAATATAATAAGCCCTCCCCGGCACACAGGCAACAGTTGTTGGGTGTGTGTTATATTCTTTCCATGACTAGCCCCACGCACGGGGATCACAGGGGGGGAGCGGCATCCCCCCTTTTCGAGGGGTTTGAGGGGGACGGTAGCATCCCTCTACAGGGTCTAGGGCAGCTCCCTCGGGGAAATTGTTTTTGGACCCTATATTAAGTGGGAGAACCTACCTATGGTTTGTACATGGTTTTCGCACATGGTTTTGGGCATGATGGTTTTTGTCCATGGTTTTCACCCATGGTTTTGCGCATGATGGTTTTTTTCTATGTTATTTTTGTAGATCTGGTTAAGGGAACTATGGTTATGTTCTAATACAGGGTTAATGGATTGGGGTTTATGGATGGTTCGGCATGTATATATATGTATTGGAACGTTGAAAGGAATATAATGAAAAATCAATCTGGTAGTCACGGTTTTGGGATCCAGGGGAAAATATTTGTGTAAATTTGTTTTATGTTTTATGCTCTCACCATTGTTTATTTTCTGTTTTCAGAATTCGTATGCAGGTAATTTTTGTACGGGATTAAAACCTACATTTTGTATCTCAGTTGTTTTGGCTTCAAGGGGACGCATTTGTTGCTGAGGGGTTTTGCTCGGGCCTATGGTAGACCCTGTTCAGTGGGGGATCTGCGGGATTGATTCTTGTGGTGAAAGAAGATGGCAAGCAGTGGAAAGATACAGATCGATAAATCTAATGGTCAGAGTTTTGAGTTGTGGAAACTCAGGATGGAGGATCTGCTGGTGGATAAAGATCAGTGGATCGTGGTAGATCCGGGTACTAAACCAACGACAATGTCAACTGAAGATTGGGCTAAGTTGGATCGGAAAGCAAAGAGCACAACACGGTTGTGTATCTCGGATTCGGTATATTTGAATGTACCAAGGGAAGCTTCGGCGAAGGCTTTGTGGGACAAGTTAGGGACTTTGTACCAATCTAAGTCTCTGGTGAATAAATTGTTCCTACGAAAAAAAAAAACTATATAACCTGAGGATGAAGGATGGAGACTCGGTGACAGAGCATTTGAACTCCTTTAATACTATGGTAAACCAATTGTTATCTGTTGATAAAAAAAAATTAGATGAAGATAAGTGCATCAGTTTGTTGTGTTCTCTACCAGATTTGTGGGATAGTCTGGTTGTTGCAATAGGTAGCAATGTGACTACCTTGTAGTTTGATGAAATAGTCTCATCCTTGTTGTCGGAGGAGATGAGACAGAAAAATACGGAGGGCCAGAATGGTGATGCCTTGTCTATACGAGGACGGTCCTAGAACATAAACAAAAATAAATCCTCAAGTGGGAGATCTAAATCTAGAGGGAGATCTAAATCTCCAGGAAAACCTATAAAGGTGTGTTGGAAATGCGAAAAGGAAGGGCACTTCAAAAAGGACTGTAGATCTAAATCTCCTGAGAAAGGAAAGGGATCTGATGATGCTCCTTCTACAGAGGCGAAAACCACCTCAGATGAAGGTGGGAATGTGTACTTGGCTTCTTATTCAAGTACATATGTAGATCATGAGGCATGGTTAATTGACTTAGGTGCATCCTTTCACTTTACTCCCCACATGGAGTGGTTTTGTGAGTATGATAAATATAATGATGGTGGTTGATGTCTTCTTAGGGGATGACAGGAAGGCTAGAATCTTCGTTCACAGAAAATTCAAGTTGAAGTTGCAAGGTGGAAGGATTAAAACATTTCCAGGTGTTTTGCATATTCCTGCATTGGCCAGAAATCTTATTTTTGTAAGCAAGCTTAATGATGCAGGTGTAAAAACAGTGTTCGAGAAAGATACATGCAAGATGGTTCGAGGAGCACTAGTATTGATGCAGGGAGTTCGGATTGGAACTTTGTACAAGCTTCAGGGTAGCACTGTTATTGATGGGTGCAACAGTTTTGTGGTTCCTGAAAGTGGAGCAGAAAATCTAGTGGTCTCTGGAGAAAAGACCATGCTATGACATCAAAAGCTTGGGCATATTAGAGAGAAGGGCCTTCAAATACTTCATGGTAATGGTATGGTAGAAGGTATGTCTAATTGCTCTCTGGATTTTTATTTCTGTGAAAATTGTGTATATGGGAAGCAGAATCAGGTGAGTTTCCCCTCTAGTGCTAAGAGGGCGAAACAAATATTAGAGCATGTGCACAGTGATGTGTTTGGACTTGTGTCGGTTCCATCACTTGGTAATTATGTGTACTACGTATCATTTATAGATGACTTCTCAAGGAATACATGGATATATTTCCTTAGGAGGAAAGTTGAAGTCTTTGACATGCTTAAAGAATTTAAGGCTCTGGTGGAAAATCAAACAGAGAAGAAGATAAAGGTGTTGAGGACAGATAATGATGGAGAGTTTTGCAAGAAGGAATTTGAAGTGTTCTGTAAGAAGTGTGGTATAGCATGGCAGCAGACTACTCCATACACACCTCAACAAATTGGAGTTGCAGAAAGAATGAATAGGACGTTGATGGAAAAGGCAAGAAGCATGCTCAATAATGTCAGGTTAGGACATGAATTTTGGGCAGAAGTGGTGGATACTGCATGTTACTTGGTCAATAGATCACCTTCATCAGTGTTGGAGGATAAGACTCCACAAGATGTATGGACTGGTAAGAAACCCTCTCTTTCACATCTGAGGGTATTTGGATGTGACACATATGTACATGTTTCCAAAGGAAAAAAGAACCAAGTTGGATAGTAAATATGAAAGGTGCATCTTTATTGGGTACAAGGATGGTTTAAAAGGTTATAAGCTTTGAAACCCAGAAACAAGGAAGGTTGTGTACAACCGCGATGTGGTGTTTAGAGAGGTGAAAGATGTTATTAAACATGACTTCCTACAAAAGGAACCTGAGAAGATAGAGTTTGAGCTAAAGGAGGAGGAATCAGAAGATGAAGAGCCACAAACTCCAGATGTGAGAAGATCAGTTCGAGAAAGAAGGTAGCTAGAAAGTTATAGTCCAGCTGCTTTCTGTTCAAATTTTGCTTTATATATTGCTGATGATGATCCCAGAATTGTCGGGGAATCAATAGATTCAGAGGATGGCATCTTTGCACAAAAATGAGGCTTAGGATCCAATGGATTTGTCGGCTGGAAGGAAACCCATTGGAAACAAATGGGTGTTTAAGCAGAAGATGAATGCAGAAGGCAAGGTGGAGAAATATAAAGCTCAGTTGGTAGCAAAAGGTTATTCCCAGGTGTCGGGAATTTATTTTGGTGATATTTTTTCTCTTGTTGCGAAGGTAGCTTCTATTAGATTAGTTTTATCTGTTGTTGCTGCTTTGATTTTGAGGTAGAATAGATGGATGTGAAGACAACATTTATTCACGGGGATCTTGAAGAAGAGATCTACATGAAGCAACCTGAAGGATTTGCGGTGAAAGGTAAGAAAGAATTGGTATGTAGGTTAAAAATGTATCTGTATGGGTTAAAACGGTCACCAAGGATGTGGTATTAGAGATTTGATACATATATACGGGGACTTGGCTTCACCAGAAGAAAAGCATATCACTGTGTGTATTTTAAATTAATTCGTGACCATGTTATTTATTTAGCCTTGTATGTGGATGATATGTTGTTGATTAAAAATAACAAAGAAATTATCCAGGAATTGAAGACCCAATTGTCCTCCAAATTCGACATGGAAGATCTTGGTGTTGCAAACTATATTTTGGGCATGGAAATTAAACGAGATTGGGAAAAAGGAAGATCTGTTTAAACCAGAGGAAGTATGTCAAAAGAATATTGTAGAGGTTTAATATGTAGGATAGTAAACGGTGAAGGTTGTTATTCTTGTAGGTGTAAATTTATTTGTTGAACAGTGTCCCAAGACCGAAGAAGAGGAAGAGGATATGTCTCGTGTTCCATACGCAAGTGCAATTGGTAGCTTGATGTATGCAATGGTCTATACTAGACCAGATATTGCACATGCAGTGGGAGTATTGAGCAGGCTTATGTCAAAACTAGGGAAGGAGCATTGCACAACAATGAAGTGGGGTTTTATATATTTGTGTCGCACTAGTGATTATGGTCTGTGCTACCAAGAAAGACCAGGACTGGATAGAGTTTCGGACATTCGTGGATTTGTTGATGTAGACTAGGTTGGAGATATGGATCAGAGAAGATCTACAAGTGGGTATGTATTTAACTTGTTTAGAGGTGCAGTTAGTTGGATGACCAAGAGACAGTTTGTAGTGGCACTTTCAACTACAGAGGCAAAATACATGGAAGCCACTGATTCAAACAAGGAAGCAGTTTTGTTGCAAAGATTATGTTCAAGTATGGGGGTGGTACAATGAGATATAAAGATAGACTGGGACAGCTAAAGTGCAATTTTTTTGGCAAAGAACCCTGCTTATCATTTAAAGACAAAGCACATTGATGTCCAGTATCACTTTATAAGGGATATGGTTCAAGACAAAAAGGTGTTGCTGGAAAAGGTGGACACTTTGAAGAATACTGCAGATGCATTAACAAAGTTTATGATCACTGAGAAGTTCTCTTGGTGTAGAGAAACAATGGGTGTTGCAGAGTTGGACCAATGACTAAGCTCTCTTGTGGCCCCCTATGGAAATAAAACAACAAGTGGGAGAATGTTGGGTGTGTGTTATATTCTTTCCATGACTAGCCCCACGCACAGGGGGGAGATAACCCTCGTTGTTTGTTGCACTGGCCGCAGCAGGGAGGGGGCAATAGCCCCCCCTTTTCGGCGGTTTGAGGGGGGTGGTAGCCCCCCTCTACGAGGTTCGAGGCAATGCCCCGGGGAAATTTTTTTTGGACCCCATATTAGGTGGGCGACCCTACCTATGGTTTTGTGCATGGTTTTCACACATGGTTTTGGGCATGATGGTTTTCTATCCATGGTATTTTTGTAGATCCGGTCAAGGGAACTACGGTTATGTTCTAATCCAGGGTTAATGGATTGGGGTTTATGGATGCTTCATCATGTATATATATGTATTGTAACATTGAAAGGAATATAATGAAAAATCAATCTGGTAGTCCCAATTTTGGGATCCAACGGAAATCTCTGTGTATATATGTTTTATGCTCTCGCCATTGTTTATTTTTTGTTTTAAGAATTCGTATGCAAGTAATTTATGTATGGGGTTAAAACCTACAGTAGTCACAAAAAATGAAAATGAAAAACGCAGAATGCAAGTACTAACCTATAAAGTGCATTGGGACACAGTTTAGGGGCTGAAAAGTGTGTTATTTTCCCGTAATTCTCGCTCAACAGATCTCACCTAGATTGTGTTGTCTCCTGGTCAGTTGGTACCTGTGACCTACAGAAAGATGCAGAACCCCAATAGAAACCAAAAAAAATCCAGAAAATGAAGGAGATCCAAAAATAGAAGTTTTGAGGCTAAAAATAGCTAGAAAAACACTGAAGAGGGCTGAAACAATAGTCACCAAGGTTTTGAATGTAGTCGCCATTTGTTAATGACTATGTAGCTAAAGACCCAATGGAGTCGTCATTTGTTAGTATGAAAATTCTTAGTATGTGTAACAAAAATACTTCACTTAATTTACTGGTGAGAAGTGACCATAACAACAAAATATGGCTACTTTTATGCTTAATATTTGCAATAAAACATGATAAAACCCTGAAAGAAAATATATGATGCAAGCCCAAAACATATATCAACAGTGAAGAAAAGTGTAATAACCCAATAGAAGGACTTCAAATGAATAATATTTTATTAAAACACCTAATGAGGAAGATTTACAACATGGGTCTGTAGATCCCCCTCTATAGGATGGGTCCTTTTGATGTCCTAGTACTTTAGTGATTTTGTTCTTCTCTCTCAAATACACAGAAAACCCAAAAGCAAGATGGAACTCAACTAGGAGCTCAAATGTAGTGAGACGATAATGGTGACGATGATAATGATCATGGTAAAGAATGAATGGAAAACCCTCTTATTTATAACAAAGTATTGAGCTAAATTAGGAATTGGAAAATAATAAAATATTATTGACCAAATCAAAATCTAACCATTAGGAATACTTTATTATATTTTTTGGAGAGGGAAAAGATATTCAAAATGGTAAAACATCTTTATTTAGAAATTGGTTGAGGTAATTAACAAATAAAATGATTTATTAATCACTTTGCGAGGATTAAGAAAAGTGTGAATTTGAAATAATTATTATATAATGGTTTAACAATTATTCAAAAAATAAGAATAAGGAATAATAAATAAATAGTGATTTAGTCAAATATGTTAAGAAATAATTACCAAATAGTGATTTAATAATTTTTTTCTAGAGAAAAAATAAATAAATAATGATTTAGTCAATTATTCTCATGGGGTTTTTTAATTTTAAACAAAAATAATTTAATAAAAATGGTTTACTAAATTATTTCCTATGGTGAAAGTGATTTTACTATGGTAAAACTAATCCTACATGGTGTATTTTGAGCCACTTAGTCAGAAATGGCTAGGTGATCATTTTTACTTGAAAACATAGGCATTTTGCAACTCTTGAAGGTAAGGCTTGCACAATCACTAGTGACAGCTATTGTGCGATCCATAAACACAGTGTATTGCGCAACACATTTAGACAGTTAGTGTGCACTCTCCAATGACAGTATTTCTCACTTTGATTATGATTGTACTTCTATTTCAATTACTTTCTCAACTATCGCTTTGGCACACCTTTGTTTTCACAAGTGTCGCTTTCATGTTCGTGACTGTTATTTTTTCTTTCTTTCACTTCAACAATTTTTGTTTTCATGTTATCCTCACTCTTGCATGTGTTGTTGTTCACTTTATTTAGACTTTGCAAGTGTCATTTGCACTTTTCTCTTACTTTCGCAAGTGTCATATTGTAGATAGGGAAAAGTCGAATATATTCAAATGGAGTCATTTTTTCATTCTTAAAGGGAAGTTATGATGCATTCTCCTACACTATTGTGCTCTATCTATCATATAGACATGCATCAGACACATTTCCCAAGTCTTGAGCATTGTTTCACTAGTTCCATCACTAAAGTGTAACTTAAGTGTCACACTTGCAGGTAAGTGTTGTTCTCTTTTCATTTCAATGAGGACATGTTGATAAATGATTCAATGTCGAGTGGTTGATCATCTATAAGTGTGTGATCATGTTCAAGTCATGTTCTAGTCCCATATCTCTAATCTCTAATCCCATGCTCAATAATTTTCTACAATTTATCCTTCTTTGGTCAACCTTTCTCCGGGTTGCCTCCCTGAACTGCGCATTGCACAATCTCAAGCCTCAATCAGCCTACATTGCCTCTTGGAACTGTGCAATGCGCAACCACTGCCTCCAAGGATTGTGCATTGCATAGTCATAGTGCTCAAGGATTGCCTCCGACCCCTCAGATCTACACAGACTTGCCTCTCAATAATCATCTTCCTGTGCATTACATAGTTGAAAACACCATCCTAACTCCCTGTCTCCTTGAACTATGCAATCCTCTAGCCCTCTCTCTCTCTTTAACTATACATTATTTAGTTACAGTGGGAAATCATGCCTCATGGTGACCCTCAACTACGCAGTCTTGTCTCTTAGGCCTCTAGTGTTGTACATTACGCAATCACAAGCATCAATCCCTCACTCTTAGCCTCTAGAATTGTGCACTACGCAATCCCTTAGCCTTCCTCCTTGTTCAATACTTAGTTCCAGGTCACTCAGTGGTTTTCATGAAGAAGGTTAGACTAGGATATTTACAGATGATTTCTTCTACTCATGAGTGAATTTCATTTGCAAGTATTGTACTTTGACATGATAGGATGATGCTCAGAAAGGAGGAGGAGAAGATTATGCTAGAAGACACTTGTGAAGCGAGAACCTTGGAGAATTCATCAATCAAGAAGATGAAGGGACACTAGTTTACGACAGAAGACCAAAGATCGGGACCACATGAAGACTCCATATCATTTAGCCCCTTGGAGGGTGAAGATGAAGAAAAAAGTAGATCTTTCATGAAGATGAATTACTGAACATACCTCTCACAAAGATTAGAGACAAAGCAGCAAGAAGAATAGCTTAGAATTTCTATCTCATAATGAAGTCCGTGTAATCATTGTCAATTTGTGACTTGTACCAGTATCATCACAATGTCATGTGTATCCATGTGTCTTGCCACATCATTTGTGGATGTAATGATGTAATTATCAAAAGGAAAGGACAAAATGTAATGTGTGGAATTCCAAGAGTCACATGTGGAATATGAAAAGTCACATAGTCATATATGGACAAAAGAGTCTTTAGGAAAAGTCCAAAAGTCATTTAGAAGTCCAAAGGTCACATTATCAGTCCAAAGTGATGAGGTTAACTCAACAATCATAGGGGATATGAAAGGTCATTCCTCTTGTTATAAAAAAAACCTCCTAACTCAAGCAAATGGCTTTTGGAGGCTTAGCCTTTGGAGAGCTAGCTTTTTCTTCTCTAGCATAGCATAGGAGAGAAGATCATTCTTTGGAGGAGAAAGAAGTGACTTAATGTTCCACTAATGAAGCTAATGGCTCGTTGTTGTAAATGTGTACTATTACAGCTAGTGGCTCTTTCACTTAATAATCAGAACTTGCTAAGCCAACACATTTTCATGCATGTATCGTGAATATTGTAAGACTATTCTTTAGATGTTTTTGGTATATGTTTTTTTCATATGTACGAAGGAAATTGAACTACTTCATTTAATTTGGTACTCATCTTGTTGAATTTGTGTTGTATTTGATTTAATGATCGTTGTATCTATGTGAACTATTTCTCTAGATAACTAATGAATATTTCCTTGCTCTCGTGTGCCTCTCTTAGGATAGTACTGTCTCTAGATAACTAATGAATATTTCCTTGCTCTCGTGTGCCTCTCTTAGGATAGTACTGTTACTTTCCTTCTGAGACTCACCCTTACTTCCCTCTCATGAAATTCCCCTTTTACACATTGCAATTGGTGTTTCACAGTGTCAACTTAGTTGTTGTTTTCAAATTTTATGCGCATACTCTCTTATGTTATTCATTGCAGCTAAGGAAAACCTTTGAGTTAAGGTGGTAGGGTCGATACTTTTAATGGGGCTCCTACTCCAAATGGTGTGAGGTCTAGTTGGGACTTCACATCGGGAAGACCCCCTTGGTTGAGGGATTTCCAGCACCGTCAACAAGTTCCACTATTGGAACAAGTGTTGTATCGTTGTAATGGTGTATCTCAGAACTTTCACTCAATAATTTGAAGCTCTTGGAGCCGACACACTTCTCATCCATATGTTGGGAATGATTGTGAGACTATTCTTTCATTGTTTACGGTATATGTTTATATTAATTCATACTAATGAAAATTAATTGTTTTTTTGGATTTAGTATGCTTCTTTGAATCATGTTTCTTATGTTTTCATGATCGTGGTTCCTTTGTGAACTATTTCGCAAGATTACTTACGATTCTTACATGTGTGTGTGTGTGTGTGTCTTTGTTAGGATGGTATAATTAATTTTATTTCAAAGACTCACTTTCTTTTCCATTTCATGAAAGAACCATTATACACTATGCAATTGAGTACATCACAAGGCTAATTTACTTAGTTATCTTTAAAGTGCATGTGTTTCTCTTGTGATGTTCGTTGCAGCGAAGGAAAATCTTTAAGTTAATGGCAACTAACTGTCCTTTCCAATTAGGGATCCTACTCCAAATGGTGTGAAGTCTAATTGGGACAGCATACCAGGGAGACCCCTTTACTATTGGAGGCATCCAACATCGTTAATAGGATAGTAAAGATCACAATGCATAAACACAACAAATATTTACCGGGGAAAACCCACTTGGTGGAAAAAACCAGTAACATTTTCCTTAGATAAATTCTTCATTTCAATAGGAGATACACCTAATTAGGCTAGTCAACTATGATGTTCAAACTAACCAACAATGTTATGGTCAAACCTAGTCAAATAGCCTTCTTGTCAAGTCAATCTTCTGCCTAAAAAATTCAACCTTCTTTGATCTGCCTAGGCTGAATTTCGGCCTCCTAGAATATGCCCAAAAATTTGGCCTTACTACCCAGAAACTGCAAACCAAAAGTTTGACCTGCTTCCTATAATATTCCCTTAAAGTCACACGTGAAGTAGAGAGAGAGAGATAAAGAGAGAAATATATGCTTGATATGAATTTGTCCTTCTTGTCCTTCTTCATCCTTCTTCTTCTTTGCTAAGATTACTAGAATATGTCTTCTTATGTGAGAGATTGAATGGTGCCTTATGGAGGAGGTTGAGTGCTATATGTATTGTATTCTAGCTCTGTAAATGGGTGTCTCTTCACTGGGGCCAACTTAACTTGAAGCAATGTGACTTGACAAGTTTGGAGCCAAAAATTAAAAATTAAAAATTTTCTTTTTTGATGCCGACATGAATAACATCTCTTATATTAATTATTTCAAGGGCTAAACAGTAAAAATGAAATGAAGAACATGTCTTACATTCTCATTATATATTTCAAGGGCTAAAATATAAACTATGAAGACTGACAATAGCCAAAAAAATTCAACACTCCCTCTTAGCTAGGGAGGTATTCGTAATCACTATACAGATGTTTTCATGTTGAAAATTTTCTCTAAGAAAAGGTTATAAGAAATCATCAATATTAGTATCATCCAATTACCATAATCTAGTCAACAACTGTGACATATGGTAAAACAATAGCTTCAACAAGTTACAATAATCTGGACAGTACCTCTAACCTATGGTGTATCCTCACCATAATCCTGGTCGATACTTCTAACATATGGTACATCTTTAGCATCAATTAGTCACCATGATTCTAGTTGGCACCTCTGGCCCATAGTATACTGACTAGTCATTGTTCACCTTCATCTCGGTCAATCTCTTTAACTCGTGGTAAAACCCAAGGGACACATTCAATTCATTTGAGTAATCTAGTCCCAAATCCAAAGGTCTCATTCTAGGCCATGATGCTAAAGGTTCTCACTCTACATATCTAGAGAGTAATTTGAGCCTAATGTTGAAGGGACTCACTCAATTGAGTGATCCTGGGCCTCTAGGACAATTCTTCCTAATCTGTCCAACATACTTGATACAAGAATAATGAATGTCCGCATATGGACCATTCTCCTTAGTCTAGTCATATTTGACATAGGCCTAATGTTTGTCCTTTGATGTTATCTCATTAGCACCCCTCTCACCCAGGAAAGCATTCTCATCTCGGTCAATCTCTTTAACTCGTGGTAAAACCCAAGGGACACATTCAATTCATTTGAGTAATCTGGTCCCAAATCCAAAGGTCTTATTCTAGGCCATGATGCTAAAGGTTCTCACTCTACATATCTAGAGAGTAATTTGAGCCTAATGTTGAAGGGACTCACTCAATTGAGTGATCCTGGGCCTCTAGGACCATTCTTCCTAATCTGTTCAACATATTTGATACAAGAATAATGAATGTCCTCATATGGACCATTCTCCCTAGTCTAGTCATATTTGACATAGGCCTAATGTTTGTCCTTTGATGTTATCTCATTAGCACCCCTCTCACTCAGGGAAGCATTCTCTAGACAAAGGCTTTGTATGAATATTAGCTATATTCCCATTAGTAGATATCTATTGGAGCTTCACTACTTCCTTCTGCATCATGTCACAGATGAAGTGGTACTTAATATCGATGTGCTTCGACCAGTCACGGAAAACTGCATTTTCTGTAAACTTCACATAGCTTTGATTATCGCAATTGTTGGGATAGGGTCAATTTTGGGGAAAAAGCCCAAGTTTTGTCATGGAAAATGTAAAGTCTCTGCAATTTGTGGTCGCGGAGCGCATAGATAGCTAAAGTGTCATA
Organism: Pinus tabuliformis; assembly: GCA_031772625.1. NCBI lineage: Eukaryota > Viridiplantae > Streptophyta > Pinopsida > Pinales > Pinaceae > Pinus > Pinus tabuliformis. Next base: position 294,277,310 of record CM062813.1, read on the forward strand.
AAGGGTTTTACCCTTATTTTATGTAAGTTGTGTCGGCTTTTGTAGATCCACCCATGGTCCGCGGACCATGGGATTGTATAAATAGGAGAATCTTAGATAGTCTAAGATAGATATCAATAATGAAGACGAATGTAATGGGTCAATAAGAGTAAAAGCGAAGAAGTCTTAGAGTAGAAGAGAGGATCTACAACTGTCTACGCAGAGGCCTAGAGTAGAGTCTGCAGCTAAGTGTGCAAGGAAGTCTTGAGTCTGTAAGCATAACTGAAGCATTAATAAAGAGATTATTCCAGCAATTCTTGTGTTTTATTTGTTTACTTTTGTTTATATGAATGCACCTCATGTTATAATATGTTTATGAAATAATGGTGTATTAATGCGTGACTTTACATGATTGATATAGTTACATGAACGCAATTATTGTTTGTTGTTTACACGAAGAATATCTTATTGTATGCGGAAGTTATCAACACTTAAGTTGATCTGAGTAATTATTGGGTTAAGAGTAATCTTTGATGCACGTAAGTAGTTGATTCACATATTCAGGGTCCGCGAAAGATAGTCGTGAACGTTCGTGGAGGTATAGAAGTTGATTAAGGGTAGTTATATCGATAAGCCCTAAAGGCTTATCGATCTATGCGAAGGCAGATTTAGGGCATAAATGACATCATGCTCATCTCTAGGTGCAAAAACTTGGTTCCAGCATCCCCCCATACTGCTTCGGGTGAGACTTCAATCCGTGCTCTGCGGATTGATGCCGAAAGGGCCAGTAGTGTAGGGATTTGTTTGGCAAAACTAACTCTGAACCTGGGTCAGGACCCACTAAGCCAACAAATTGTTCTGTTGTCGGGACCGGGATCTGCATAAAAGAGATGTGTGATGTCGCATCACTGGAATCCAACAGAGAAAAAAATTGAGGAGTGGTTGGATAGAAATATCCACAAATTCACGGCGGAAGAAAACATAAATCCGCGCCTGAAAAAAGAACAATGGTTGGACAGGTATCTGTACACAAAGATACATGAAATTTTCTTATGTTCCTTCCTGATCGAGCTATACGAGTGGATCGCTAAATTGGCAGGCGAACAAGGAAGGTGTAGGCTTGATGGTCCAATAGTGTGGACCCCAAAGCTAGTGCGGAGATTGGAAGCCTCTGAAGATAAGATCGCGTGCGTTGTTGATCACTGGCTTGATCGCGTCATAGGAGGATTTGTGATAGAATTCGCGGTCGATACCTTGGTCAGCTACAGCAAAGCAAAGCTATGCTTCTTCAAGGGACTACGAGGTAAGTACTTAAGATATTTAAATACTTGGATTAAGATGCTCTTGTGTGAAAAGCAGTTTATGCCATTACCTTGATGTTTGGAGCTACACGAAGTGGAAAGTTCTTCAGGGATAGAGGGAGAACAGGTCCTGAATATAGCCCATTGATTGAGCCTCCTCTGAGTGACGATGAAGGAGCAGCACATGCTTCACCGCAGAGCGTTGTCCAGTTAATAAGGCAAGGGTTCCCGCGAATACCCCATCCGCCCACACCACCTCCACCTTCACCTCCACAGCATACACCTTCGCCCACACCACCACCACCTTCGCCACCATTCAATATGTCAAATACAATGAAGTTTCCCGTATTAAGGGGCTTGGGAAATGAGGACCTAACCAGTTTTGGTTCATGATGAAGGCAGTGTGGACAACATAGAATATTATAGATGATCATATGAAGAAAGCGCAGTTGGTTACTGCTTTATAGGATCGCGCGCTAACATGGTACATTAAGTACTGCAGCGATAACCCGATGGCTTCGTTAGTAGACACTCAAACTGCAATGAATAAGGAATTTAGTAGGCCCAAATCTAAATTGCAATTAGTCATTGGATTCAAGAAAATCATGATGAGGCCAAGCGAAACACCCTAGGAGCTGGATCACAGATTGAACTGCCAGATCCGCGAAGCTAACATGAATCTCACCAATGGGCAGCACTGCGAATGATTTGTAGCCTCACTCCTACCTCACCTAAGGGTTTACTTATCGTCGCAAAAGATTGGGACCCAAGCGAAAGCCCTAGAAATTGCGATGATATTGCATGAAATGCCTATTTAGGATGTTGCTTTGGGAGTTTAGCAGATTCATGCGGAGTTGCAGAATCTTTGCCTCGAGTTTCAAAGCTTGAAGAAGGATAGAGCGGCTAAGCCAGAGGTGCATGAAGAAGTTTGGTGCCTAAAGTGTAAGAGCCAGGGGCATGATAAAGATCATTGCCCTGTCTTCATGAATTATGTTGCAGGAGGAGGGCCAATGCCTCTAAGGCCGGAAGCTCAAGCAGGGCCAAGTGCAAGACTCGCGTTATGGTGCATTATCTGTCAAGTAGATGGAAAACATGTAACAGATAATTGCCACTTGCAACAAAAATTTGTGCAGACACCGCAACATCTCTTCTGCAACTTCCATAAATCGGTGGGTCATGATGAGCATAACTGTCATAGCTATGAGTTGATGATGGAAAGAACGTCCATGTATCAGATGCAGACATAAACTCGGCCTCCGGCTCAAGGTGGTGGGGAAGCGCGTGGAGAATATCAGGGTCATGGACGAGGTTGAGGAGGAGGAGGACCTGCGAGAGGTCGAGGACAAGTTATTTGCTACAATTGTGGAGTGCCAAGACACTACATACGAGAATGTACGAGCCAGTCGCGCCTGTCATGCCGATACTGTAGTCAGTTTGTACACACGATAGAAGACTGCCCTATACTAATAGCTAAGATGCAGGAGAAGAGGGCACAGTCTTAGCAGCCTACCCAAAACCTACAAATGATGAGGGCCGAACCCCGCGAAGAGGATCCCAATGTAAATATCATGCTACAAAGTGGAATGAAGACTAGCGAAGATAAAGGAAAGCAACCTGAAGAAAGTGAGTGGGTCCGCAAGGCTCCAGAAAAAGAGGTTGGGTTTGACTTGGAGCACGTGAAAGAGACATTCATGGAAGCGAAGAAAAGCTTTGCTGAGGCTTCTACCTCAAGAAGTTAGGACAAGCTGTCTGAAGAAGTTGACCCCTCCATGCTTACTACCTTCTTGGAGACCTGTATGAAGTTGCTACGCGATAGCAAGGTCGTGAAAGGATTACAGGAGTTGATAAATAAGTGTGTCAGTAAAGAAAATTCTCTTGAAGGACCTCGTGTAGTCAGAAAAATTGGTAAGCATAAGGCAAGAACAAGGCGTGAGATGAGGCTCACTATGCAAATAGGAGAGTATGAAATGGATCAAGTTATTTTGGATCTTGGGTCAGACACGAATGTATTGCCTAAACAAACATGGGAAATAATGGGGAGACCTGCGCTGCAGTGGTCTCCGATTCAATTGAGGATGGAAAATCAACAGAAGATTATCCCTATGGGGAGATTGCAAGGAGTAACAGTAGATATTGAAGGCGAGAGTGCATTGGCTTATTTTGAAGTGATAGGGATTGTGGATGAGAACAATCCATACCCCGCACTCTTAGGGATTGATTAGGCTATCTACATGAATGGGGCAATCAATCTGAATAAGCGTACAATGTCATTTGAGAGGAAATATCTTCGCATAGTAGTACCTTTGGACCCTACAGAAGGATTGCGCTATACTGAACTAGTCCGCGATTATGAGGAAAGCAACGATGATTTGGACCAGATCTACAAAATAACAATGTGAGACCAAGATTGGGTTAATCTGACAGCTGATGGATGCATTGCATGGGACCGCGAAAGTTCTTGTACATCAGATTCAGATGAGGAATTGGAACATTGGCATAATAGATTGCACAAAGTATCTACGTTGTGTTGTAATATGATGACTAAATCGTTGTGTTGTGTATCATCGGAGGTAAGAATTTTTCCTTATTATGATGGTCTAATTGATGTAGATAAATTTTTGGATGCATTTGAAAGGGAAGTTCCTGAGAAGCATCACTTCCAAGCACTGGATTTGGCGTTGCGCACTACGCCTGCAAGATGGTGGGGTACGCATAAAGATAGTTTTGATGGGTGGCGTGAGTACAAAAAAATGATAAGATTGCAGTTTGGTCGACCAAAGGTCCGGCTAACAGAGAAATATGATGGATGAAATGATCCACGCGATCATTTACCAAAATGGATTGACGTTTATGGGACAGAGCCGCAACCTGAGTGGGTACATTTATTCTGTCACACTTTGGATGTAATACCAATGAATTGGTACTTGGAAACGGAGCTCCGTCATGGCACTGAATAGTGGGACGTTTTAAGACAGGGATTTTTTATAACATTTAGTTTTAAGGATGGGTTTGAATGCATTGATGAGGCGTTGCAGGAGGTTAAGGCAGCGATCTTTAGAATACCACAGGATCCTTTGGATTTGATTCAACCAGATTGGAGCACCCAGCTGCACCATGTGCTGGAGTGTTATAATGTGACTGTCGAAGAAGAAGAGAAGGATCCAAGCAACATTAACATCCCAGATGTAGAAGGCCACCGCCAAGTTGAAGGGCCGCAGATAGAGAATCCAGATATCACCGCACCGCTGAAAACTAGACAAGTGAACATTGGAACAAAGGCGGAACCGAAGTTTGCGAAGATAGGGGACTACTGGGATGATGCTACGGTCGACAAGGTTGCTAAGTTGCTCCACGAATATTAGGATTTGTTTCCCACAAAGTTTTCAGACTTAAAAGGCATCATAGGCGATTTGGGAGTGATGAAAATAACTTTGAAACCAGACGCAAACCCTGTTAAGCAGAGGGCATATCGCCTTAATCCCAAACACAAGGAAAAAGGCTGCCTGGAGTTGGACAAGATGCTTGCAGTAGGAATTATTGAACCAGTGGAGGAATCTGATTGAGTGAACCTAAATGTAGTTTAGGAAAAGAATCAGAAGGATGAAATAAGGATTTGAGTCAATCTTAGGAAGCTTAACGATGCTTGTGTCCATGATCCTTTTCCAACTCTGTTCACATACGAAGTATTGGATAATGTTGGCGGAAAGGAGGCCTATTCATTCACTGATGGGTTCTCTGGATACCATCAGATAAAGATCGCGCCAGAAGACAGGAGTAAGACTACCTTCACAACTGAGTGGGGATGCTTTTAGTATACGGTAATGCCTTTTGGACTTAAGAATGCACCGGCAATCTTCTCACGTGTAGTCATCGCAGCGTTCAAAGAGTTCATTCACAAGTTTTTGGAGGTATATTTTGATGATTGGACAGTGTTTGGACTAGTAAAGCACCATGTAGCTAGTTTGCGCTTGATGTTGGATACGTGCCAGAGGTATCAGATCGTGCTAAAATTGAAGAAGTGCTTATTTGGCGTCCCTTTCGGAATATTGTTGGGTCATGTAGTGTGCAGACAAATAATCAATTTCGAGGCGCCAAGAAGTGTTAAACAGTTGCGTGCAACACTGGGCCATACAAGATACTATCGGAAGTTCATTAAAAGTTATGCTCAGATTACCACGCTTATGGAAAAGGTTACTGAAAAAGGATGCTACATTCTGTTGGGATGAAGAATGTCAGTGGAGTCTAGATGTATTAAAGGAGAAGATGGTCACCGCGCCGATCCTAGTCTTCTCAGATTGGAAGAAGGAATTTCATGTACATGTGGATGCGTCATGTATTGCACTAGGAGCAGTACTGACACGGGACAGTGAAGGAGAACTAGATCACCCTATAGAATTTGCGAGCAGGAAGTTGTCTAAGGATGAAAAGAATTACTCAACGATAAAGCGCGAAGGGTTGACTATGGTGTACGCGCTCCAAAAGTTTAGACGTTATTTGCTAGGCGGACATTTTAAGATGTATATACACCACTCTCCATTAAACTACCTAGTCAACAAGCCTATGTTTGGGGAGGGGGGGAATATGCAGATGGCTACTATTGTTTCAAGAGTATGATTTCGAGGTAATTGTGAAGCCAGGAAGGTTGAATGTTGGGCCAGACCATCTGTCGCGCATTGAAATAGGAGAGGAGCCTACCAATTTGGAGGAAGGGTTGCATGACGCGCAGCTCTTTGCGGTGCGTGTAGCCGATAATCACTTTGCAGACATTATCCACTTCCTGACTACAAGAACGACGCCAGAAAGATACACGAGTCAATAGAAAAAGGAATTGGTGGTGTGCGTGGCGGACTTTTCAATTATTGCAGGCCATTTGTATAAGATGGGATCGGATGAAATATTGTGATGTTATGTGCCTAATTTTGAACGCAACAGTATCCTCATTAAGGCTTATGGAGGAGCTGCGGGAGGCCATTATGCAGGAAAAGCAACAACGCAGAATATTTTATGTGATGGGTTGTGGTGGTCGATGTTGCATAAGGATTCCAAAGCATACTGTAAGGATTGAGATGTGTGTTAGAGAACGGGAAGGCCATCGCGGAGGGATGAGCTGCCTCTACATCCGCAAATATCATTGCAGCCATTTAAGAAGTGGGTAATTGATTTTGTGGGACCGATTCAGCCTCCAGGAAAGAAGATGGGTGCACATTATATCATCACCGTGACTGAATATTTGACCAGATGAGCAGAGGCACAGCCTGTGAAGGACTGTACAGGGGCAACAATAATGAAATTTTTATTTGAATATTGTTGACCAGGTTCAGTTGCCCGAATATCTTGACGAGAGATCGTGGTACGCATTTCCTTAATGAAATGATCAACGCGCTAATGGAAGAATTCCAAGTTTATCATCAGAAAAGTATGCCATATCATCCTCAAGCCAATAGGATGGTTGACGTGTTTAATAAAATATTGGAGAACGCACTAACAAAGGCTTGCAATGCGCAAAGGAATGATTGGGACGTGCACGTACCAGTAGTGTTATGGGCTTACCGAACTACTTGTAAGAAGCTTACTGGTCAAACATTGTTTAGGTTTGTCTATGGCGTAGAGGTTGTAATGCCTGTGGAGTACATAGTGCCTAGTCTACACATAGCAGCATTCACGGGAATGGAAGACCGTGAAGCCTTAGAAGAGAGGCTCGCGCAGCTAACAGAGCTCGAGGAAGATAGATTTCTGGTTGGATTCCATCGGCAAGTTCATAAGGAAAGGGAAAAGGCATGACACAATCAGCACATCAAACTGCACACCTTCAAGGTAAATGATTTAGTTTTATTATATGATAGTAAGTTTGATAACTTTCGAGGAAAATTTCAGATGCATTGGCTGGGGCCATATGTTATCAAAGAGATTACCAATGGTGGAGTAGTTTAGCTCATGAAGTTGAATGGAGATCCATTTTCGAGAAAGGTAAACGGAAGCCGATTGAAGCCATACACCGAGGATCTAGCCCAATGACTACATGACAGTAGCACAGTCTTAGCACTCCAAGTAGCTGCAAGGAGGCGCGGGACTATAAACTACACTGCCCGAGTTGTGGAGCTACGTGACAAGGGTCTGCGCGAAACAGGAGGGTGTCACAGTACCAAAAGAAGCGCGAAGGAAGTTGTGCTATAAAGGGAGCGACCGCACAGCGCAGCCAGAAAGTAGTTGTTACAGTCACTATTCATGATTTGACTGCTAAGATATGGTTAAAAGGAGCGGGGGGCGACATTTAAGGATAAATTTAAGAGTGAAATATTTGGAAATCTGCTGCCAATCTAGCATTTATGGATGGATTTGGGGGGAATGGTCGAATTTGAATTCAAATTCACCTATAAATTACGTGTGGCCATCTAGCGAAAAACACTTTGCATTTTTAGAATTTTTGCGTTGTGTTGTCGATTGTCTATGAATCGCTCATATTGGGAGGATTTAGTCATGAGCCCTACATTTGCCAAGTTATCAGAAGTAAATCAGACATTCATCCTGGAAAAGATGTTAGGACGAAGCCCCGTGGAAACCATGAGTACTAGTGGAGGTGTCTCTTCTAAGGGAGCGGTTCCAGAAGTTGTGAGTGTCGAGGTTCCAGCGGAAGCCTACGCCAGTGAGAGAGCTCCCCATGCAGAAGAAATATAAACAAAAGAAGCCGGTGCCAGTGCGTGAGTCACCAAGGAAGCATGTCGTTACATAGGTTCAGAGGAAAGAAAAGCCGAGCACGAAAGAGAAGGGAAAAGTGGTGGATCTGGAGGCTAAGGAGGGCGCGGAAGATATAGACATTGAGGGGTGGACCCTATATCTAAGTTGTCGGAGTATATCCCTCTGTGCAAGGGCAAAGTGAAGGTCATGAAGGACCCAGATGGAGGTCAATTCCTCCTCAAAAAACCCTTGTTACCAGAGAACATCACCTTTGAAAGTCCACACTTGGCGCAGATCCCGCACTTGAAGCTAGAAGATTGGGATTTGGTGGACCACGAGAAGTTCCCCACCTGGCTACAGACACCTACATGAAGGGGGTATTCTACAAAGAGTCTGGTGTCACCACGCTGGAGCATGTGGAATGGATTCGTGAAGTAAACAAGTCAGGGTTGTTGAACCTATTGTGGGTGCCCCACTACCATCGCTCAAATATAAACCTGATCATCATTAAGAAGTTGCTATGCATGGTACATGACGGGTGCTTGTGGTTGAACGCATCGATCCCCATCACCAATATGTTGATCCATTGGATAACACTATTACCACACTCATGGTCAAATCCGACCAAGGCGTTTGGCAGAAAGAAAAGCGAGCGCGACCTTGCTGAGAAGATGAAGGACAAGTTTAAACTTGTGAAGAAGTTGCGTGGGTACTCGATTACTTCAATTACTGACCCCGCGGTAAAGGTTGCCACACAGATTTTGGTTGGAAAGGTTATGAGAAAGTGTTGCGCGGATGAGGTGCTGGCACCAGTGGTTTCATTGGCAGCATAGTGCGTGGAGGGCGTACAGTTCAACTGGGCACACTACCTGTGTAGTGAGTTCCTCACGAACTATAGAGAAGCATATGACAAGAGTAAAACCTTCCACTATTCGTGGTTATTGCTCTCGATTGTGTTGATTGCCTGGGATTTTCCAGAGGACAGCCAGTTCCCTCCAGTAGAGAAGGATTTTCTAGAAGCTGCGAAATTTGCATCTCTTTGGGCCACGAAAGAGGCCGCATTGGTCACAGAGAGCAAAGTCTTTTGGGTGCTGATGGAGGTAAGCATTCGCACGACCATCAACCAGAAGCCGTGGTTGTCACCAACCGTGTTTGAGCAACTTTCAGGGTACGCAGAGTTCAAAGCAGACTTCCACCATGTATACATCCGGGCGCGAAAGGATCCTGAGCAAAAGTGGTTCGACCTACCCTACCTTGCTACAGATGATGCTATTGAAGAGGTCATCAAGCGCTAGCCAACAGAATGGCATTCTGCATCCGATATAGCCGCACGAACTAGCAAGTCCGCAGAGAAGCAAAAGAAGGATGCGACCAAGTAGAAGGTTCAACAGTTAGCTGAAAATCACAAGAAATAGTTTGAGGAGAAGGCCCAGGTAGAAGCGAAGCGCCCCACGAAGAAACAAGTAGAGTAAGAAGAGCGTGGCTCCGAAAGAAGTCAGAAGTCTCCTTCGCCCCAAATGGAGGAGGAAAAGCAGTCAGAACGGGGTGGCGGTGATCATCAGGAGAGCACTCCCTTCCGTATGAAGAGGTACAAGGAACAGGAAAAGGAAGGATTGCAGAAGAAGACAAAATCCACCAAGTTTTCACTAGATCCGATTAATTTGACGGATGGCGACCTGGATGAAATTGGAGACAAGGTGCAGGATACTACAGTAGAACTATTGCAGCAGTTTGAGTAGCAGCAAAAGCAGGCACTGAGCACCATCTTAAAGGATCTGTTCGAGCTGTAGATCCAGACAACTAGAATCCAGGCAGGTGCAGTATACAGCAACACTGCATGAACCAATTTGGCACCAGGGACCACTCAAGTAGCAGAGATGGTTTGACCATTAGATCTTCGGGCAGTCGCATTGCTTGATCGAGCTTTGAGCATGGAGGTGGCCGCTGACAAGGCTATTGTAAACTCTTTGAAGAATATTGGCCTCAACCTGGTCGCGCTCCCCAGCGAGTTTCTTCACACACTGCAAGCAGGTGTGATAGCAGAGGTTAATGCCCTGGATTAGCATGCGTTGAGCCTGATAAGCGAGTATAGAGTTAACAACGAACATATGTTCATAGAGAAATCAATAGCGCTGGAGGCATAGAAGAAATTTCAAGCGTAGAACGACCAGCTTGCAACCGTGGTGGCCGAGGCATGCATAATAGTACCTGCACTGCATATCCTGGAGGAAGTGTCGTTGGAGGCAAAGATTAGGAAGTTGGATACAGGTGTGTGCGACGCCAAAATAGAAGTGGCCAAGGTTCAGTTTGAACTGAACATGAAAATCACAGAGTTAGATTTGAAGTCACAACCTTCAACTCTGCCAGAGGTCAAAGAATAGCGCGAAGCCACTGTGAAGGATGGAGTCACAGCAGTGGATGTCGTGGTGGTGGATTGCATTGCGCTCTTCGAGCAATCCATGGAGGTAGTCACGGCTCTACAGGAAGATCCTAACCTGCAGAGGTTAAACACAGAAGCCCATCAATTGCAGCAGTAGTATGATGAAGCAAGAGCGACGATGTGCACTGTTGCTATAGCACAACAATTGGCCAAGCTGCAAGAGGCAAAGCAATTGCTTGAATAGGTGGAAGCAGCACAGAGGAAAGAGGTGGTCCTCAAGGCTAAATTGGGGCCTTGGCTGGATGAGGCCTACATTATTTCTGCCAACATTCAGGAGAAGTTGGCAAGCCTATAGAGCACGTAGCAGAAACTCAAGGAAGACAGTGCAGGACCAGCAACAGAGCAGCTGGTGGAGCAGATCAAACAAGCAGCCACACAGAGCGCGGCTGAAGTAGCAGTGGCACAAGTAGAGTTGGGAGGTCTCTGCAGTAAGATCTCTGCGCCAATAGAGTGACTCGAGGGCGAGTCATGATATTTGTGTTGGGGGCCTGTTGGGATAGGGTCCCTAGGGTCAATTTTGGGGAAAAAGCCCAAGTTTTGTCGTGTAAAATGTAAAGTCTCCACAAGTTGTGGTCGCGGAGCACGTAGATAGCTAAAGTGTCATAAAGGGTTTTACCCTTCTTTTATGTAAGTTGTGTCAGCTTTTGTAGAGTCTAAGATATATATAAATGATGAAGATGAATGTAATGGGTCAGTAAGAGTAAAAGCGAAGAAGTCTTAGAGTAGAAGAGAGGCTCTGCAACTGTGTGCACAGAGGCCTAGAGTAGAGTCTGCAACTGAGTGCGCGGACCCCTACAGCTGAGTGCACAGGGAAGTCTTGAGTCTGTAAGCAGAATTGAAGCATTAATAAAGAGATTATTCCAGCAATTCCTATGTTTTGTCTGTTTACTTCTGTTTATATGAATGCACCTCATGTTATAATAGGTTAATGAAATAATGGTGTATTAATGCGCAACTTTACATGATTGATATAGTTACATGAACACAATTATTGTTAATTGTTTACGCGAAGATTATCTTATTGTATGCGGAAGTTATTAACACTTAAGATGATATGAGTAATTATTGGGTTAAGAGTAATCTTTGATGTGCGTAAGTAGCTGATTCACATATTCAGGGTCCGCGAAAGACAATCGTGAATGTTCATGGAGGTATAGAAGCTTATTAAGGGTAGTTATATCAATAAGCCCTAAAGGCTTATTGATCTACGTGAAGGAAGATTTAGGGCATAAAATGACCTCACGCTTATCTCTGGGTGCGGAAACTTGGTTCCAAAATCCCCCCATATTGCTTTGGGTGAGACTTCAATCCGTCCTCTGCGGATTGATGCCGAAAGGGCCAGTAGTGTAGAGATTTGTTTGGCAAAACTAACTCTGAACTTGAGTCAGGACCCACTAAGCCAACAACAATATATCACAATCAGATCCAACACCTGATCAAATAGTCTTGCGAGTAACTTCCAAAGCCACACTGCTTCACAACTCGCTAAAATAGCTACAATATACTCTACCTTGATAGTGTTGTGCTTGCAATAGATGTTTGCTTCCTACTCATCCATGAAATCATAATGGAGAAAAAACTCAAGAAACCTCTAGGTGTACTCTTTTTTCCTTCCACACTCCCTACCCAATCTAAATCTGTATATCCCTATAGTGGTATATCATAGTTTGAGACATATCTCAAACCATAATTAATTGTACCATGTAAATAACTCAATACATGCTTTGCTGTAATCTGATGATCGTGTCTCGGTTCCACCTGAAACTGGCTCCGAGTGTTCACTGCAAAGAAATTTCTAGCATACTATTAACCAAATACATCAATGAGCTAATTAGCTTCTCGTACATGGATGTATCTACCAAATTTGACTTAGATTCTCTCAACTTTCTCAGATTATTCACTATGAGAGTTGTCATAGATTTATAGTCCATCATTCCAAACTTCTAAAGGACCTTGATAACATACTTTCCTTGACCAAGGAAGATTTCACCAGGATTTTATGAAACATATAGCTCCAAATATTAATGCATCAAACCAAGATCCTTCATATCAAATTTAGTGGCCAAATCCCTCTTACATTGAATAATGGATATTGTGAAAGGAAAAGTTACTAAACCATCAAATGATAAAGGAAAATATAAATATGAGAAGGAAGATATCATGGCGAGAAGTATTATTGTAGATTCCATCAGAGATCACTTGATTCCATATTTCGCAAATATTGACACTTCAAATAAGATGTAGGATGCATTAGTTGGATGATACACTATCAACAACATTGGTCAAACTATAAGTTTGAAGAATGAGATTTGTAACGTTAAAATGTCCATTATTGTATTTCAAAAGAGCATAAAAATGCACCATAAAAAAGTTAAAGATTTGTGATGTATGGAAACAAATGATCTCTGATGGAATATACAATAATACTTTTGGTTGTGATATATTCCTTCTCATATTTATCTTTCCCTTCATCATGTGACAATTTAGTAACTTTTCCTTTCACAATATCCAAGACATCGTTCTCTATAAGGATGAGATCAATCCTTGTTTTCCAAGCCCTGAAATTTGTAGCTCCTTCCAACTTGTTCTCTAAATTCATAAAGGAACCCATGACCATAGATAAGCAATTAGATTGTAGATGTAGGTCTTCTTCAAGAGTGATCTTGATGTCCTTTCCTTCACCAAACCTCTGATACCATGTTGATTTTTCATGTGCAACAGCTACAAGCACAAATTTCTGAAATACTAATAATTACTTCTAATGCCCATGTTTGTGACAATGATAGCATTGAATCTTCAACATATCTTTCCTTCCTTGAGGATAAATTCGTCAACCTTCATTTCTTCTTTGGAAACCAAACTTCTTTCTTCCTCCATCCTTCTTGGAACGTGTTGCAAATTCTTGAGAGCCACTTTCTTTAGATATTTGAATTCTTCCTTTTGATATAAGTCTAGACTCTTATAGAGTACATGAGATCCATAGTTCTTCAAAGCTTGGAATTTCATTCTTGCCACAAATACTAGATGCAAATGAATCCCATGAGCCAGGAAAACCATTAATTGTTGTTGTCAAAAGTTCTTTATCATAAATTATCTCATCAATTGCCTGAAGTTGATATGTTATTTGAGAGATCCTCATGAAATATGAGACTATAGTATCATTTCTTAACATTTTAATGTCATTAATCTTATCCTTCAATCTTATAGTTGACCAATGTTGTTGATAGTGCCTAATCCAACTAGGGAATCATACATATTCTTTGAGGTCTCAAGATTTGTGACATATGGAATAGAATTATCTTTGATGGAATCTAAAATAATACTTTTCGTTGTGTGATATTCTATCTCATATTTATCTTTCCCCTCATCATCTGACAGTTTAGTAACTTTTCCTTTCACAATATCCAAGACATCATTCTTTGTAAGGATGAGATCAATCCTTGTTTTCCAAGCCCTGAAATTTGTAACTCTTTCCAACTTGTTCTTTGACTTCATAGAGGAACCCATGATCATAGATAAGCAATTAGATTGTAGATGTAGGTATTCTTCAAGAGTGATCCTTTACCAAAGCTTCTTCAAGAGTGTTCTCAATGTCATTTCCTTCACTTAACCTCTGATACCATGTTGATTTTTCAAATGCAATAGATACAAGAACAAATTTCGAAAATATTGATAATTACTTCTAATGACCATATTTGTGACAATGGTAACATTGAATCTTATAGATATCTTTCTTTCCTTGAGGATCCAGTTGTTATAGCATTATTCAACACTCCTATAGACTTGATGCTCTTTTATGGCCCTGGGCAGTCCCTTTTCCCGTGTAGACTTAACTTGATACTAAAATTTTTTATTTCAAATTCCATACGTGACTCTGCCCATACAAAAATGTGTACATACGTGGGTCCCATAACACTATACCCGCATATACATTTTTAAATATGAAAAAAAAAAAAAAAAAAACTATTTTTCAAGTAGGGTTCACGGGTTTTTTCGAGAGTGCACCTATAGGAGCCTATGGCCTAACTAAAATAACCAATTTGAGGTGGTATATATACACCCCTTGTGTAGGCCTAATTAATATGAGAAGAGAGATATTGAAATTATACTCTATTCCCCCCAAATCAAGTCTGCTTTTACCACATGCCTCCTACACTCCCAGTCTCTAGGAAACCCTAGTTTCCTTTGCAGAGATGCTTAGCCTCCTTATCTAGCATCTTCTTGCACCTATTAGAGAGGTTGTCTTCGTGCCTCAGGCTGGACGGATCCAGAGGGAGGCTTTTTCAGTGCATTTAGCTTGGATCAAGTTGTATCTATCTTGTACTTACTGTTGTTAATCAATAAAGAAGCTTATATCTTGTTCTCGATATATATTGTCATATTATGAATGATATGTTGGATGGTTATATATGATGATCTAACATATTCTTATGCATGCATGTTGAATTATCTATTATGTATATGCTTTTGTGATTGATTTGCAAGTGTGCACATGTTGGAGGAAGCAGAGGGTTTGGACCCTACGGGAACATTTTCAAACCTAGGAGCCTCAAGTACGTCTTTGAATCCAACTTTGATCATTCGAATGCTTGGCATGCTTGATTAAGTGTTCTTCATTGATTATTCTATCATGCTATGTTGAGGCTTTCAACCCTTGCCTTAGGGAACTTTTTCTGCCAACAGAATTGGTGACTCTGTTAGGGAATACCATCAACTATTTCCTAGAAGGGTTGTTTTTCTTTGATTTGGGTTTAGTTTACTATTTCTGGGTTTTGTCCAGCCTTCTTGAGTCTTAAGTGATTTTGTCATTCAGCTTGATCTTTCAGATCTGGGCTTTCTTTTCATTTTTTCCTCAGTTTTCTATTTATACATGCTTTTTGTTATAGACAGTTGCATACATACATAGTTTATTCCAAAGAAGCTTGTGTATATGCATGCTTTTTCACATATAGTTGTGTATATACGTTGAATTATATTTAAACAATCACATACGGATATGAAAAATGAAAATTTTTCATTTCTAGGTTTTGTTGGGGCCTTGACCAAGTTTGTTTATGCTTTCTTGATGTTTATGAAGTCTGGAATCACCTTGATGATTGTTGTTGTTGGTGTCTTTCATCTTGTTGGAGAAATGCTTATGTCAACCTAGGGTTTTCAGTTTTTGAAGCTTTTTGTGTTTGAAGTTGGGTTCCAGATCTTCTTTGTGAGGTATCTGGATGTTCTGTGGTTCTGGAACAAATCTTCTTGCTCTTAAATTTGTTGATAACCGAGTATTTGATTTGCTTCTCTTGTGACCTAAAAGTTGGCTCTCTTGCTTTCTCTTTCTTGTTCTCGAAAGGGGCTTGTGATTCTTGGATGAGAGAGACTGCAGTTCCCTGGAGTCTTTCTAATTTTCAGAGTCTTTTACATCTTTCTTTCCAAACTCTTGAAGTGATTAAGTCTCTAATTTTCACTAGTCTTTTAACATTTGTGATCATTTGTGACTAGGTGGATTTGAGTCTTTTTCATGCCTTTGGTCTTAAGATCTTTGATTGTCTTCCCTTTCTAAACTTTTAGTTCTTTAAATATTTAAAAGAAAAAGAAAAACATTTTATTTGTTGTTTCTTTTGTTTTATTTCTTTGTTGTGTAGTCTTTTGGGTTTTTAGCAAGTGTGTGAGCTCTTGTTATAAGGTTTAAAGTATTTTTGCTTTGAGGAGGTCTTTTTCTTTTGGTATTTTCTTCTCTTTGCTTATTTAATTGGCCTTTACCTTTGTGATCACATTTATTTACCTTTACGTTTTTATTTGAAACTTGCATTTACATGCTAGTGTCTATTAGGTTAGATGCATTTTAGACATCATTTAGTTCTTTTTGTTAGATTTTGAATCTGTGAGTGCTAAATTGAAAAAGAAAAAGAGATTTTGTTTTCTTAGGTTTCTCATAGAACCCTTGTAGAAATCTCTTTCATTGAACAAAAAGAAGTGTTGCATTCCATTGTAGCCTACGTTTTATATTGATTTCTTTTGCATCAAAGCATCATCAGTTGCACTTTTGCTTCCCTTGTCTAAAATAACAACCAACTAAATTGAGCACTTTAATTAAAATGAACTACACTTTTTCTTTTTGTCATAGCAACATCAACTAGTCTAGGGAATTTAGGGCATTGGAATAGGTGTGTGGAGAGTAAACTCTCCAAGGCCACTTAAACTCAAAGTATACAAGCTTATTAATGAGTGTAAATCCAGTGTTGTTAAGTTATCAGGTAAAGCTCCTCTAACACAGGATTCAAGCACGAGGATGTGTGAAGATAAGGAAAGAGAGATACCCCCTCTCCTACTTGGTGGATCGCACGCCCATGATTGTTCCGCTCGGCTTCTGATCACGAGATGGTGACCGTAGTTGCCTTTCCTAGGGACCACACATGTGAATGCGCGGGGGGGGCGCTCGTGGTACCTAAGGCAAATGTTGTATCACTTTCATAGTACTTATGTAGGGTGCCCTTGTGAAGCTTGGGTACTTGCATCAATAAATACTATTGTCTAGAGGTCATTGTAACTTCTTCTGATACCTTTGTTGGTAGGCATGAGCCCTCATCATCTCAAACTACCTTCGGGAGGTCATTTTCTTCACTTTCTTGTATTTTGGTGTCTAGTCCTAATCACCCAAAGCGGAAATAATTGGAAGTTGTTTGCTTGGTTGTATCTTTAGGACATTTTTTAGAGAGTGCTTTGTGCTCCTAGCTTGCCTTAGGTGATTTGAGTCTTTAATTTTTATTTATATATAAAGGTGGTTGATCGACCAGTTCATTGGTCTAGAAGGCTTTGTGGGCTTTCACCTGCGAGTGTCGAGCCTTCACTAAGAAGGCATAGGAGTAATTTTGTTGGTTGTTTTGAACCGATACAAGCTAACACAACAGAGACAAATCCTTCACCGAGGGCCCTTATTTCATAAGGAGAACCTAGTATAGTCCATAATCCAAGCAGAAACGCTCTATTTCTCGCTAGAGTACTCTTCCAATCAGAAGAGAAGGTAGAAATTGAAGAAGATTTTGGGTCCCCTATGACTCATATGAAACCTCTTCCTTCTCATATACCTTACATTGTATCGTACATGGGTACTCTGACTCAGGTCGGCTAGACCTGTTCACTCTCCTTATTTCTTCTTAATGGCCAATGTTAGTGGCACAAGTATGGATGCCAATATGGTTGGTGTGCATACTCCTTCTTCAACTATAGGAGGAGGTACTATTTCTATATCTACTATTACACCTAGTACAATAGTTGTTGGCTCTACCTCCATCCCAGGTTCGAGTGGGGGCACCCAACCTTCTGCTCCTTTCACTGGTGCTTATCCTTTTGGAATGTCATCTAGTGGGATTCCCTCAGTCTCATCAACCTTACCTTTTTCTTCTTCTGTATCTATGACTTCGATGGCTAGTGGTTGAACATCTTTACAAAGTTTTGCATTTGGAAGTGGACGTGTACCTCCTTTCAATCCATCGTTGAATGTAGGATCAATTCCTTTCTCTGGCCATGCTCAAAACATTAATCCTTTTAAAGGGAGTCAGGGCTTGGTATATCCTTATGTTAGTGCTTTTAGATCTAGGAATCTCTCTTATCTATTTGGTCAGCAGGGGAGTATGCCCTTTCCTACTATTACTACTTCAGAGGTTTTTCCTCCTTTAGCTAGTGCTTCGAACCCTTACCAAGGGCTCTCCCCTTCATATAATGTTTCGTCGGGAGGAAGTTTTCCTATGACTAGTAATGTTGGAGTAGGGGGTGGATACCATCCATAAACCCCTAGACTACAAGTTTTTCCTTATAGTTCAATTATTTCTCTGAGTAATCCTTGGCATACTGGTGCCTCCCAAAATCCACGATATTGTTTTTCGAATATTGGGAATTCCACTCTTGGAACTTGGAATTATGTAGTCTCTCTATGCTTACCATTCCTGGCAACTCTCAATTTGCTAGATCTTTCAAAATTGACTAACGATCTGATCCGTTACAACCCAAGTTGGCCTCAGGTCCCTACCAAACTTCCATCTGATATACCAAAATTTGAATGGAAGTTTGGTGAGGATCCAGCTTGATGAGGCTCATCAATAGGTGAACTATATCGGTCACAATGCCACTCTCCAGCTTATTAAATTGACTTTTCTCACATTTATTTACATATTTTGTTATATTTTGCTTAGTGAGAAGAGTAAAGGTGATTTATTATGTCATGTGGCCTAATGTGTGTTAAATGCAGGAATTGGAGTAGTTTTGAGTTGACTTAAGTGTGAGAACTTAGAGTAGGCAAGCAAGAGAGATTTTAGGAGTTGGTATCCCTTCTTAACTCCTCAAATCATTTGAAATTTCCTCCACCATATCTAATTAGCCCGGTGTCACTAGTAGCCAAGCAAGCCAAGTCCATTGGCAGCCAAGCCAGTGATAGTCAAGGGAAAGTTATTCTCGAGCTAGGGAGCCAAGCCTCCCTATTTTCTAGGGAGATGTTGGTAGCTCCAGTTTTGTATAAATAAAAGAGCCAAGGGACTCATTAGATTCATTTTTTATTCTAACCAAGAGGCCATTTTGAGCTAAAACCTTTTGAATGTTATTGTTATGATGTACTTGACATTTCTATGATAATGAGAAATTCTGTTTTGATCCAACATTGAGTTGACTCAAAGGGCTGAAGTTTTGGGGTTAAGGCCCGACCCTAGTAGTAGAAGTTCCTCTTTTGTAGCTATATTCTTAGCTTAGAATGATAGTTAGCTGCTGAAGTTTAGTTTTTTTTTTTTTTTAGCACAGCTAGTTATTTTAATTGTTGCTTAACCTTGTCTCCATTGGTTTAAAGAGGTAGATTAGTATTGCAGTTTAGTGGAGGAAATTATAACATAAAAGCTTGTGATAGTGGCCCCTATCTCATCTCCCTCGTGGGATCATGATTAGAGGACCCCACTCTCACAACCCCAAAAACATAGTTGTCTTTTGATCATTGCATAGAATGGGTTTCATTCTTAGCTTGATCATTGTTTATGATTTCTTGGAAGCACCTGTAGTTTTTATCTTATTTTCTTAAGTTTGTTGTAGCTTAAAAAGTAGTCCATCTCATAGATCTAGTCCTTAACAGTAGATAGATCAGCGTCCTCAAATTCAATTCCTTTTTTCCATGTGGACATGTACTGATGCATAAATGTAAAGAGAAATAGGTTTTTTGCACGCATTTTTGATCTGCAGGAAGGGACTCATCCAACCAGCTTCACCAAAGTCATCTCCACCTTCTGCCAAGGCATACTAGTCCATAGTCTGAACCTTTGTTTTCCAGCCACCATGAGTAGCCAAGTTATCCTTGGAGTGTTGGGCTTAGCCTTGGGCAATGTGCACCTTCCCTACACCTTCTACAACTATCATACACCCCTCCAACACCTCATCTCACTATTCTTTCCCTCCAAAACCCTTCAACTAACTTCCTGTAGCAGTTTAGGAAATCCTCAAGCAGTTTCCTGTAGTAGCTATAGGATCTCCTGTAGCAACATGTTTTGACCCTATTTTGACCAGAAATGATAGGATATCCTAGTATAGGAGTAGGTTAACCCCTCAGCTTGGATTCCATGCCCATGAGTGCCACCTAGACCAGCCTTCCCATTCCTTTCCCTCCTGCAAGAATAGATAACATTGGAATTTATATGTATGAAATTAGCCTTTAAAGACTCTGAGTCTTCTTTGCAAATGTAAATGAGATAGTTAATGCATGCATGTATGAAATCTGACATGATAGAGTGACTTTCCATTTCTAAGCAGTCCTAATAGTTAGATGATCAATTGCAAGCTTAGCATAGTTTCATTTCTGTAAGGTGATTTGTGTCATTCCATGGCTAGATTATTTATGGCATTACATAACATTTTCCATTTGGCAGCTTTCATTTCCTGAATAGACAACCATTTAATTTCCTGCATTAGAACTAGCTTTACATTCACTGTTAGTAGTCAGACTCCTTTTAGTCAATAGAGGATTGGTCTGGAACCCTAATGGTCAAGTGCCCCAGTTGAGAAGTGACATGAGTATAATGATGCATATGTTGTGTATATAGCACTGTCACCTCCAAGTTTATACGAAACCCCGGGTTGATAAAGTAAATTTGGTAGCCCTAGGAGGGTTCAATACTAAGGCTCATCACTTTTCTTCTTCTTCTTCTCCTTCTTCCTTTTCTTCTACCTCTGTTTTGTTTGTCTCTACTTCCTATTTTTCTTCTACTTCTTCTTCATCTTCTTCCTCTTCTTCCTCTTCAGCACTAGAGGTAGGGGTCCCACCATGTTCAAGGGCTCGGGCTTCAAGGAAGGCTTCTTTGTCCATGTCCCTAAATGTGGACTAGAGAACAAGAATTCTCAATTGGCTTAAGGCATCTTCCATTATTAGCTTGATGAGACCATGGTGTGATAACTACTGGTGCTTCCCTTCTTTCACCTTCTCACTCATGTCTATAATGGATTGTAAAAGGAAATAAGGCACACTGAGCCTCTAGTTTATGGGTACTCTGTCTATGAATCTCAACTCATGGAGGAGTCTAAATTGGTAGCCATAGACTACACTTAGTCTCCCTTCACAAGAAATGTACTTAAGGATGTGGTAGCTCACCACATCCCAGGGGTAGGGAACGCCCTCCCTTCTGACCCCATTTTTGTCTTCAATTGGTTGTTCATCATTTAGTAAGAAGTTTCTCTTAGTAAAAGTATTGCTATCCTTGTCCTCTCTTATTCATTGTATCCCTAGAGGAAGTGTGGTTACTCTGCTAATCACATCAGGGTTGATTGTAATGGACAACCCTCTCACCACAGTGGAAGACGATCTGGTGAGCCTATCACTTCAAGGACTTCCAAGAGTTGGAATAGCTACCAGGACTCAGTTAATGGGAGGGAGAAGCTACCATAGTGGGAGTGGTTGTGGTCCGACTTAGTATAAGACGAGATTCAATGGAACACCAAAGATGGGACCTAATCCAAAGAAGTGGAAGAGGACTTTGCATTAGTCAACAAAGAAAAGAAAGCCAAGGGAAACAAGTCCCAAGGTGAGGAGGGCAACAAGAAGAAGGAAGAGGACTTTTCGAACATCAAGTGTTTTCATTGTCACGAGTTTGGGCACTATGCCACGAAATGGCCACAGAAGAAAGCAAGCAAGAAGGAGTCTCCAATAGCAGCAACAGGTGAAGCTCTAGCTTCACAATTCGAACTTGATTTCACTCTTATTGCATGCATGGCAAGCATTGTAATGGGAATCATGTGGTATATCGATATCGGTGCCTCGTTGCATATGACAGGGAATAGATATCTCTTCAGTGTCTTGGAGGTGAAAGACCTCAAGCAGAACATAGAGTTTGGAGATGATGGGAGGTATAACGCGAGCGACATCAATACTATTACTTTTCAGAGGGAGTCTGGCTCCCCTCTTAGACTCATATATGTGATGTATGTTCCAGGACTAAAGAAGAATCCTATTTTTGTCGCGGTATTGGAAGATCAAGGGTACGATGTGACTTTTAGCAAAGAAAAGGTTTTCCTTAGACACATCACCACAAGATAGATGAAACAAATCAGCGTGCGAGTCAAGAACCTGTATGCTCTTGAGGTACAAGATGCATGTAAAGCCTTGAGGAGCAAGGCAAAGGTTAGAGACTTGGTGGTTGAGAGGGAGCATGAATTACCTCTCAACATGCAGCCTCAGAAGAAGCCTCAGTAGCAGCTTTAGCAAGTCGTGGAGCAACCACAATTAGAGAAGCAAATAGGATACCGAGTGGAGACATCGACTTAAGCAGAGACCTACATTAGGGGGGAATTTCGAGCCAAGTGGACAGAGGGAGAACATGCAGCCATACCTCCAGGTGAGAGGTGGGGCGATGTGAATCAATAGTACCAAGAGTTGCATAAATTTGGGTAGGGTCCATTGAGGTGTGTTTGTCTCATGCATCATTACCTTACTATCGGGGCCCACAGTATCAGTAGCAGGAGGGTCAGTGTCAGTCAGATACTGAGGAGTGTAGAGCAGTGTTAACAGCAGAGCAAGAGGCTCTGGAGCAGAGTTAGTAGTAGCACAATTTTCCCACTAGATAGTTGCAAACACATTTGATTCAGTTAATTTTGTTTGGATGCTTTTTTGTTGCAGTAGCAAAAGCAACAATGAAAAGTGTTGCATGTAGAACATTCCAAAGGTGTCGGATCAGGATAGAGTTGAATTCATTTCTTGTTAAGAGGGAGTGTTGAAAATAACAACAAGAAATGTTAAAAATAACATAAAGAAAATCCTAATTTAATTTGTCCTTAAATTAAATTAGGAATTAAATTGTAATTCTATTCTCATAGAAACTTGTAATAGTTAACTAAGTTATGTTGACTTAGTAGGCTCAGTGAATTCAAGTTGGAAGTCTATATAGAGTCATGTAGAGTGATCCCTAAATTTTAGGGGCCCAGGTTGAGTTCTTATTGAGTTGTAATTATTTAATTCAAATTAACAGAGTTAAGTTTAGTTAAACTAGTTCTAACTTATGGAGGAACTAGTGAGAGGTCAAGTGAATTAAATTATATTTAATTCACATGCAGTGATCAATTAGAAAACTGATAATTCACTCGTAAATAACTCATCCATGTCAGTTCAGAGGAAGACCCAGTTGAAACTAGAGTTCAGGGACAATGTACTATCAGTTGTAAAATAATCAAACCAATGGTGCATGCAATCAGAAGAAGGCCTATGGATGGATTGCACAATTATGAGTCAGGAATTTCCCAATTAAATATGGGATAATTCCCAAGGAAACAACACAAGGAAGTAGGAGCTTGGTAGGCAATAGATTTGGCTAAGTAATGGCTTAAGTTGGTTTGTGAAACATTGAGATAGATTGTACTTGTGTAGAGATTGTTCAGGTTTAACAAGCATTGTATTTTCTTCTCAGATCTTCTGGTTAATGTAATATACAGATAGTAGGGATTTTTGGTTGAGGCTTTGCCCATAAAATTATTGTGTTATGTGTGAGTGAAATTCTTTCTTTTCTGCTTCCTGATTTCATCAATCAATTTTGTTTTTGTTGATGAGTATAGTAGATTCAAGTCAATTGTTTTAGCATATCACAATTTGTAGTTTGAATCTACGGTAAAATTCTATATGGCATCAGAGCTGAAATCACTATAGAAGAGGAGAATACAAGTTTGTTGTGCAGGTGAAATCAAATTTGTAGTTTCATACTTCAGAGCCAGCAAGATGTCGTTCTATAGATTGAGACTTGAGTATGCCCTTGAGGGTAGCTCGAATTACATAGCTTGGAAGGACATGATGGAGGTAGTGTTGGAAGACAACGGGCTGAAGGAATTCATAGATCATGATATCCCGAAGCCTCCAACATTTGATGCTAAAGATCTGGTAGAATGGAGAAAGTGTGTGGCAAAGATGAGAAGGATTATCCTAGAAGGAGTTCGAGATCATATTGTCTCAAATCTCCACAGTAAGGAAACTCCATTTGAAATGTGGAAGGCATTGACAAACCTGTTTCAAAACAACAGTGACCACAGGAAGCTAGCACTAAAGGAAAAACTCAAAAAGATCAAGATGGAGAAGGGCGACTCAATTCCGAAGTACTTGACCAAGTTCACCCAATGTGGGGATGAGCTTGGAATTGTCAGTGTTACTGTTGCGGAAGACGATTTGGTGAACCTAGCACTTCTCAGACTTCCCAAGAGCTGGCACAGCTACCAGGTCTCAGTTAATGGGAGAGAGAAGCTACAAGAGTGGGAGCGGTTGTGGTTCAGCTTGGTACAAGAAGAGATTCGACAGAACACCAGAGATGGACCCTAATCCAAATAAGTAGAATAGGAATTTGCATTAGTCAACAAAGAAAAGAAATCCAAGGGAAAGAAGTCCCAAGGCGAAGAGGGCAGCAAGAAGAAGGACTTGTCGAAGATCATGTGTTTTCACTGTCACGAATTCAGGCACTATGCCACGAAATGCCCATAAAAGAAAGCAAGAAAGAAGGAGCCTGCAATAGCAACAACATATGAAGCTCTAGCTTCACAATTCGAACTTGATTTCACTCTCATTGCAAGCATGGCAAGAACTGTAATGGGAACCATGTGGTATCTCGACAGCAGTGTCTTGTTCCATATGATGGGGAATAGAGGTCTCTTCAATGAATTGGAGGAGAAAGACCTCAAGAAGAATATAGAGTTTGGAGATGTTGGTAGGTATAGCACGACCAACATCGGTACTGTTACTTTTTAGAGGGAATTTGGCTCCCCTCTCAAACTCACAAATATGATGTATGTTCCTGGACTAAAGAAGAATCTTGTTTCCATCGCAGTACTAGAATATTGTGGCTATGATGTGAATTTTAGCAAAGGAAAGGTTTTCCTTAGACACATCGCCACAAGACAAGGGAAACAAATTAGTGTGCGAGTCAAGAACCTATATGATCTTGAGGTACAAAATGCATGCAAAGCCTTGAGGAGCAAGACAAAGGTTAGAGGCTTGGTGGTTGAGAGGGAGCATGAATTACCTCTCAACATGCAACCTCAACGAGTTGTGCAACAACCACAATTGGAGAAGAAAAGAGGAGACCAAGTGGAGGCATCCACTCAAGTAGAGACCTATAGTAGGGGGGAATTTCGAGCCAAGTGGGCAAAGGGAGCACATGCAGCCATACCTCCAGGTGAGAGGTGGGGCGATGTGAAGCAATAGTCCCAAGAGTTGCAGAAATTTGGGTAGGGTCCATTGAGGTGTGTTTGTCTCATGGATCATTACCTTGCTACAGGGGCCCACAGTACTCAGTAGCAAGAGGACCAGTGTCAGTTATATACTGAGGAGTGTAGAGCAGTGTTGATAGCAGAGCAGGAGGCTCAGGAGCAGAGTTAATAGCAGCACAATTTTCCTAGTAGACAGTTGCAGACACAGTTGATTCAGTTTATTTTGTTTGGATGCTTTTTGGTTGTAGATGTTGCAGTAGCAACAGAAACAATGACAAGTGTTGCATGTAGAACATTCCAAAGGTACCAAATCGGGATAGAGTTGAATTCCTTTCTTGTTGAGAGGGAGTGTTGAAAATAGCAACAAGAAATGTTAAAAATAGCATCAAGAAAATCCTAATTTAATTTGTCCTTGAATTAAATTAGGAATTAAATTGTAATTCTATTCTCATAACAACTTTTAACAATTAACTAAGTTAAGTTGACTTAGTTGGCTCAGTAAATTCGAGTTGGAATTCTATTTAGAGTCATGTAGAGTAATCCCTAAATTTTAGGGGCCCAACTTGAGTTCTTATTGAGTTGTAATTATTTAATTCAGTTAAACTAGTTCTAACTGATGGAGGAACTAGTGAGAGGTCAAGTGAATTAAATTAGATTTAATTCACATGTAGTGATCAATCAAATAACTGATAATTCAATCATAAATAACTCATGCATGTCAGTTCATAGGAAGACCCAGTTGAGATGAGAGGTCAGGGACAGTGTACTATGAATTGTAAAATCATCTGAATTAAACCGATGGTGCATGCAACTAGAGGAAGGCCTATGGATGGATTTCACAGTTATGAGTGAGGAATTTCCCAATTAAAAATGGGATAATTCCCAAGGGAACAACGCAAGGAAGTAGGAGCTTGGCAGACAACAAATTTGGATAAGCATTGGCTTAAGCCGGTTTGTGAAGCAATGAGATAGATTGTACTTATGCAGAGATTGTTCGAGTTGAACAAGCATTTTATTTTCTTCTTAAATCTTCTGGTTAATGCAATATACAGATAACAAGTGTTTTTGGTTGAGGCTTTCATCATAAAATTATTGTGTTATGTGTGATTGAAATTCTTCCTTTTCTGCGTCGTGATTTCATCGATCGATTTTGGTTTCCGCTGATGAGTAGAGTAGATTCAAGTCAATTGTTTTAGCATATCACAATTTTCAATTTGAATCTACAATAAAAGTCTACATGGTATCAGAGAATAAATCGCTATAGAAGATGATAATACGAGTTTTTTGTGCAGGTGAAATTGAATTTGCAGTTTCATACTTCACATCCAGCAGGATGTCGTTCTACGAATTGAGACTTGAGTATGCCCTTGAGGATAGCTAGAATTACATATCTTGGAAGGACATGATGGAGGCAGTGTTGGAAGACAACGAGCTGAAGGAATTTATAGATCATGATATCCCGAAGCCTCCAACATTCGATACTAAAGATCTGGTAGAATGGAGGAAGTGTGTGGCAAAGGCGCGAAGGATTATCTTAAAAGGAGTTCGACATCATATTGCCTCGAATCTCCACAGTAAGGAAACTCCATTTGTGATGTGGAAGGCACTGACGGGCCTATTTCAAAACAACAGTGACCACAAGAAACTGTCACTTAAGGAAGAACTAGGAAAGATCAAGATGGAGAAGGACGAATCAATTCTGAAATACTTGAACAAGTTCACCCAATGTCAGGATGAGCTTGGAATTGTTGGTGTTACTGTTACGGAAGACGATCTGGTGAGCCTTGCCATTCTAGGACTTCCCAAGAGCTGGCACAACTACCATGACTCAGTTAATGGGAGGGAGAAGCTACAAGAGTGGGAGTGGTTGTGGTTCGACTTGGTACAAGAAGAGATTTGACGGAACACCAGATATGGGACCTAATCCAAAGAAGTGGAAGACGAATTTGCATTAGTCGGCAAAGAAAAGAAAGCCAAAGGAAAGAATTCCCAAGGTGAGGAGGGTGGAAAGAAGAAGGACTTGTCTAACATCAAGTGTTTTCACTGTCACGAGTTTGGGCACAATGCCATGAAATTCTCACAAAATAAAGCAAGCAAGAAGGAGCCTCAGTAGCAGCAGCAGGTGAAGCTCTAGCTTCACAATTCAAACTTGATTTCACTCCCATTGCATGCATGGAAAGCACTATAATGGGAATGATGTGGTATCTCGAGGCGGTGCCTCATTCCATATGACGGGGAATAGAGATCTCTTCAGTGACTTAGAGGAGAAAGACCTCAAGCAAAACATAGAGTTTGAAAATGATGGGAGGTATAGCATGACCGACATCGGTATTGTTACTTTTCAGAGGGAGTCTGGCTCCCCTCTCAGACTCACAGATGTGATGTATTTTCCAAGACTAAAGAAGAATCTTGTTTCCGTCACGGTATTGGAAGACCGTGGCTACAATGTGATTTTTAGCAAAGGAAAGGTTTTCCTTAGACACATCGCCACAGGACAGGTGAAACAAATTGGTGTGCGAGTCAAGAACCTATATTCTCTTGAGGTACAAGATGCATGCAAAGCCTTGAGGAGTAAGGAAAAGATTAGAGACTTGGTGGTTGAGAGGGAGCATGAATTACCTCTCAACATGTAACCTTAGAAGCAACCTCAACAAGTTATGGAGCAGCCACAATTGGAGAAGCAGAGAGGAGACCGAGTGGAGACATCCACTCAAGTAGAGACCTCTAGTAGGGGGGAATTTCAAGCCAAGTGGGCAGAGGGAGCACATGCAGCCATACCTCCAGGTGAGAGGTGGGGCAATGTGAAGCAATAGTCCCAAGAGTTACAGAAATTTGGGTAGGGTCCATTGAGGTGTGTTTGTCTCATGGATCATTACCTTGCTACGGGGGCCCACAATATTCGTTAGCAAGAGGATCAATTTCAATCAGATACTAAGGAGTGCAGAGTAGTGTTGACAGCATAGTATGAGAGGCTCAGGAGCAGAGTCAGCAACAACACAGTTTTCCCAGGGGAGGTATAGCGCGACTGACATTGATACTGTTACTTTTCAAAGGGAGTCTGGCTCCCCTCTCAGACTCACAGATGTGATGTATGTTCCAAGACTAAAGAAGAATCTTGTTTCCATCGCGGTATTGGAAGACCATGGCTACGATGTGATTTTTAGCAAAGGAAAGGTTTTCCTTAGACACATCGCCACAGGACAGGTGAAACAAATTATTGTGTGAGTCAAGAACATGCAAAGCCTTGAGGAGTAAGGCAAAGGTTAGAGACTTGGTGGTTGAGAGGGAGCATAAATTACCTCTCAACATGCAACCTCAAAAGCAACCTCAACAAGTTGTGGAGCAGCCACAATTGGAGAAGTAGAGAGGAGACCGAGTGGAGACATCCACTCAAGTAGAGACCTCTAGTAGGGGGGAATTTTGAGCCAAGTGGGAAGAGGGAGCACATGCAGCCATACCTCCAGGTGAGAGGTGGGGCGATGTGAAGCAATAGTCCCAAGAGTTGCAGAAATTTGGGTAGGGTCCATTGAGGTGTGTTTGTCTCATGGATCATTACCTTGCTACAGGGGCCCACAATATTCAGTAGCAAGAGGATCAATTTCAATCAGATACTAAGGAGTGCAGAGTAGTGTTGACAATGGAGTAGGAGGCTCGGGAGTAGAGTCAGCAACAACACAGTTTTCCCAGTAGACAGTTGCAGACATAATTGGTTCAATTTATTTTGTTTGGATGATTTTTTGTTGCAGATGTTGTAGTGGCAAAAGCAACAGTGAAGTGTTGCATGTAAAACATTTCAAAGGTACCAGATTAGGATAGAGTTGAATTCATTTCTTGTTGAGAGGGAGTGTTGAAAATAACAACAAGAAATGTTAAAAATAACATCAAGAAAATCCTAACAGAGATCAAAGTGATAGAGGCTAGAGCAGCAAGATACTGAAGAGCACAGAGATGCAGAGTTTCAGTCGACAGAGGCAATAGCAGTCAGAGACTTTGATGACAGATCAAGTGGACCGGCCAGATGTGTTGCATGGAGAACATTCCAGAGTTACAGGATCGGGTTTGAGAGGAAGCCTTTCTTGTTGAGAGGGAGTGTTGAAAAGTGTGCAACAAGAAATGCTTGTTGAGAGTGCAACAAGATTATGGAGCTTAGTGAAAAGAGTCGCCTTCACTAAGTGGGCCTGCAGGCTATTTTTGGCGCAAGTCTATTTTTAGACTATGTCTATTTTTAGACATATGGATCATGTCTATGGATTGCAGGTTGCTGTTTATGGATGATTGATCAAGTTGGAAAAAAAATAGATGGACTTCTATTTTTGATGAAAGTGTGAGTGATCACAGTGTGAGTGATCAAAGTCAAAAATAGAAGAGTCAAATATTATTATCTCACAATAATATTTGGACTATAAACTTAATCTTATTCTCTTGGAGCACTTCAGGATGAGCTACGGATGTGGTACATGCAGATCCCAGAGGGAAATACGTGGTTAGCTATGGGATGACTAATATTTGCATGCATGACTTCAGTTAGAACTCAATCAGTTGAGTTTGGTGGAGTTGATGGAGTTGTGTTCAGTTTAGCTTTGTTAAACTGGTTGTATTTAGTCTAACTGATCAATAGACTAGAGATGAGTTGGGTGAATTAGTTATTAATTAATTCACAAGCTATTAACTCATAATAAAACTATAGAATACATCAGTTAACTCAGTTGCATGTCAGTGCATGTTCAGTTCAGCAGGGACAAGTGGTAGAGAATCAGATTGCTATCAGTTGTGACTATAGTTGTGCACCATATCTTGCACAATAAAGGGATTGAGTATGCCAATGAGTTTGCTCACGTATTTGCCCACATTATAGCTTGTGCTCACGTCCAAAAAAGTGTGAGTGACTATTTTGCAGGTGAAATACGAGTTTGGGAAGCCATTCTCATCAGTTCTTGAGCAGGTATTGAGCAGTGGAGGCAGGCAAGCAGTGGAAGAGATTTGGAGATCAGATCTGAGCTGTATTGTGTGTAACAGGTGGAGATACCTGTGAGAAGTATTATGCTGTGTAATGTTACATGATTCAATCAATATAATATACAGATAGTTGGGGTTTTTAGCGAGATGCTTTCCCCGGGATACATATTGTGTTTATGAGTTTGATTGATGCTTCTATGTGTGCCTGTGAATGTTTCTGCTTCTGTAAATTGATGATCAACGTAGAGGAGATTGTGTATTATACATGTTCCGCTTATAATTGTATGATCAGGGTAATCTCTGTGAATATGTGTTAAATTATTCAAAATTTCTACAATGGTATCAGAGCGAGCTAGATAATTGTAGAAAAAGTTTCTACATGGTATCAGAGCCTTTTGATTTGTAGGAAAAGTTCTACAGGATATCAAAGCGAGGATTGATCATCAGATCTACTATTCAGGAAGTGTTTACATTCTATTTCTTTAGGCAGAGTCTATAATCGGGCCAGGTAGCCTCTGGATTCATCCTTCCTTTGGAAGGTGAGATATCCGGTGAATGCCCATATAGTCAATCTATGTACGAGAAATATTGTGTTCTCACGAATTCTAGATCGGAAGCGGTCGAGTTTTTGTGCTGGTGGAATTCGAATTTAATTCCAAAGCAAGAGATAAAACTCAGAAACATTCAGTGTGAGAATGGAGACAGTATGCCCGAGTATCTCACGAAGTTCACCCAATGCCGGGATGAGCTGGGAAGTGTGGGGGTGACTGTCGGATGAGGATGGTGAGTCTAGCACTCCTTGATCTTCCTAAGAGTTGGCATAGCTACCAGGACTCGGTGAATGGAAGGAAGAAACTGCCAAATTGGGAACGACCATGGTCGGATTTGATGCAGGAGGAGATTAGACGGAGCACCAGAGACAGTTCTTCATCTATGCATGATGAGGAGAACTGTGCCTTAGCGAGTAAGGTGAAGAAGGGGAAGGAGAAGGTTTCTCTTTTCGAATCTTGTTCTTCCAGTGGTGGGAAGAAGGTTGACAAATCGAAAGTGCGATGCTTTCTTTGTCATGAGGAGGGTTCACGGGTCAAGAACCTGTATGCTCTTGAGGTGCAAGATGCATGCAAAGCCTTGAGCAGCGAGGCAACTGATGGAGACTTGGTGGTTGAGAGGGAGCGTATATTACCTCTCAACATGCAGAGCCAGAAGAAGTCTCAGACGATTGTGGAGGAGCCACGATTGGTGCAGCAGCTTTAGGAGGTTGTGGAGCAACCACAACAAGGGAAGCTGTGAGGAGATCGAGTAGAGACATCTACTCATCCAGAGATCTCCAGTAGGGGGAAACTTCGAGCCAAATGGGCTGAGGGATCGCATGCAGCCATACCTCCAGGTAGGAGGTGGGGTGATGTGGATTGATCATCCCAAGGAGGAGGGGCAGGATCCTTGAGGTACCTAACCTCTTGGATGAGACCTTGCTACGGGAGCCCCAGATGTGTAGTAGCAGGAACTGACTGATTGGGTAGAGACAGATGCGGATGGAGCGGCAGAGAGAGCGACAGTGCAGGGAATCCCAGGACAGCGCATAGCTAGCAGGCTGTAGCAATGCGAGAGGCACAAGTGTTTTGCACAATGCTAGGTGGCACAGAGAGGTGTGCAATGGTGCGAGATGCATGGAGATGTTGCAGTAGCGCAGATGTCAGAGAGGGAGCACTTGTTAGCAGCAGGTAGAGCTTCAGCATCAGAGCGTGTTTCTATCCCAACAGGGAGGTCAGTTGGGAGGTGCAGTGCGGATGCAATGCTGGGAGATAGAACCAGCAGCAGCACGGATGCAGTCAGAGATCAAAGTGACATAGGCTAGAGCAGTCAGATACTGAAGAGCACAGAGATGCAGAGTTTCAGTAAACAGAGGCAATAGCAGTCAGAGACTTTGATGACAGAGCAAGTGGACCGGCCAGATGTGTTGCATGGAGAACATTCCAGAGTTACAGGATCGGGTTTGAGAGGAAGCCTTTCTTGTTGAGAGGGAGTGTTGAAAAGTGTGCAACAAGAAATGCTTGTTGAGAGTGCAACAAGATGATGGAGCTTAGTGAAAAGAGTCTCCTTCACTAAGTGGGCCCGCAGGCTATTTTTGGCGCAAGTCTATTTTTAGACTATGTCTATTTTTAGACATATGGATCATGTCTATGGATTGCAGGTTGCTGTTTATGGATGATTGATCAAGTTGGAAAAAAAAAATAGATGGACTTCTATTTTTTATGAAAGTGTGAGTGATCACAGTGTGAGTGATCACAGTGTGAGTGATCAAAGTCAAAAATAGAAAAGTCAAATATTATTATCTCACAATAATATTTGGACTATAAACTTAATCTTATTCTCTTGGAGCACTTCAGGATGCGCTACGGATGTGGTACATGCAGATCCCAGAGGGAAATATGTGGTTACCTATGGGATGACTAATATTTGCATGCATGACTTCAGTTAGAACTCAATCAGTTGAGTTTGGTGGAGTTGATGGAGTTGTGTTCAGTTTAGCTTTGTTAAACTGGTTGTATTTAGTCTAACTGATCAATAGACTAGAGATGAGTTGGGTGAATTAGTTATTAATTAATTCACAAGTTATTAACTCATAATACAACTATAGAATACATCAGTTAACTCAGTTGCATGTCAGTGCATGTTCAGTTCAGCAGGGACAAGTGGTAGAGAATCAGATTGCTATCAGTTGTGACTATAGTTGTGCACCAGATCTTGCACAATAAAGGGATTGAGTATGCCAATGAGTTTGCTCACGTATTTTCCCACATTATAGCTTGTGCTCACGTCCAACAAAGTGTGAGTGACTATTTTGCAGGTGAAATACGAGTTTGGGAAGCCATTCTCATCAGTTCTTGAGCAGGTATTGAGCAGTGGAGGCAGGCAAGCAGTGGAAGAGATTTGGAGATCAGATTTGAGTTGTATTGTGTGTAACAAGTGGAGATACTTGTGAGAAGTATTATGCTATGTAATGTTACATGATTCAATCAATATAATATACAGATAGTTGGGGTTTTTAGCGAGATGCTTTCCCCGGGATACATACTGTGTTTATGAGTTTGATTGATGCTTCTATGTGTGCCTGTGAATGTTTCTGCTTCTGTAAATTGATGATCAACTTAGAGGAGATTGTGTATTATACATGTTCCGCTTATAATTGTATGATCAGGGTAATCTCTGTGAATATGTGTTAAATTATTCAAAATTTCTACAAGTGAGAGGTCAAGTGAATTAAATTGGATTTAATTCACATTTAGTGATCAATCAGATAACTAATAATTCACTCATAAATAACTCATGCATGTCAGTTCAGAGGAAGACCCAACCAATATTAGAGTTCAGGGACAATGTACTATCAGTTGTAAAATCATCTAAATTGAACCAATGGTAAATGCAATAAGAGGAAGGCCTATGGATGGATTGCACAATTATGAGTGAGGAAATTAGGAGCTTGGCAGGCAACAAATTTGGCTAAGTATTGGCTTAAGTTGGTTTGTGAAGCAGTGAGATAGATTTTACTTGTGCAGAGATTGTTTGAGTTGAACAATCATATTATTTTCTTCTCAGATCTTCTAGTTAACGCAATATACATATAGAAGGGGTTTTTGGTTGAGGCTTTCTCCAAAAAATTATTGTGTTATGTGTGATTGAAATTCTTCTTTTTCTGCTTCGTGATTTCATCGATCAAATTTTGTTTCCACTAATGAGTAGAGTAGATTAGAGTCAATTGTTTTATCATATCACAATCTGCAGTTTGAATCTATAATACAATTCTACATTAATGCAACGGGGACCATTTCTTCCTAAGGGGGGATGACAGATCCAGGTGGATATTGGTGACCACCTAATCAGGAGCTCAAAATTTGTCAAAAATTCAAAGTGTCAGAATTTTGATAAGTTTAGCTTCAGATTGAAGAGCTCATCATTCTGAATCCAATGGTGTGAACGACACTCAAATCCGAGCTCGTATGCAGAAGCTAGAGCCAATCAAAGTTCAAGGTTGACTTGATGACATGACAAGGTCTTCAGCGAATGAGGAGGCGCCAAGTGGCAGCCCTCCATTGGCCCTTGCATATTGGCAACTTCAGCTGAAACGCATATTGCATTACAGAATTAGCCCCAACAAGGGAAGGGATGCCATGCAACATCAACCAAAGTTGCGATTGCGATGGATCGCAATCGCATATCGGTGAAAGGATCGGGTAAGAATCGACCCCCAGACAAAGCCAATTGCGATTAGCAAAATCACATATCACAGGAAAGGATATCGACCCCCGGCACAAGGCAAGTTACGATGCGACCATAATCACACATTGCGTAGAGTCATGGTAATCGGCCCCAGTTAAAGAATGGATGTGATGCAATTAATTAGATATCACAATCACAGAAAATCCTGCATTCCATTACCACCGGTTCTCCGTTAGTGCAAAATGCGATGAGTAATGGATTCTGGATGCGATTTGACTCAGAGTTGCAGTTAAATTTTCCAGTGGGTCTGTTTATTCGCTAGATCGCATGTTTTACAACATTAAGTCCCATGTTAAGGATTACTCCAAGCAAAGACCAATTGCAATATCCAACAAACTACGGGACTGTCATCATAACTGCTAGACCTAACCGCAAGTGTGACCAATCGGCCCTTAACCGCGAGATTGGAGGGATTGATGGCGGAATCGCCGATTTCGGTGGAACTACTAGTTTAGACTATGGATAATGAATTTAACTGGCAGTAAGCCAGATTTGGAGGAGGAAATTGTGGGGAGACTAGCAGAAGTCATAACTAAGGCATTTTTCGACCAAATTGGATGAAAAAGAAGGTTAGATAGCCATTTTTGAGCATTCTGAACTCATTGGAATAGGTTTCAGAGTCAAAGGATCACTTCTGAATAGGCTTTTTGCAAAGTGAAGCCTATGGGTGCCCTGGTCAACTAGAGTGTTGATTCAGTTTATGGAGGAGTTTCAAGATGGAGATAACCTTGTAGGGGTATTCCATCCTCCATATGTCTTCTGTAGCAGCCATTATAGCAATGTTGTAGCTATATTTCTTCTTTGCTCTATATGTGTATGGAGAAAGATACTTGTTTAAGTACTTCAAGTGGATTGTTGTACTTGTTTATGCTCTTGGAAGTTAGAGTATGGGGTCTTGATTTGAGAGCCCTTAGCTTGCTGATTGTTTCATGACTAACTGTAGGTTGTCATATGTTTAGAGTGAGAATTCTTTGCAGAAGAATGTTTCCTTGAAGGGGAAACAAGCCACTCTTTTTGTTAGCACATTTATGTACTCTTTATCTGAAGAATTTTGAGCATAAGGAGAAGGGGTCATGCCTTTAGAGCTGATCCAAGGAGATGTAGCCCAAGAGGGGTGAACTCCTTTATCAATGGCTGGTGTATTATTGTTTGATGCATGCTTCCATTTAGTGTTTTGGTTTCATGTTTTAAGTTTTTCTTCATGAAACTATCTTAAGAAAAAACACATAAAATTCATGCTTTTACTTGCTATTTTGGAGTACAACCTCAAGCACATTTTTATATTCTGATGAGGGGAATTAGCATAGCATTACTAATCTGTCAGATTAGGTTGGTATAAGAGCTATGGTTTTTTCTTTGTGCAAGGAGGAATTGACTATTGTTTGCAAGTAAATGTGTTTTGAAGCTCATTGAGGAGAAGGTTTTGGAAAGGAGAGCAAGATTGTTTCAATCTCTACCACCAAGTTCTACCTCAAATTGCAGTAGAAGCTTCAAACAAAGCATGTCCCAAGGAGGAGAGCCTGCAAGAATGTCAGAGGATGTGAAGGCTTTTAGAAAGGTTTTCTTAGACATGGCAGAAATGGTGAAAGTCCTCTATGAAGAGAGGAATAACCATTTGCAGGATGAAGGATTTAGACCTCCAAGAGAAGAATGTTCTCTAAGGGAAGAAGGTAACAAGAATGGTGATAAACCACCATATTCTCCACAATATTCATGTTTTTCTACAACTATTATGCAAGATGCTAGTGTAGGAAGTTCTTCAGAGAAGTCGGATGGACAAGTTTGTACCTTCTGTCCAGATGATGTGGAAGATGAGGTTCTATCAACACCCAAATCCGAGGAGCTAAAAGAAGAGAGCCAAAGAGTCCAAGAGGACACATTTCAAATTAAAAGGGAATTCAAAAACATCTTCGTATGCCAACCAAAGGATGCAGCAAATGGTAAGAATTTACATGCTTCTTCCTTATGCGAAAGTATTGACATAAATTCATTTGTGGCCTTTCAAAAACACAGTAAAGGCATTGGATCCAAACTCTTGACCAAGATGGGTTACAAGGGAGGAGGCCTAAATATGAAGGCTTAGGCTATGTCACAAAAGAAGAATGGTCTTCTAGCAATGGTTCATGGGTCACGTGTTCCTTTTGTCGTAAGGGAGGACACGAGGAGGCAACATGTTGGAGTTTGCACCCAAAACTGGTTCCCACGTGGTTCCTCAAACGTAAGGAGGATTTAAAGGGGAAAACATCTCCAA
Source organism: Pinus tabuliformis (assembly GCA_031772625.1). Lineage (NCBI taxonomy): Eukaryota > Viridiplantae > Streptophyta > Pinopsida > Pinales > Pinaceae > Pinus > Pinus tabuliformis. Next base: position 294,313,878 of record CM062813.1, read on the forward strand.
AGAGAGATGAAAGCGTCGAAGAAGAGGGGAAGCACAGTTCTTCCAACCACGCGAGTTCCTCACACAGGCAGCGTAAGCCAAAGAACAACAGAAAGAGGTATAACCGTTTTGTTAATTTGAAAGCTGATAATTCAAATGTTGTTAAATCAAAAGCTCTTCATGGTGGAAAACGAAATGCGGATTTTAATAACGTGTTAAGGAAAATGTTTCCTTGCACCTTTTGCCTTTCATTTAATCATAGTGTAGATAAGTGCGAGAAAAGGAAAGGAATCCTCGAGAACATGGTTATGTCTATTGGAATTGAGACTGAAAGGGGAAAATCTCATCCAAGGATAAAGGAAAGTGAGCCAAGAGGAGCTCAAAAGAACTTTTATACTCATTGCAATCCAAGTGGGCATGGGGTCAAGAAGTCTTAGAAATTGTTTCCACAACTTCATCCTGGTAAGGGCAAGCAGATCATGTAAGCACCAGAAGAGGAAGCGACAACAAAAAAAGTGGCGCAAGATGTGACCATCCCTGAAACAGCTTCAGAAGAAGAGAAAGTTCAAATAGAGGGTTCATTAACCTAGTTGGGTAAGAAATGGGCAGACTATTTGTCTAGTTGAAGTCTGTAAGTTTCTATTTTGCACTAGTTTCATATCCCCATAGTTGGGTAATATATGCAACAATGTTTTTCTTTAAGCATTACAATGCTAGTTTGGCTTGTTGATAGTCAATTTGAATGGAAAATTTGGAAGTCAAGTTCATTCCATTTTGTAAAATGCTTTCTTGAAAACATTTTGTAAAAAGCATTTTAAGGTTGTTGTACAAGTAGTCGCAGCACATTTAGTATGTTCCAAATGTGTGTAGCACTCGAGTTATACAAGTATTCACTATGTGAAGCTTGTTTTGGGTTCATTTGACAAAGTCTTTTAGGATCTTATCCTTGATAAGGATTTTGCAGATAATATTCTTGGAATTCTTCTTGGGAAGGATGTTGTTGTGGATGGCCATAGTGACATGGACAGGTCGAGAAGAACATCAAACTTGAATTCTTTGATCGCATAGTGAAACATGTAATTTGCAAGATATTGTACTACAGATTTGCAGGGGATGCAGGTGTAGGCTCATCGCTTATGGCTCCGAAGAACAAAGGTGAAGGAGAAGGAAGGATGACATGAAGGATACTTGCGGTGCAGACAAGTACAGAGCAGTTGCAGATTATTTAAACTTTTGGAGACCAAAAGTTTTTTAGTGGGGAAGAGTGATCAAGAGCTCAAAATTTGTCAAAAATTCAAAGTGTCAGAATTTTGATAAGTTCAGCTTCATATTGAAGAGCTCGTCATTCTAAATCCAATGGTGTGAACGACACTCAAATATGAGATTGTATGTAGAATCTAGAGCCAGTCAAAGTTCAGGGTTGACTTGATGACATGGCAAGGTCTTCAGCGAATGAGGAGGCGCCAAGTGGCAGCCCACCATTGGCCCTCGCATATCGGCAATCGCAGTCGAAAGGCAAATCGCATTACAGAATCGGCCCTAGCAAGGGAAGGGATGCGATGCGACATTGGCTGAAGTTGCGATTGCGATGGATCGTAATTGCATATCGACGAAAGGATCGGGTAAGAATTGGCCCCCGAACAAAGCCGATTGTGATTAGCGAAATCATATATCGCAGGAAAGGATATTGGCCTCTGGCGTAAGGCAGTTTGCGATGTGATTGTAATCGCACATAGTGTAAAGTCATGCTAATCGGCCTTGGTTCAAGAATGGGTGCGATGCGATTAATCGGATATCACAATCGCAGAAAATCCCACATTCCATTACCACAGGTTCTCCGTCGATGCAAAATGCGATGAGCGATGGATTCTAGATATGATTTGACTTAGAGTCATAGTTAAATATTCCAGCAGGTCCATTTATTCGCCAGATCACATGTTTTACAACGTTAATTCATGTGTTAAGGATTACTCCAAGCAAAGATCGATTGTGATATCCGACAGACTGCGGGATCGTCGCCGTAACTGCCGGATCTAACCACAAGTGTGACCATTCAGCCCTTAACTGCGAAATTGGCAGGATTGATGGTGGAATCGCCGATTGTGGAGGAACTGCTAGTTTAGACAGCGGATAATGAATTTAACTAGCAGTAAGCTAGATTTGGTGGAGGAAATTGTGAGGGAGATTGGCAGAAGTCATAACTAAGGCAATTTTCGACCAAATTGGATGAAAAAGGGGCTAGATAGCCATTTTTGGGCATTCTGAACTCGTTGGAATAGGTTTGAGAGTCAAAGGAGCACTTTTGGATATGCTTTTTGCAAAGTGAATCCTATGGGTGCCCTGGTCAACCAGAGTGTTGATTCAGTTTATAGAAGAGTTCCAAGATAGAGATAACCTTGTAGGGGTATTCCAGCCTCCATATGTCTTCTGAAGCAACCATTACAGCAGTGTTGTAACTGTATTTCTTATTTTCTTTATATCTATATGGAGAAAGAGACTTGTTTAAGTACTTCACGTGGATTGTTGTACTTGTTTATGCTCTTGGAAGTAAGAGTATGGGGTCTTGATTTGAGAGCCCTTAGCTTTCTCATTGTTTCATGACTAACTATAGGTTTTCATATGTTTAGAGTGAGAATTATTTGCAAAATAATGCTTCCTTGAAGGGGAAACAAGCCACCCTTTTTGTCGGCACATTTATGTACTCTTTATCTGAAGAATTTTGAGCATAAGGAGAAGGGGTCATGCCTTTAAAGTTGATCCTAGGAGATGTAGCCCAAGAGGGGTGAACTCACTTATCAATGGATGGTGTATTATTATTTGATGCATGCTTCCATTTAGTGTTTTGGTTTCATGTTTTAGGTTTTTATTCATGAAACTATCTTAAGCAAAAACACATAAAATTCCTGCTTTTACTTGCTATTTTGGAGTACAACCTCAAGCACATTTTTATATTCTGATGAGGGGAATTAGCATAGCATTGCTAATATGCCCCAATTCAAATCACCACCTTCCTATTACCCTTGGATCCCTAACATTGTTTCCTTTCAGTTTCCTAATTTCCAACATAGTTTCCTATTTCGCCAATTTTCTATTTTTGGCAGTTTTTTCGGGTCTTGAACTTCCAGAGCCGCTTTGAGGCCCTAAATGATGTTTTCTTGAGAAACAAGAATATAGTAGGCCAATGCACTTTGTAGTCGAAAATTGTTTTTCTCAGATAGATCTTTCGAGCGAGGTATCGTGCATGTCAAACAAAGATCGTATCCCAAAGTTACGACGCTAGGAAGTTGACATTCCAACTAACCCCAACAAAGCCCACAAGCTTTCAATGCTTCATCTCTTAGGGTTAGGCTTTTGGATGTTTAGGGATTTCCATTGTTTCTTGATGATAAAAGACCTTCGAGCCCCATTGTAACACAGTTCAGAAGGAATCTAGTTGTCACATATCTTCTCAGAGATAATAATATGTACTCACGCAGGAACACAGCAAAATACAGACATACACATAAACATAGAGATGCAACATAAACAAATGTTCATTTCATTAATATCAAAAGAATTGAAATATGCTTACATACAAAATATAAATAAACCAGCTTGGATGATGGTAGCTTATCTATGAGAAGAGGTATGGCAGCTACATGCCTCTGAAATGTGTTCCAATGAGGCTCAATGGCCTTTTTATTATTGAAAAACAAAGGGAAACCCTAAACAACCGAAACCTTGACCCTAAGAGATGGAACACCAAGAGTTTGTGGGCCCTGTTGTGGTTAGTTGGGAAGCCAACTTATCGGGGTCGTAACTTGGTCATAAGATTTATGTTTGGCGTGTATGATACCTCGTTAGAAACATCTCTTTGAGTACAAAAAACGTTGCTTAGGGGATCAAAACATCTCTGGAAGTTCAGGACCCGGAAAACTACTAAAAATAGTAAATTCTATTATAATCAAGGAAACTGATGAAACTGACTGAAGGTCTAGGTGGAATAGGTGGGTGGCCACCAATATCCACCTAGATCAGATAAGCTACCATTGCATGAGCTAGTTTGTTTCTTTTATGCATGTGAACAATTTTCAACAATTGTTATTTATTAATTGAAGTTTTCTTTCGCTATATCTCTGTGTTTTTGTTTAAATATGTATTTCATTTTGTTCCTTCATAAATTTAGATCACATTACAAATTTGTTATTATTGTTGAACCAAAGAAATGACATCCGTTTTTACAACTTGTTACTCATATTTTCACCCATTTTACCTTTTGACTCACCCATATTTACACTATCTCACTTATAGTCAGGCATCGAGAGTGTTACACAGCAATTTGTCACCATTTGTCACCGTCCCTTTTACCCCTCACCCGCATACTAGAGGACTCATTCCGGGACCTGTGAGAAGTGACATGACCTGAAACCACTTGCATCATATTCCTCTAAGTATGAGCTTCATTTGCCCTGAAGACATCTCCTGCAAAATCTCCATGAAAACAGCTCTTTTTGCATTAGCGCGGGTCCTCAGTTCACTGCCCGCGCCAATGAGGGAAATCCTCTAAAAAGGGCGTGCTATTGGCGCTATGTCTCAAAGTCGCACTCGCGCCAACCGAATTGAGTAAAGTTTTCAACCAACAAACTCCCGAAGGTTCTCTTCAACCCATTCACCAACTGAATCTATGTTGAGCTAGGATGGTTTGGCTTCGAATCTCCATAGAAGGGAAAGTGGTTTGCCACCTTTCATGGAAGTTTCCAAGTGATAAAGCCAATCCCATGAATAATGTGGTTGATCCTATCTCTTTCTTCTCTATCTATAAAAGCTTGCCTCTATGTCTTGAGTAAGCTAGTCATAGTCATAGTCACAGTTACAATAGCTCCAGTTCTAGCATAGTGATAGAGAGTTTGAAGCTGCAAGAGCCTTCTTTGCACCCATAAGGCCAAATCTAAGTAAGGAGATTCTTGTCACCCAAAGAGAGAGAGGCTTGTTCCTCATCCCAACAAGCTTTGCAAGACTTGTGTAGCTGATCACCCAGCCAAAGGAATGAGGGCGACATCTCTTCTACGAACACTAGCGTTGGAATCCAAGTAGGTTCTCACCATCTACTTTGTATTTGCAATTAGGAACTTGCGTGATAGCATTGTGTGATTGTTGCTAGACCCAGTCTGGGCTAGTAGGGATCGTCTCTGTCTGCAGAGAGGATTTACCTCCACAACAATTTGGCGACTCCACTGGGGAGATCTTGTTGTTTGATTTGTAAACTTTAGACGGAGCTTGAAGTACGGCCAGGTAGCCTTCGAAACGCTATTGCTTTGCATTAGCGAAGTAGATCAACGCCACTTCAGTCAATCTCCGGTTTGGTTTACGGACTAAACAACTTGGAGTTTGTCTTGTCTCTTTGGTTTTTCTTGCTTTGATTGCTTAGATAGCTTTCTGGGTTGGATTTCTTGCTGTTTCTTGCTTTCTGGTTTGCCTAGATACTATCTTCAAGCCCTGAGTTGCTTGCTTTTGTTTTTGACTTAGCAAACTTGATTAGCGCGCTTTTTAGCCTTACAGTCGCGCCAATTGGCGCAAGTTGCTCAAAAACAACCCGCGCCAATCCCATAAAAGCGCGAGTTGCAGCCTGACAGTCGCGCCAGGCCTGTCAACTTTTCCAATTCGCTTGTCTTCAAGCCCTCTGAGATTGGATTTGTATTTTGTCGCGTCCTTTTCAATTACTGGAGTGTGTTTGATCCTTGTTTGACTGGTTTTGGACCTTCATCCTTCGGGTGTTTGCCTCTTTCTATCGATTTCACTTTTTAGCCCTAGGGCATCTAGTGGCTTTGTGCATCGAGCCTTCCGTAGGAGTCTTGGGTTCTTTGATCGTCCAGTCGACTTTGTGATTACTTTTGCATTTGCTCGGTAGTTGTTAAAGATTTTTTTCCAAGTGATTTGTTTCTTTTTCACTTGGGTTTCATTTGGCTTCGTTTGGGCTTAGATCACATAGCTCATAGAGTTCTTTTTGCTTTCTTCTTGGTTTGAAGGATTGTTTTGGTGTTTTGAGGGTTCGATTGTGTTCTCATTGAGTGAAATTGATCTTTTTCTCGGTGTTACTATCTCTCAAAGTTTATTTAGTGCACTTTGCCATTGAAAAGAAAACGAACAGTCTCTTTTGCGTTGAATTAGTTAATGGAAATTAGACCTTTCATTGATTAGTGATTTTAAAGAAAAGTTTCGTTTATTGCCATTAGCTGCATTAGAGTGGTTCTTGATTGTTTATGGTCATTTTGTTTGATTGAAAAGTTCTCAACTCTCTCGTAGTTAGTGTTCATCGAACGAAATGATACTTTTTGGCATATAGCTTGCATTTAGGGAATTGTGAGAGATTACATACGGTAGGACCTGGAAATCGAAACCTAATCAAAGATCAACCATAAAATGAACTGAATAAACTTAATAACGCATTGGAACTTAACGCAAACATCTAGAGGTCTAGGCTAGAGACGTGCTCTGGCGTCGTTAAACCTAGTCACTGTCGTTTCACATTACGGTTTGGTGATTCCTCCTTTTGTGACTCGATAGTGGTCTAGCACGGACTTGAGCTCCCACGTACCGTCGCGTATATAGGGGAGACCCCACTAGGTTATCATCCTTTATCCACAGGAAGCCGTGTCTGCCGCCTTACAAGTCGTAACGCACCGAACACAGCATTCGGGAAGATTGACTGCCGTACGGGAAGTCCTTGGTTTTCATATGACTGCCAAGGTGTATATGCAGTTTTACGGATTTGTTTGGTAAACCCTTTGCCTAGTCTCTCCAGAGTAGTCACTTTTGATCCTTTTCGGACTCCTTAAAAGAAAAGGCTCACTTGAGCAGTTTGTCACTTCGGGCTCACAAAACATTTGAAGGCGACTAGAGTCACCTTTTTGTCCTTTTCTCGACTCTTAAAACATGAAAAGGTCAAGTTGTGTCCTTGCGTCTTAAAATTTATTTGGCCACGATTAACATTACCTGGTTAGATCTTGTGTGCGTTAGCTTGAGTAGGCTTCTTTTCGTTCTCGATGGCAACTTTTCCGGGGTTCACCAACCCAGGGATCCCCGTTGCCAGAAACCCTGGTCATTTCGCTCCTTTTGGAAATGTTGGTGCTCCTTATATGGCAACGTTGTCCTTCACAGGGTTCACTGTTGGGTTGCCGGTTTGGTTGTTCTCAACCTCTTTGGTCCCTGTCGTCTCATCGTCTAGTCAATCCGTCCCTCCACCTGAACAACATCATGTTGATTCTAAGGTGGATCTCTCCCCTTCTACGCCCACTTCTACATCCTCATCTTCTACTTCACCTGGTGAAAGTCTAGATTCAAGTAACCAGGTGGCTAAGAAGAAGACGAAGAATAAGAAGGCTCCTAAGGGAGAGGTTACAAGTGTAGCTACCCCCTCAAGTATACCTGAAGTTGGGCCCCCTTCCGCTCCTCCGCGGAAGGTCAAGTTTCCTTGTCGATTATGCAAGGAGGACCATCTTCTTCGTGATTGTCCTGGCATTCCCAGGGTACTAGAAGTATGGTCTCGCGATCCGGCCCGCCCCTCATCGTCCTCTGAAGCTCATGGCGATGCTACCTTATCAGTTGGGAATGGTAAGGGAAAAGGGAAGATTCGAATCCCCTATAGACTTTGTGAAGGCAATCATCCCCTTCACCTTTGTCCACTCATGGATAAAGCCTCTGTTGTCTTGGAAAGTCTTACAGCTCCTTCACCCCAACTTCCCGTTGGTTATCAACGTCTCTCTGTAGCCGCAGATCATTCCCCTGCTGACAAAGAGATTGATTCATATCCTTCTCTTGTCCAGCCTCCTCTTCCTGAACCTGGCTGTGCCCAGCCTGTTCTCGACCAACCATTTGTCGGAAAGAGTTTCGACTCTAGTTCACCACCCGTTGACCACTCTGTTTCAGAAGAGCATCATGCCCATGTTCTTCTCGTCTCTTCAAATTCTCCTAAGTCCCGAAATGACTCTTCTAACCCAGCTGCTCCCGAAGGTTCTCCTTCGGTTCCTTTAGCACATGGGGGCAATCATACGATTCCCCCACCAAGTAGTCTGGTCGCTTCCTTTGATTGGAATCGCCTGATCGTCGATCGCCTTCCATCCCATATGCCTTTCCAGATCACCGTACATGCCTGTGCTAAGGCAGTACCTGGCACTGCTTTGGATGAAGGGGCGTCTGTCAGTCTTATGCCTTACACTACTTGGCATGCTTTAGGTTCCCCGCAACTTGGGCCAGTCACTCAGAATCTGTTGGCCTTCGATAGAGGAGCCTGTCCATCTCTAGGAGTTCTCCCGAAGTTCCCTATTACTTTAGGAGGCAAAACCGTCTATATAGACATCTTGGTTACCCAAGGTGTTTTAGACTTTAGTCTTCTCGTTGGTCGCGACTATGTTTACGCCATGGGGGCCCTCGTTTCTTCGCTTTTCCGTGTGGTTTGCTTTCCGCACGATGGAAGAATTGTGACTATCGATCAAGTGTCATTCGTTAGTCCCCCGATGCCTCCTGCGCCGTTGTCGTCCCCTCCTAGTTTTCATCCACCAGTTGCATCTCCCCCACCACAGATCAACTACGTGGCCACGTATCCCATGCCTGGATCCAGTGATGCCGCCATCGTGCATAGTGTCCTGGGGGCATTGGACCCTGACTTCCAAGATGTTTCCCTTCCACCGGGAGTGGAAATCTTGGAAGCCCCGACTTTCTATTCATTATGATTAGGTTTGGTGGAGCATAGTTCCTTTCCGATGTCAAGCTCCTTAAAAAATGAAACTAGGTTTGGTGGAGCATAGTTCCTTTCCTATGTCAAGCTCCTTAAACAATGAAACTAGGTGTTGGAGCACAGTTCCTTGTCTTGTGTCAAGCTCGTTAAAAAATGAAACAAAGGAGTCCCGAGCATAGTTCTTGATCTTGTGTCAAGCTCGTTAAAAAATGAAACAATTCCCCCTTTCCAATCGTGTCTTTCCATTAAGATCTCGTGAAGCTTCGTTCCATCCACTTTGTTGAATGCAATGAAGCTTGGGGGGCATGTACCTCATCCTGCGCCATTGCACTGGGGGCATGCGCTTTTCCACCAAGCAGAGTCCTTCCTGGTTCAAGCTTGTGTCCCGAGGATAGTTTTGATCTTGTGTCGACCTCGTTAAAAAAACGAAACAAGAAGTCAAGCATAGTTCCTGATCTTGTGTCAAGCTCGTTAAAAAATGAAACAAGGGTTTTGAGGATAGTTCTTTTACTGTGTCAACCTCATTAAAAAATGAAACAACTCCCTTTCCAAATCGAGTCTTTTGATTAAGATCTCGTAAAATACATGTCGAGTCTTTCATCGATCTCGAGCGTGAACCTTCATTCCATCCACTTTGTTGAATGCAATGAAGCTTGGGGGGCATGTACCTCGATTTGTGTCATTATGCTGGGGGCATGCAAACTCATAACAAGCATAGTTTTTCATTTCAAGCTTGTGTAAACATGAAACTGAATCCAAGCAGAGTTCTCCATGGTTCAAGCTTGTGTAAAAATGAACCCATACCCATTTTACATCTCGTGATTGTTGTCTTTATCTGCTAAATTCTGCTAGATGAGCCTTGGTTGTTTTCATTCCATCGCCGCCATCTCTTTGGCCGATCATATGCTTTCACTTGGTTGTTTTACCTTTCCTGAGGGACCGTAGTTATGAGTGGTTTTGTTAGCCAGCCTCTTGACCATTACATGTTTTGAGCAATTCCACCATTGCCGGAACCAGTTGCTACCCTTTATACCACTCGTTCCTCTAGGACGAGTCGCCTTTAAGCTCTTTTCTGACTCGTAAAATATGAAAAGATTGCCGAGTATTTTTCCCTTTTTGACTCGTTAAAAAAAATAAAAATGGAGGTCTGCTTTCAGCTCTTTTCCGACCGTTTAAAGATGAAAATATTGCCGAGTTCCCTCTTGACTCGTTAAATGGAAATAAGAGGCGGTCGTCTTTAAACTCTTTTCTGACCGTGTAAAAAACAAAAGATTGTCGGGTCTTTGTCGTTTCAGGCTCGTTAATGGTTACGAAACGACGTGATATCGATCGTTTTTTTTACTTTTTCAGGTCGATGTCACTACATATGAAAAGTACTCCTCGATCGTAATGATCGGGCGGTTCTTTCGAGCATTGTTTTATACTTTTTCGGGCTCGGGAGACACGACTTTATGAAAAAGGACCCCCCTGGAGTTTACTTTTCTGCTGTCTTTTCAGACTCTCTAAACAGGAAAAGATGCCGATTTCTTCCTTTGTCAGACTCGTTAAAACTTAATGACATCGGGTTCCGTCGTAATGACGCCCACAAGCATATGCTATCCCCGTCAAGCTTGTTAAAAATAACTGGGGTACTCGCCAGAAATGGTGGGGAAAATGGATCCATAATCGTTGTCGTGTTGGCAGTATGTCGCTCTTGAACATGGCACTAGTCTGCATTCGTATCTGGGTGGGAACATCTCATCTTGTTTCACATTAGCCTCCGTGGGTTTGGGTGATCCTGTTTGACCTCTCATCTGCTCATTTCTCTGTCACCATGACCTCTGCTCATTTGATGTCAAATACTGCCAAGTCCACTATCGTGCCACCAATATGTTCAAGAGAAGTTGACCTCTGCAGAATTACAACCTCCCTCTGATACCTCACATAATTCTGAATCACCACAACATCTTTCCTCTGTCTCGTGTCAATGATGTGGGAAACATTATGGCCCACCTTTGATCAAGGTCACTTCCTGTCGACTTCAGCTCATTATCCAGGAAGCTAATCTAGAGACTCCCTTCCGGTGCCTTGGAGCATGCATGCCTCAATGGCAGGTTCTCCATGTCCAACGAGAGGTTTTCATCATTGGCCTCCGATCGAATGATTCTGCGGGTGTTCGACGCCAGCTCACCTATTCGCACGCCGCAGATTGTACCTATAGTACCTTGAGGGCCATCGTCATTATTGGTGGTACCTCTCGCGTCTGTTAACAGTTTTCATCATTGAATGGTAATCAGATGATGTTCATGCATGTTCAACTCCAACTCATGTATTTGCATGCTTGAACTTGTACTCTGTTCGGGTCGAGATGGAGCGCAAGACCCTGGATTTTGTCTATTGGGATCCAGGCTGCGATTTGTGGCTTATTATGATCATTACATGACTCATTCACTGGATGGCTGCGACCATGCCTGAGTCTATTTATCGATCCTCTCTGGATGGTTGCGTCCATACCTTGGATCTAGATCGTTATGTACTCTATTATGGATGGCTGCGCCCATACCACATACATCATGTACTTGAGATATCAGTTGTACTTCTTTACGCAAGTTCTCCGGCGGCCGTGTTTTCAGTCATGCATGTTCTTGTAAAGCATTTCACCCCTCTCTCTCTCTCGGGCCTCATGCTTTAGGGGGGCTCTGTTACACAGCAATTTGTCACCATTTGTCACCGTCCCTTTTACCCCTCACCCGCACACTGGAGGACTCATTCTAGGACCTGTGAGAAGTGACATGACCTGAAACCACTTGCATCATATTCCTCTAAGTATGAGCTTCATTTTCCCTGAAGACATCTCCTGCAAAATCTCCATGAAAACAGCTCTTTTTGCATTAGCGCGGGTCCTCAGTTCACTGCCCGCGCCAATGAGGGAAATCCTCTAAAAAGGGCGCGCTATTGGCGCTCTGTCTCAGAGTCGCACTCGCGCCAACCGAATTGAGTAAAGTTTTCAACCAACAAACTCCCGAAGGTTCTCTTCAACCCATTCACCAACTGAATCTATGTTGAGCTAGGATGGTTTGGCTTCGAATCTCCATAGAAGGGAAAGTGGTTTGCCACCTTTCATGGAAGTTTCCAAGTGATAAAGCCAATCCCATGAATAATGTGGTTGATCCTATCTCTTTCTTCTCTATCTATAAAAGCTTGCCTCTATGCCTTGAGCAAGCTAGTCATAGTCATAGTCATAGTTACAATAGCTCCAGTTCTAGCATAGTGATAGAGAGTTTGAAGCTGCAAGAGCCTTCTTTGCACCCATAAGGCCAAATCTAAGTAAGGAGATTCTTGTCACCCAAAGAGAGAGAGGCTTGTTCCTCATCCCAACAAGCTTTGCAAGACTTGTGTAGCTGATCACCCAACCAAAGGAACGAGGGCGACATCTCTTCTACGAACACTAGCGTTGGAATCCAAGTAGGTTCTCACCATCTACTTTGTATTTGCAATTAGGAACTTGCGTGATAGCATTGTGTGATTGTTGCTAGACCCGGTCTGGGCTAGTAGGGATCGTCTCTGTCCGCAGAGAGGATTTACCTCCACAACAGAGAGCTACATTAGATATAATAAGGTAAAAGTCCAATACCTTCTCAATTATATACGTTTTGATTTATAAATTTGACTTAATTTGTGGGGGTTACAAAATTTAACACATTCTATATCTTTGATAATATTTTGTAGCTGAATCCAAGGTTTAGTTAGACCTCGTGGAGGACAAATCAACCTAAGCACATTGATAGTTGCCAAATCATGCTTACATGGTTTTCCACCTATCTGGCACAAGTAAAAGTTCACAAATTGATCACAATGGTAAAGTCAAACCTCTGGTCAACTATATGATGGCATGAACAAAACCTTAGGTTACTTGACACTAGATCAGAATATCAAGTGAGCATGACAAATCTTCAAGGATTGAAAGATCAAAGGAATGATGATGTGTCTTAAGATAAACATTAATATGATTCACTTCCTTGACAACGAATCATAGAAATTAGAGTTTCAATAGAATTTGAAGATTATGTTTTCAACTCACCAATCTAGATTATAACATTTAGTTTCTTAGGGTCGTTATTGCACAAGCATTACATATATATTCTTCACTCATGAGTGAAAACATAATCCATATATTGTTATTTCATTAATTAAATGTTGGCATTGTTGATGAATGTGTTGTTCCCTTAATAGAATTTGCTCACTGATATGATTGTGTCTTAATGAGAAGAATTTATACTTGATCATCGACTTTATGACTAGTTTAGATTTCGTGCTTCAGTAGGAGGGCCATATGTGGCGTACAAGTGTAATTTAATCTCTTTTTCTTTCAATTTCGTGGTTTTCCATGCTCTGTTTTTATCGTTTCTTATCATATGCTTTGTAGGATTCTACTCATTCATTTCAGTGGCTTTGCGGACACGAAGCACTTGGATAAACTTCAAAAACTACCAAAAACATTTATCAATTGTTGTTGCATTCATTTCTTTACCTTCATATTCATTTCTTAGTCTCGCTTTCGCATTTATCTTTAGTCTCAAATTTATAGATGGGTTAATAAACTTTGCATCACATTATAGGCATGAATGAACTCTGAAATTTGTACACACGCATTAGTTCCATAATCGATCTCAGTTACTTCCACAGTTAATTATTTCAATGCTCTGTTTTCATAGGCAAAAACATGATTGTCTTCCATAACATAGGATACCCTTTGATTTTTAGAGATTAGAAGTTGATTGTTTTTTAGAATAAAATGTCTTTACTTTCCTTAGAATATTATTTTAAGTTTTCGTAGAATGCAACGTCTTTACTTTTCATAGAATAGGATTTGAGAGTTTCCACAATGTACATCATTCCATTGCTTTCCAATTCATTTAATTTCATAATCCATGTGATTTTCGCCGAAGAATCTTTCTTAACTAGAAATTCATTGTTTTCATAGAATTGCTAAAATATGAGTGTGCCTTGCTTAGAACTCACATCATGAGTAGGATTTCATTACACTCCTTAGAGCAATTTTTGGCATCTTTTGAAATTGATTGTCTTTCAATAGAATAAAATTTCTCATTCAAACATTGAAATTGAAAGGTTAACCACCTCGCACATATAATGTAGTGTACTTCATAAGTGCACGAACTTATATTGACATTGTAATAAAAGTAATTTAACTCACAATTAAATTACCCAATAATGGTCAAGGAGGTTATGAGGTTAACTACTTGGGTTCCTTAGGCTAGGAAAATATGTCCATTTATCACATTTATCCCAAATGTGAAAATTTTGACTAATTTTGTAGTAATCCAACTCAAACAAAATTCTCCATAAGATTACCATGCATTCAAGAGAACATTGCCATGTAAAATATAATCATTAAAATACAACAAAATAACAATAAGGTGTACAGGAACAATCTCAACTTTTATTTTAATAGATAAACTTGGGTTACATGCATATAAAACCAAAATTGTTGAGATGAAAGTTGGCCTCCAAGATAATTGATGCACTGCACCAACAATCTAAACTGACATGAATTGCATTACTAATCTCTACTGTGAGTTATGGATGAATTCACCAAGGGGACATGGGTACTCGTCTATTCTCACTAAATCACCCAAGGGTTTTTGTCCTCGGGCTACACATGAAGGAGAGAACCAAGTTCTCAAACCTCTCATACAAGAAGAAGATCGAATCCAAGATGCCCTCTGATGGCCTCCTCCTCTTTTTATAAATCTGATGGACCCCTCTAGAAGCTCCTATTTTATTATTATTTTAATCATTGAGCACATTTCCCTCGATTAAAATATCTTTTTAATGTGGGAAAATGGTAAATTGGCCACCATGCCTCCTCAGGCCACTAAAAATGACTTATAACCATCCCATCTTGTAGATCTTATCATCCTGGTTCCAAAAATCTATTACACTGAGGTGTTCCGTCAAATATTCCTCTTGGAATGCTACCTTAAGCGTTATTAATTGAGTTAGACACAATAATAACCCTGTTTTATGGGAATTATCAGGATGCAATGGAACGTGAAGCAAGTTGTGCAGAATCAATCCTGATGATGGAATATGGTAAGTGAACTCCTCCAAACACCATAAAACATCTCCAAAAACCCCTGGGCCCGCTAATGATGTAAACCTACACCTGTGACCTGTCTCCCTCCAACCCCAAAAGTCCAACCAAACCATGCCATAATGAACACCAAAAAAAGGAACATTACAAATCCTCCCGCCCCAAGATTGCTTTCCCTCAAGCAATCTAAACATGTGGACCAGTCTGGTGGCCCAATGCAACTAAGACCCAATGCCCAAATCCCATACAAAGCATTGGGTGATGCTATGTCTCTGTATCAACCCACCATTAATGGATCCCAAACCAACCTCTAACTGTCATCAACAAATCCTCTTGGATCCTAATTCCACCAAGAATAGGCATCAACGCTCCATGGCTCATGCTGCACTATGATCCAGACTGAAAATATTAGGCCATCAACAAGATACCAACTCGTGATCTCTCGCCAATCCATCCGGTGGGAAGGATCAGATGCACACGCACCTATATATGGTACGAGTCCACTGAGTTGCGCCATGCTCAACTCATGCAGCTCTTCCCAACAAATCAACTGAATATGTTTAGGAATCCCTTCCTCTCTCCCTATAAGTGGGAAACCCATGCTACACACCTTGTATATGTACTCCTAGAGGGGGTTGTTGCCTGGAAATATTGCAGCTTTGTTAGCTTCCACTGCATCTACTTACACCTTTTCAGTGGGTGTATCCAAAGATTGAGGCACCACTGTCTCCAAAAGAGCCTCCCTCATCTGACCAAAAACTCCATGCTCCACAAGTCTACTCGTCACCTGTAAAACTGTCTTGTCAGGTCCCAACGCCTCCTGATGACCCATATCTGCAAATACTACCTCCCTAGTGGTCGTTTGTACATGTTCCTTCTCCTCATCAATGGCTGGCCCCAAGGATGTTTGCTCATCCTCCTTCAGCATGGGCTCAACATGAGCCATCATTTGACTATCCAAAGATGGTCCATCATGCACACTGTGCTCCACTATGTGTTACTCATGTTGAATGGGAACAAGTTGTTGTTCATCAATCTCCTCTACCTAACATGGCTACATCTATGAGTTGTTGTCAACAACTCCCCTTGACTTCTCATGCTCCTCAGAGGTGTCCGTGGACTCAACTATAGAAGAATAATCCTCACCTTCAAAATCAGAAGGAGTCTTCTCTTGACCTTCCCCTCTCATCTCCCTAGTGTCACTCAAGCAGGAGTGGTTAGGTCCCCAAAGTTCCTTGCAGACGAAGCAAAGACCCTTCCTTCTCAACTCATTTTTGCTACATGGTTGGTCACCACAAATCCAATGTAGCTCCTCCTGGGTCAACCATCTCCTAAACAACTCAATGTTCTGCTCAACTAACGTTTCGACTAATTCATAAGCAACAGGTGAAACCAATTGTTCCTCCTTCCAAATGGCCAATAACCTAGACGGAGACCTCCTGAAAATGACATCATGACCTCCCTTACATGAGGAAAAAATGGACTGCATGTGTGTTATGACTGTGTCAGGATGATGTTTCGTAATGTTGAAGAAGCATTGGAACATTTGCATGACCAAGTCGTTACATTCCAGCTCAAACATGAGGTCATAGGATCTAACCCAGACCATGACTTCTAGAATCTCTAACCTCTTCCCAAAGGTAGGGCCCTCGCTGTCATCCAAACCTTGAAAGGTCTTCACTATTAGTGTGAAGACTCTCCTCATAATGTCATCATTGTAAGGAGGTATAGTTGCAATCAGCATCATGATACTACTGAGACAAGTGACAACTAGAAGTTTGACCCCTACACAAGGATGCTCCAAAAATTTGTGTTGTATGAGAGCAAGCATGGCTAGTTTGAGCACCCAAATCAAGCTCTTCCCATCTAACTGATGCACCTTGGAGAGGAGTGAAGAAAAATCTTCTACTTTGAGAAGGGATTTTATTGTAACCCTCATGCATCTGAAATCTATCCCAAGTGCATAATTTTGGCTCCCAACTCATGTTCTTTCTGTGGTTTTTTTTGTTGTAGCATATAAAGTATCTCCTTGGACAATGTTTTGTTAATTGTTGCTACTAGTTTATTAAGGGAATTCATAAAGGTTTTATCCATGTTTTACATCAAGTTGTTTTATACATGACTAGGGTTGATAGCATAATAAAAGTATACAATAAATGACCAGCTGACCCAATGCACAGACTTCCCACGTTTTACTAGTAGCAGACACAACTTTGATATATTCCTAACACATACTCAACTATGTGGACAACAACGTACTTGCACCCTACTAACACCACTAACATCAACATTACTTGACTCAAATATAGTGATAAATATTGATATATGGCCAGTTGACCTTACAGGGTAGCAAGACTAATAATATGACTATTACACACAAATTATGGAGGTTTCTAAAATGCAGGACCCAAACCCCTTAAATATTTTATTTGAGTACTTCAACAACAACTTGCAAAAACACCTGGTACTGAAAGTAGCAAGGAAAAGTGATCTGGAAGCTTACAAAACTGGGTTGATGGATAACATGTAGTTCCAATTTGATCCAACATCAATCTGAAGAAAGAGTTCTTTGTCCAGCAAGGGAAGATGCCCACCACAAGCCCACTCAACCTCCAACAAAAGTAAATGCACAACCAACAATAATATTTCGTGGAGGCTTTAGACTGAGATACAAGGGCCTTTCTGAGAAACCAACTTCTGCTAATTTTTGCTTGAAGAACAATTCAACCTCTTTGGTCTCTACCTATGAGCTGCTATAAGCACAAATACAAGGCTTTTACATAGAACTCCTGCAAAGGCACTTCTCACAAAATTTTGACTATGGAAACTTGGTCCAGGACCAAATACGGTAGAAACTTCACCCACAGAGAGATTCAAACTAATTAGATTTACATTAGTCAGAGATAACACATCCAATAATGAAGAAAAAGGACTCAGTTATGTGTAACCAAGGATCTCCTCTTTTGTTGAGAGAAATCTTTTGGGAAATCTATAGGGAAAACAAAAAAGACGAAGAAGAGGCCAGATTGAAGTCCAGGAGTTTATGGCTCAAGGCACGTGACAGGAACATGTCCTTTTTCCATAGCTCCACGAAGATTAGAAGAGCCGGAAACCAAATAGAAAAGATCCAAGTGGAAAATCAAGAAATTAAAGGAGCAGAAGAAATAAAAAAAGTAGCCCACATGCATTTCAAAGATCTACTGTCAGCCACAGAAGAAACGACTGAGTATGAAGAAATTTTGCAGCACACAAAAAAGAAAATAAAAAGAGAACAAAACGCAGATTTGTGCAAAGATCCAACAGAGGAAGAGATAGTGGAGGCCATATGGAGTCTACATCCGGATAAAGCACCAGGGCCAGACGGTTTCACCATAGCTTTCTTCAGAAATCACTGGTATACAATCAGAAAGGACTTCATAAGAATGGTGAAAAACATTTTCAAAAAAAAAAAGATGGGAGGCAACACAAAATCCTCCTATCTGGCACTTGTCCCAAAAGAGGCAAATCCCATCACTTTCAATAGATTCAGGCCCATCTCTCTATGTAATTCCTCTTATAAGATAATAACCAAATTAGTGGCAAACAGAATCAAGAAAGTGCTGCCCCAAATCATATCTGAAAATCAAGGAGGGTTTGTGCCAAACCGGAAAATCATTGACAATGTCATAATTGTCCAGGAAGCTGTCCATTCTAGTATCCAGAAGCAAGAGAAAGGCATGATAGTCAAACTAGACATGGAAAATGCCTTTGATAGGGTCAGCCACCCTTATCTCATGGCTGTCCTCCAGAAACTTGGCTTCTCAGAAGAAATAACAGGTGTGATTCAGGCATGCATCTCCACTCCATGGATAGCCCCTCTCATAAATGGAAGACCCAGTGATTTCTTCCAAAGCACAAGAGGTCTTAGGCAAGGCTGCCCTCTTTCCCCTTTTCTTTACATAATAATGGCAGAGACTTTAAGCAAAGCTTTGGAAGCCCAGAGGAAAGAAAGAGCTATAACAGGGCTAAGAATAGCAAAAGGAATAAAAACCATAAATCACTCCTTGTTGGCGGACGATACTCTGCTACTGGGAGGAGCGTCAACAATAATAGCCAAAAGATTTAAAAAAACATTGGATAAATTCCTACAGGTATCAGGTGGGCTATTAAACAACACTAAATGCAGGATTTATGGTTGGAATGTTCTCCCTAGAATTATGCAAAGGATATCCCAAATCATGGAAATACCAGCACAAGAAAGATGGATCCATTTCCTCTACCTGGGACTCCCAATCTCCAAAGAGAGCATGAAAGTCGAAATATGGACAAAGCAGATCGAAAAAATGCAAGCTAAGATAAAGAATTTGGGAATGATGTGGTTAAATATGGCTGGAAGGGTGATCCTAATTAAAGCTCTTCTTGCAGCACTGTCGATTTATCAATATGTTATAATCATGGCACCAGCAAGCGCCCATAAATAGATGGAGTTAATTAGAAGAAGCTTCCTATGGCAAGGTGGGAAGCAGGAAAACAAGAAGTTCAGCCTGGTCAAGTGGGATCAAGTAGTGTTACCATATGAAAAAGGAGGGCTATCTATTCGACTACTTGGACTAATGAATGCAGCTCTTGGTATGAAAATAGTGTGGAGACTCATAACAGGTAAAGAGAGTTGGTGGAAAAAAATCCTAATTAACAAATACATGGATGGATCCAAGGAAAAGTTACTGAAAGGAATCATCCCAATCAGACAAAGTTCTCAAGTATGGAAGCTAGTCAAAAAAGTAATTCCATTAATGAGAAGCCACATCTCAAAAATTCCAGGTAATGGGAAAACCATTTCGATATGGGAGGACAGGGTCATGGGGAAAGATCAAATCCAAAATCTCCCAGAAGTTGAAGGCATTCAAGAATGGCTAAAAGGAAATGGATTCAACACTCTTCATTCAATCTCACTATGGAACCAGAAGGAGTGGCAGGAGTGGAAAATTCCAGCCATTCCAGTAAGACTAGAAGGACAATGGACAAAAATCAAACAACATTTAAAAGGGGCAACTCCTATCCACTATGATGAGGAAGACAGTTACTTATGGGATCCAAACAATGGGCAGTACATAGTTAAATCTAGATATAATATTCTCCAAGAGCAGATTGATCACCGGGAATGGGACTCCTAGAAACTAGCCTGGAAATCAGAAAGCCTGCCAAAAATAAAAAAAATTCATATGGACCTTGTTAAAAGGGAAGATTTTGACTGCAGAATTTAAAAAAAAAAAGGGAATCCAAGGGCCATCAAGATGCCCTTTATGCCGGCAAGCGGGAGAAAACATACAACATTTATTCCAAGAGAGTGAATTTTCAAAGGAACGTTGGAAGCAGCTAATACAGCCATTGGAAATTAACTTAAACTTCAAAAAACCATTGCCGGAATTTCTTGGAACACTTGAGAAAGCTTACCCTTATGTAGCAAAAAAAAAAACCACGATTATAAGAATATGGAAATGTATACCAACAGTGCTATGTTGGCAAATATGGTTGGCTCGAAACAAGAGCATCTTCAAAAATCAAAGCCCAAGAATTGGGAAAACACTATCCAAAACTTGGGGAATGACTTTCGAAATTCTCAACGCAAAAGGAACTGCACCAACAGATTATAGCATTCTCCAACAAGAGGAAAGGGATTGGCTCAGCAAGGCCATAATAGACAACAATGGGTAGAAAGGTCAGAGAAAAGAAAATACAAAAAAAAATGGAAATTAAGAATGACGGAAGAGGAGTTGGAAAGCTAGAAGAAAACTCAGAATAGACACTGTATGTATTTTGATGGAGCCTCAAAGAACAATCCAGGAAAAGCAGGAGCTAGTGGAATAATTTATGATCCAAATGGGGAAAAAATAACCACTTACGAGTGGGGATTGGGACAAATGTCAAATAATCAAGCGGAAGCATACAGTTTATTGATGGGAACAAGGCTGATTCAAAAAAAAGGAATTCAAAATCCTATAATCATAGGAGACTCAGCCATCATAGTTGAGATAATGGCTCGAAACAGGAACCCAAACAACAAGTTTATGAGCCAAATCATCCAAAGAACTAGAAGGAATTTAGCAGGATCCGGAAATGCAATCTTCAAACATGTCTTGAGGATGCATAATAAGCAAGCAGATCATCATGCAAATCAGGCTGTGGAGAAGGAAGAAGGAATTGTCAGAGAGAATCAGGAGGAATACTATCTCAGCGTGCCATAACTCCCATCAAAAAATGACAAGAATGAAGTTTTGGTATACAACAGGACAACGTAGAAGGAGTAAAGAGAAACATCAAGGAATAGAATGTACAACACAACAAGGAATCCACAGCCATCGGGAAATCCAAAAAAACTCGGACAGTCAAAGGAAAAATCATGACAGCGATGAACAACACATGAAAGATGTCAGTGATGGCAGCCCGGATCACAAGTTTCATGAGAAAAGCAGAGGCACTGGGAAAAATCGAGGCAGAAAATCTAGGGAGGACGATTGCAATCAAGTAGAATCCTCCAATTGCAGGCTCAGCGAAGGCGGAACGGGCTATAAAATAGCACAGGCTCAAGGGTCAGCAAGCAGCAACAGAAGGAAAGCTACAACAGAAAAAATAAGAATCAGGGAGATAAGTATAGCAAGAGGAAAGAACAGTATAATGGAGCTTAACCACATTGATAAGGCAGCAATGGACTATTATAAAAGCGAAGCCACCTGCAAACTGAAGGAATAGTAGAAGAAGGAACAACAAGAAGACGAAGGAACAGCAGTAGAAGGAACAACAGCAGAAGGAACAGTGCCAGAAGGAACAGCAAGCAAAAGGAACATCAGCAGAAGGAACAACAGTCGAAGGGACAATAGGCCGAAGGAACAACAGGCCGAAGGAACAACAATAGAAGGAACAACGCCAGAAGGAACAGCAAGCAAAAGGAACAACAGCAAAAGGAACAGCATCCGAAGGAATAGCATGCTGAAGGAACAACAAGAAGAATGAACATCAGAAGAAGGAACAACAATAAGAAGGAACAACAGCATAAGGAACAACAGACGAAAGAAAAACAGACCAAAGGAACAGCAGGTCGATGGAACAACAGCAAGGAACATCAAGCAGAATGAACAACAGCACAAGGAACAGCAAACTTACGGAACAACAAAATGCAAAACACAAGGAAAAGGCTATAGAATTGGTTCTCCCAGTTAACAAACCATAAATTTCTGTGAAATATGCTATGTAAATTTGTTTTCTTAGTGGGTCAATATGTTAAACAATACTCTAGAATAACTAAAAAAACTTCTGAAGTTTTGATAACAAGCACAGGAGAAAGGTCTGTGTGCCTATCTTACTGCCCAGTCTATCATATCAGAACAACGGAATGTAAAAGGAGCTTGCTCCAAAACCCTTTTTTTTTGCTAATATAACAACTATCCGAACTTGTTAAAAAAAAAAAAAAAATTTATCTCCTCTTTTGTCAAAATGTACCCAGAAAACATAATAAAGGTCAATGGCTTCACCATAACCAATTGATGCATGGCAATCCCCCACTTATCTAGCACCCGAAACTTATAAGTTTGACTGGCACAGGGTAGCACGTAGCCCTACCAACAGTTTGACTCAACCCTGGGAATGTTGACTGTAACGGGTTTCAAAGATCATTTCATCTAGCAGTATGGAGTTCATTTGGCCGTCAAGAACTATAGCTAAAGTCACCAATAAAGCCAAACTTATAACAGAGATGAGATAACCATTTTGATCAAGTTGATACTTGTAAAGTCAACACCCTTCTATGTTGTCGATATGGACTTCACGCATGTTTTAACCAAATGTCCAAATAAATTCAATTGCATTTAAATCACATTATTCCTCGCTTGATTGAAGCAGACCTCAGTGCACTCTTGCTACAGAATATCGATCACTCAACAACCAATCAATCGCTTCACACTTACACGTCAAAACAATGTGCACTCCATCCATCAATACACAAAGTAATTTGATTGATATGGGTGACTCATCTCCCAAAAAAAAAAGTCGACAACGATTATTTTGATCCTTGATTGGCTTTCGACGCGGCCACTCTGAATTAATTTCTACTATAATTGATCGAGCAATTATTTATGGGGAAATAGTCTTCAATAGAATTCAGCTCCTAGTTGTGAATAATGGGCTCCAATCTTTCTGTGGACTTCGTTAGACTGTGCCTCTGTACTTCCACAATTTTCTTGAACGTCAATAACTGAATTCTATTTGTGCACACGAACTTTGGAAATTTTTATTTTTGCCCCTTATAAATGTTGACGAAATATATTTATGTCGTAAAGCGTTTCCCTCTAAAATCAACTCCCCCAACTGCCTTTCTATCCTAATCCTAACCGTCAGATCCATTTTTAGACGATTAAACAATGGTCTGTCGTCTAATTTAATTAAAAAACCTTAAAAAACCTTTTAAAACCCTTTAAGGTAAGATTATTTAATTAAAATTAATTTTCGTTACCCTACTCAGCCCGTTACCCTACGTAGGTCGTCCATCGTGTGTGCGAATAGCCACATTTGCTGCAGAGGAGGGCATTCTTTGCTACAGACGGGAAACCACCCCTATCGCTTTGTCAGGGTAACAAATTTCCTTCACCTATGAATATTGGTCTGTGAGTCGACTTTTACCATGGCTTCTAATCAGTGATTTTCTTATTATTTCTTGCAGGGCATACAATAAGGTGGCCAAGGGTATGGTGTCCCTTCCTCTAGCCAGTCCAGGTCATGGCTCGCATCAAACTCTTAAAAGTAATGTAGAGTTTGGGGTTTACATGGTTCTTCCTTTTTGTTGTTCTATTGATTTTCTATTGTTTACGTATTGACCTCTAATCAAACCTCGTTTGGCTAGACTACTAGGTGCAGAGTAGGAGACTTCTTGGAGATTGCTCAAGGTAAATTTTCAAAAATCGTCTTGATTAATTTTTGTGTTTCATTGGGGAATCTGTCCATCTTTAAATTTGAACCGAACCTAATTGAGTTTTTTTTTATTGATTTCATACTCTTGTCCACCGCAAATCCTCCTTCGGGCACCTGTAGCTTCAAGGCTAGGGTTCTTCGTTTTGCAACTCGGTGTCGGTGTCTTTCTACATACCAAAAACTGTCCCTATCGCTTTGTTAGGGTAACGAATTTCCTTCACCTATTATGAAGATTGGTTTGTGAGTCGGCTTTTACCATGGTTTCTAATCACTAATTTTGTTATTATTTCCCGTAGGGCATACAATAAGGTGGCCAAGGGTATGGCGTCCCTTCCTCTTTCCAGTCCAGGTCATGGCTCACATCAAACTCTTAAAGGTTATGTACAGTTTGGGGTTTACCTAGTTCTTCCTTTTTGTTGTTCTATTCATTTTTTACTTTTTACGTATTGACCTCTAATCGAACCTCGTTTGGCTAGACTATTGTGTGCAAAGTAAGAGGCTTCTTGGAAATTGCTCAAGGTAAATTTTCAGAAATCGTCATGATTAATTTCTGTGTTTCATGGGGGAATCTGTCCATCTTTTAATTTGAACCAAACCTAATTGAGTTTTTTTTTTTTGTAGATTGATTTCAGACTCCTGTCCCTTGTGAACCCTCTACTCTTGGTTCCTCTTGAAGTTCGTCTTCTAAATCTAACTTTTTCATTTATGCGCTATTCCCAAGTTCCAACTAAGCTTATATTTGTGTTTTCAATTAGTGACTACCGGGAAAGATTAATATAACTTGTATTAGGGCTTTTAAATTTGTAATGCACATGGTAGGATAGATTATACTCATGCCATCATAAGCGTATTGGCCTAATAGTTACTTTCGGTTAAGTCAGAAAAGTGACCTACCCTTGTACCCAGTTGCTCTTATAGAGATGTGCCAGTTGTGAACATGAAATAATAGGTTATTGGGGTAATGTTTTTCCAATTTGTTTATTGTTGTGACAATTTCATTTGTATGGGTCAAATCTTATTTGGCATTGGTATATATGTACAAGTGTGTTTTGAATAATTGTTTACAAAAATATTCCCTATTTTCCCCAATGGGGCTGTTGTATCTAGTTATATATGATTGTATTTTATTTCTTGCCCTTTGGGACTATTGTATCTGGTTATATAGTAATGGGAAATTCTTTCTCCTCTTATTGAGTTGCCACTCCCATCGAGGCATTACCAATGTTCGTTAAACCAATAATTCTAAAATTGTACACCTTTATTCCACAAGCTAGTTTCCAAAACAAGTTTTGTTGCATCAAATCCGTAGGATCATGTGAGAATGATCATGACTGCGTGCCACAATTACTATTATTTTGATCTAGTTTTCTGGCAACTGAGAATTCTTCAAAGGCATTCATTTATCCATTTTTTCCTTTTGTCATATGAAAACTAGCCAAGCCTTATTTACCATTCTACAACTTTCGTAAATTTACCACCAGTTTTGCGGCATAAACTCAAACTTCATTTATATTTTATGTATTCGTTTCCCTTGCTGCCTTTATAAGTTGGTTGTAACTACAATCTTGTGCTATAATTTCTGAACGTAAACATGGCCTCCTCTTCATGATCATTCCTTGATTTCATGCCACTTAATTTTATTCTTTGCAATTTGTGGGGATCTCTCCTCGATTTGTTGTTTAGATTTGTATTGATTTGGTGATGTTTTTCCTCAGCAATTTTGTGTCACGATCATTGCCATCTTTTGTTTTTCACCCATCTTATAACACGATTCCTATGTTTTTTGTCAAACCATTTCAGGAGATATGTTGGCCTGGTCTCTGTTATCTCATGGCATTCCATCTCTACAATTTTAGGTACAACTACCCTTATGATCTCAGTTAATATCTTGTGAGCTTGGGCACTTTCTTATCACCGGCAGACCTATGTCATTTTTAGTTTCAATACCTATGGATTTTCATGTGATCTTGTGCTACCTTTTTACCTTGCAATCTGGTGCATATATGAATAACAGTAATATCATGATATTTGAGTAGGTATTCCTCTGTCATTGCCATTGAACCAGTGATTGGGATATCATCCTTATTTATTGGTTATTCGTGGTACTATTATTTCTGCAATCTTATTGATTTGTTGAGATTGTTTTTTATGTGTAATTTTATATCTATTACAAATTCCAAAAACATCCCAAAATTTGACAGTCAAAGAGATCAATATTGACCTCCTCCTCAAGATCAAATTCCATGATATTCAGCAACACAAGTTCAGCACTTTCGACTTGATCTCATAGCATACATGTCAATGCTTATGAGTTTCACCTAGGAAATCAATGGAAAAGTTTTCTTGGCTTGTAAAAGCAATACTATGATATTCTTTAATGATTATAAACGATAGATTTAATAACATACGTTATGTTTTGTTTGTGTAAATGGTTTGTATGTTTTATTTTTTTACGTCGTAAGGCGTTTCCCTCTGGGAGAAACTCCCCCAGCTGCCCACATGTCCTCACTGTGCACCATTCGATGTCTTGTTAGACGATTGAATTACACTCCTCCGTTGATTTGAAATACACCCACATTTGGCGATTGTGGCCGGCTAGAAACTTGTGAAGACCACCGACGGTTGTAACTGCCTCTGGATTCATCTTGCCCAGCGGTTATAACTGGTTATGGATTCATCTTGCACAGCGGTGTTATGGATTCATCTTTCCCAATGATGATATAGTAGCAGCAAAGAAGCGAATCTATTGTAAATTACAATAACAAAAGAACGAGCGTCATTCAGGTCTCTACTCTTCAGGGATATATATGTATATATCTCTTTGTTGTCTTTTCTTGTGAATGCCCTCAGGTATATATCTGTATACACTATATATCTCTTTGTTGTCTTTTCTTGTGAATTCCCCCAATGAAGAAATGGCCCCTGGTAAATAGGCTGAAAGAAAAATTAAAATTACTAAGGAATCTGACCGGAGAGTTGGTTTGATTCAAGTAACCTCAAGCAATACTGAGGAATCTAACCGGAAATACTGAGGAATCTAACCAGAGAGATGGTTCGATTCAAGTAACGTCAAGCTTCCAATCTCACGATGAAGAGATCTTGATAGATGTTCCAGCTTAGATCTAACCCATATATTATGAGATTTTCTGTCAAGCTTTCACCACTCCAAAGAAATGGTCATGCTCAGTTTATTTCTGGCCAGGTATAGTTCACTGAATTGTCTGCAATTATGCTTCTTGTGAGTGCGTTTACACTCAAATTTAATTTCGCAACCGTCAGAAGGTGACCAATTTAATTTCGCAATCGTCAGAAGGTGACCAACAATAGCTGATATGCTTCCTTTGAACGACTTTCCGCTGAGATTTGAAACCTCCAAATTAATTAAATTTCCTATTTCTAGAGGAAGCGTTTCAATGAGATTATTTAGGCTCATATCCAGCTTTCCAAGTTTTCTCAACACTCTTATTTTGGGAAGAATCGTACCGTAGAGATTATTGTCTGCAAGAAGGAGATTAGTAATCCAATGTGCAGAACTTAGAGATGTTATTTAGTATGAAGGTTGTGAAGAGGTTGTTCTGCAACCGGACGCATTGTAGTGAGACGCCTTCTTGTAGAAGGCGGGTGATGTTCCCCTCAAGCGATTGCCACTGTATTACCCCTAAGGAATGGATCCATTCAATCCGATGGAATACGATTCGAGATACTCCGCGAGAAGGCATAGGACTAGCGGTTGTTATTGCAGAAAAACAACATTGTCATATTGGGAACATGGCCAAGTCCAGTAGGCAGCCGACCTTCGAATTTTTTACTGGTGAGAAACAACACCAACGCCAATGACAACGCCAAATTATGTTTTAAATTTGAATGACGAACTTTGTCTTGTGTTTTAAATTTGATTGACGGACTTTGTCATGTACTTGGATGTGGTTGTGTGCTTGCAAATTAAAATTGAGAAAGATGCAGTCATAGTCATTGGCTACCCAATCCCTTCTGCCACATATGATCGTGTCTTGATTGGATCTAATTGCGTCTCTCAACGAACCTGTCAACAATTTCGTGTTTCTTGAAGCGTAGACTTGGTCACTAAAACGAAATATTTTCATTTTGCCATTTTTGTCAGCGTTTTTAGTTGGAATCTTGTTGCATGTTCAATGTTTTTAAATGGTTCAAATCAACAATCTTAAATTATGGTTTTTAATTAAATATTATGGTTTTTATATTGAAAATTTGAATATGTTTTTTGGTTGGTAACATAATTTTTAAGATGACTAACAAGCTTCGTATTGAGTACTGGTTATTTTAAGTATCTAAATCGTCATTTTTTTCTTTTTATATAATATTTTTTAATTATTTAAAATTTAAGTAAGTTTTAAATTATTTAAAATTTAAGTAAGTTTTAAAAAAATATTGTAATTATAAATTTTTAAATATGTAAAATTTAATGGAAAATTTAAAACTTGTCTTTTTAAATTGTTGAAAATGTAAAACTTTAAATATGATTTTTTTGAGTTGAAAATTTAAATTTAAATATGAATTTTATATAAAAGTAAATTTATTTTTTGTATTTAAAAATTAATATTTTTATTGATTATAACAGTTATATTTATTAATTAGTGTAGTTGTATAAATGTAATGGTTATTAAAGATGAAGACAATGAAAGAGGTGGTACACTAAGGGGATGAAAAGTATGATAAAATTTTACTTCCATTTGCTATGTCACTCTTTCCTACCCTCCCGATTTTATGGCATAAAAATATACTCAAATGTATATTATATTCTTTTTAATTATTTCAAACATTATAAAATTAATAAAAAATATTATTATTACCTTTATATTATTATTATCTGTTTTTCACCTTCTCAATTCTATCACATTATTTATTACCTCTCTTTCACCTTCTCAATTCTATCACATTATTCAAAAATGTCTTCATCATTGAATTAAAGAATTAAATAGGATTAATATAAATTAAATAGAATTATAGTATTTTCAAACTTAAGAAAAATACCAGTTTTTCATTTTATAGTTTTTCAATATTTTTATTCTGAATACAAACTCTCATTGAGCATTTAATTTTCCATTTGATGCCCATACCAAATACAGTTTTCACCATTTTTAATTTACTAAAAAATGGTAAGCCTAATCAGTGTTGGATTCTTTCATTGGATTCTTTTTGTACTCCTGAAATGACGTGATTGAATTCATTTAATGAAATAGATTCAATTCATTTAATGAAATAGATGGAATTATTTCCATCATCTTCTATGGGTTTTCTTTTCATAGATGGAATTATTTCCATCATCTTCTATGGATTTTCTTTTCTACTCCAGAAATGACCATCAAATTCATTTATGAAATAGATGGAATTATTTTTCTTTTCTACTCCAAAAATGACCATCAAATTCATTTAATGAAATAGTCATATTCATTTAATGAAATAGTTGCGATTATTTTTCAACCACCTTCTAAAGCTTCTAGGTTTTGCACAAATTCAATAGTGCTTGGCAACATTGAAAGCAATTGGTTGACCTAAATGCAGAAATTCAATAGTGCTTGGCAACATTGAAAGCAATTGGTTGACCTAAAACCCTTGGTGTCTGGGTTTCCTTTTGGAAGTCCTTTGTAGACATTTGAAGTCTATTGTAGAGTTTCGCAGAGGGCTTTTTTCTTATGTGTGGATTTAGAAGAAAATCTCCTTATAAGAAATGAAATTTATGGCCACTTCGGGATATTCTTATTCTAGGTGATGATGATGATATTGAACCCCAACTAACACTGGAAAAAAAATGGCATTCAAAGAGCCAGAAAAAGAACAAGCACATGTATCCCTTGTTCTAGCCAATGAAGCAGATTGCATTGAGAAAATTTTGTCTCGGTCTCCGACCAAGGAGGCAGACTTGAAAGACCAAGAAGATTGTGAATTTAATGGGGTATTAGGGTCTCCTGCAAAAGGAGAAACCTTTGATGTTCAAGATTGTCCTTGAGCACCCCTTAACTATAATCTTAAGTTGGACAAAACTGTAAAGAATCAAACTCGCATAAAAGAGAAAATGCATCTCCTTACTCTAGGATGGAGATTTGAGTTCAATTCTGGGTGTCATGATGTTCATTATATCTCCTGGTCAGAATTACTATTCTCTTTTACAAGCATGTTCGGCATGGAAGAAGCAACAAAAGATTCATAGAGTAATAGATGGAAATCATGACAGTGATGTGGAGGGGCTAACAATTCAAGAAAATGCTTTTGGGGGTGTTTCTTCATTTCCTCCTCTGTAGAAAAGTCAGGCATGGGCGGCAAGAAACGTTTCCTCAAATTTTGTATGTCCAAAGAATTCAAGGAGAGTCTATAGTTCTAGGGAAGTAGTAAAACATGAAAACAACAATAATGAAATTGTTGTGGATGCTTTGAAACTGACACAAGACTAAAGCAATGGGTATTTAGGAGACAGAAGATGCATAGCTATATAAATAAGAGGAAATTAAATTTCTGAGGTTTACTGGGCTCAAAGACTTCACTAATTTGTCTGGGACCTTCATTTTGCATGGTTTGGATGAATTGTTTGGTCCAAAGCTTGTGGTAATGATTATAATATATTGTTGTTGCAAAATGTGTGGAATTTGATCATTCACCTTTATTATACGCACAACTACGCTAGGGTATCTATTGCCTGTATGTGAACAAGGGAGTTTATTATCCTTCCTTTCTTCTTGTAATGTGAATCTACAACATATAGCAAGTTGTTTAGAGTATTTATGGTTGCTAACTAGAGTTTTGCCCTGTTTTATTGAATTATGTCTACAATTCTGGTTACTTTACTCTGCAATTTTAAGGGAGACCTGCAATTTTAAGGGAGACTCACTAGCTCAAGATTTTCTATATAATTATACATGAATTGAATTGGATGTGAGGATTGAAGTTTTTAGACCATTTTTTGTTTGATTATATGAGAAATTGCTTTGAGAAACATTGCACGAGATAGGAAGTTGTGGTGTATAACATGAGCTATTTTGGCTTACACGTTAGGGGTTGTGGTGGAGAACATGAGTTGTATTTGGCTTATAAGTTGTGGTGTATAACCTGAGCTATTTTGGCTTACACGATAGGGGTTGTGGTGGAGAACATGAGTTGTATTTGGCTTATGTGATGCATCAAAGGGGTTTCTATTATGTCAAAATCGTCCGGGACTTGCTCCTAGCTTCATCCCTTTTGAAATATGCCACTTTGGTTGAATTTTATATTGTTAATGTTAAAAACTCGGTGGAATTCATAGACCCTTCTGTGGATCTGATTCCTCATTACATCTTAAAATAAACATCGACACAAGAAAACCATCGCATTCAATCAAGGATCCATACCTACATTCACCAACAATCCATTTCCAAATTTTCAGGCTAGTCAATTTCCTAAAAGGGCATAAAACAAAACTAAAGTTGCAAGTACAATGTTGAAATTGCTAAGCATTCCCTCAATTGACATATTACAACCCAAATCAATAGGATAGTGAAAGAGGAGTTCACTTTACTTTTAACACCATGTTATTTCTCTCACTGGAATTGTAACATATCACATCTCTCTTCATCTATGCTCTTTCTCCATATGTTATTGCCTTACGGCGTTCCTTTGCAACATTTGGTGCAATTGCTAGTATGTTTTATTTTAATATGATATTTTATATGTTTTATCTTTATGTGTATATAGGGAGTGTGTAAATGGTTTGGGGCAATTATTTATAAAAGAATGTATAGATAGAATATTAAATGATTAAAATAATTTTTTTTGCACCTCTCTGTTTTTCACTACATCATCAAGGACTGCAGTTGCTTCATGCAACACACCATCTATAGGCAACATACTATCTTTATAGAAGGAATTCAACACATGTATAGATATAAATATGAGTGCATTTCCCAGATGGCCTCCTCTTGATGATCATTCCTTGATTTCATGGCACTTAATTTTATTCTTTGCAATTTGTGGGGATCTCTCCTCAATTTGTTTTTGTTTAGATTTGTAATGATTTGGTGATGTTTTTCCTCATCAATTTTGTGTCATGATCATTGCCATCTTTTGTTTTTCACCCATCATATAACACGATTCCTATGTTTTTGTTAAACCGTCGCTGGAGATATGTTGGCCTAGTCTTTTTTATCTTGTGGTGTTCCATCTCTACAATTTTAGGTACACTACCCTTATGATCTCAGTTAATATCTCGTGAGCTTGGGCACTTTCTTATCACTCACAGACCTACGTCATTTTTAGTTTCAATACCTATGGATTTTCATGTGATATTGTGCTACCTTTTTACCTTGCAATCTAGTGCATATATGAATAACAATAATATCATGATATTTGAGCGGGTATTGCTCTGTCAATGCCATTGAACCAGTGATTGAGATATCATCCTTATTTATTGGTTATTCGTGGTACTATTTTTTCTGGAATCTTATTGATTTGTTGAGATTTCTTTTTATGAGTAATCTTATATCTATTACAAATTCCAAAAACATCCCAAAATTTGAGAGTCGAAGAGATCAATATTGACCACCTCAAGGTCAAAAGCCAAGATATTCAG
Source organism: Pinus tabuliformis (assembly GCA_031772625.1). Taxonomy (NCBI): domain Eukaryota; kingdom Viridiplantae; phylum Streptophyta; class Pinopsida; order Pinales; family Pinaceae; genus Pinus; species Pinus tabuliformis. The sequence continues at coordinate 294,346,179 of CM062813.1, forward strand.
CAACAAAAGTTCAGCACTTTCGACCTGATCTCATAGCATACATGTCAATGCTTATGAGTTTCACTTAGGAAATCAATGGAAAAGTTTTATTGGCTTGTAAAAACAATACCAAGATATTCTTTAATGATTATAAACGATAGATTTAATAACATATGTTATGTTTTATTTGTGTAAATGGTTTGTATGTTTTATTTTAATATGATATTTTATATGTTTTATCTTTATGTGTATATAGGGAGTGTGTAAATGCCAAATGGTTTGGGGAAATTATTTATAAAATAATGTATATATAGAATATTAAATGATTATTATTTTTTTTTTCAAATGGTGCAACTATTATGTATATGAGGAAATTGTAATAAAACAATAAGTTTTAGTGATATATATCAATGAAATTGTGATTGTTATGTAATTGCGGAAGACTTTTTATTTCAATTTAAGGTGGATGAGGATTTGTTTCCCTTTGGGACTATTGTATCTGGTTATGCAGAATACACAAAGATGGAGATTTCAATAATGTTGCGTTGTTTAGCATCAGCATGATTTAGGATTGTTTGTGCACCTCTCTGTTTTTCACTACATCATCAAGGACTGCAGTTGCTTCATGCAACATGCCCTATATAGGCAACATACTCTCTTTATATAGGGAATTCAACATGTGTATAGATAGCAATATGAGTGCATTTCCCACTTTGTACATTCCATCTAGGTGTTTTTAACAATAATCAGTGTACCAACAATACAAGATTTTTGAGAAACATTCAAATTGTGGAACTCAAAATGATTGCTTCTCAATATGTCTATATCATTTTCATGCCATGGATCTGATAAGAAGAGTGAGCGATTGGGTCTCCGAAAATCTGATGTTGGTGTTGTTGGAATGCTCTGATGTGTACGAGAAAATCAAGGGAGAGAAGAGATTCCAATGGTGCCATCTGTATGGAAGAGGCTTCGTGAGGAGATATTGGAGTTGGTCTTAGCCAGATTGCCACTAAAGAGCATCCTAAGAGTGAAAACAGACTCCTCTCTGTTTTTCATTACATCATCAAGCACTGCAATTGCTTCATGCAACATGCCCTATATAGGCAACATACTCTCTTTATAGAGGGAATTCAACATGTGTATAGATAGAAATATGAGTGCATTTCCCACTTTGTACATTCCATCCAGGTATTTTAACAATAATCAGTGTACCAACTATACAAGATTTTTTAGAAACATTCAAACTGTGGAACTCAAAATGCTTGCTTCTCAATATGTCTATATCGTTTTCATGCCATGGATCTGATAAGAAGAGAGAGCGATTGGGTCTCCGAAAATCTGATGTTGGTGTTGTTGGAATGCTCTGATGTGTACAAGAAAATCAAGGGAGAGAAGAGATTCCAATGGTGCCATCTGTATGGGAGAGGCTTCGCGAGGAGATATTGGAGTTGGTCTTAGCCAGATTGTCACTGAAGAGCATCCTAAGATTGAAAACAAACTGTCACAAGTGGAACAAATTGCCATTGAAAAAGAGGTTTGCCAGACTTCATTCTATGTTCCAAGCCCCGAGTTTCAAGAAATGTGTTCTTGTTTGATGTCCTTGATGGTGAATGCAGAGCGATCTGTTGATAATGGAAGCACCAAGAAAGGGGGAACCCATTCTTCATTTTATGCAAATCTGGCATCTGAAAGTAATGGAACAGGAAAGGGGAGCTCCAAATCTGACTAGGAACGTTGCAAGGGAATTCCATGGACCGAGGAAGAACACTGGTAAAAATTTAAGCCCTTGATGCCTTTTCTCTCTAATAATTTTATTTTCAGCAATAACTATATAGACCAATGGTATTCACTTGGCTTCAGTCCATTCAACAGTTTGTTCCTCTATTTTTATCTAATATATCGATATATTAAATTACTGTGACAACTCTATATTGATTTGGGTTTGTGTTTTTTTGGGCTTTTTAGAGCTTCAAAGTTTATAGCTGTCTAGGATTCTTTATCATTAGTTTATTGATCTTACCTACAAATTTCCTCTAGGTTCTATTCTTGTGGGCCTGTTATTAGTATAAGGAAAAACATTTTGTTGCAGGTTTTCTACCTTTATTCTCTGTGAAAAGGAAATACAGATTTATATTCGTTTGGGTTTTGTTGATGTTATTGTTTTCTTTTCTTCTAAAAACACTATTTTTATTATGTTATAATTGAACCCTTATATTCACTTAAAGTTGGGTCTCTTTCACAATTTTTTTGACTGCCACTGTGGGTTTATGCCCTAGGGTCCTCTAAGGGTTGAGTATAGGAGAAGTTATTATTTATAAATTATAGTCCAATCGAGTTTTGGATTTTTCCTGCAAAGAGTGATTGCACTAGGCTTCGGCGGTGGGCTATTAATGAGAATATTTTTAATTGGCAGGATGTGGATATGAGCTTGATATCTTAATTGATTCCATTTCCGACATGAAAATAATCGATGGTTTTCCTTATGATGAATATTTTGAAACTTTTTAGAAGGCTAATGCTTCCGTTTCTCCTATCTGGTTAATTTCTTGAGGCCCCTTCCTACAAATTCAATAAACAAATTTAAGGCCACCTAACTTAGGTTGTGATAACTGATAATTAAAATAAAAAATTGTTGCCAAAGTAAAGACTCTTAAAGTAGGTTTGAGGCACTCTAAGAGCCTGCATACATTAGCTGGAGTTGATCAAATGGCTCCTCACATATTGGCATTCCCCCAACCCATAAACTTGTGCAACCTGGTTTTGTTTAGGTTAAATAGTTATAAATTAGTTACCACCAAAATAATTGGTGAACAGATTATTGCGCTAAGCAACCTTAAAGTTTCCCTTGAAACTTAATATAACAGTTAGTGGAAATTAATCCTTATCTACTTGAATATTTCATGTATCTCCATTTGGGAAATGAACATTGAGGGCTCGAGAGTTTTCTGTTATTGAGCTTAATGAATGCTTGAGAGTTGACATCCTCAATCTCACTAAATAGAGAATGAGAAGTAAAAGGAAACTGTGCAAAACCATGTATCCTAGCCACACCTAAAACTGGGATCATAACCCCCTATTCCCCTACTGCTAGGCATATAGTACAGGGTTGTCAGACAACTGTCAATGTTGTAATCCATTTTTTGTTTTCATTGATGTCTCCGGTGGTATTGGACTAGTGAGAAATGTTTCAAAAATGCTGACATATGAGAACTTGTTGAAATCGACTTTGTTCAAGATGGAGGAATGTTTGGGAAAAAGTAGGACATCAAATACTCTACCTTGGCTGATTTTAATGATAATGTGTGTATCTTTGCTGATGCAGGATGTTCTTGCTTGGTCTGGAAAAATTTGGCAAAGGTGACTAGAGGAGCATCTCAAGGAATTTTGTTATTTCTCGAACTCCCACACAAGTGGCTAGTCATGCACAAAAGTATTTTATTCGGTTGAATTCGGTGTGTTAGAGTCGGTATTAAGCCCTCCATCAACGATCAAAACTCTTTGCATTTGCATATGTAGGTGTCTCATCAGTGTCAATTTATGCATCCCGTTAGGCATGCCAATAACCCTGATGGAGGAGCTGGTGTGTTGTACCCCTCTTGGCATTGCTGGTTCAGGTCATTTTAGTCATTAAGCTCTTTCAAGCTTGTCTTATCTTGTCTTGAGGTCAATTTCCTAGGTCTAGGGTTTTGGTCAAATATGTTTACAGGGTCATGTGTCTGAAAAGTCAATGAGTATTCAGCAAGCCAGAGGGATGATTGTAAAAGTGTTTCTTCAAGATTTCTTATCTGGTACAGCTAATCTTCACCTTGGATTTAAAAACTCTGTTTTTAAAGCCAAGGTCATTTTCCACGTTTTTGTAAATAAGTGATGAAATTTCAAAAGTCTTCAGCGAACAAAATGCAACCCTGGTCCCCTTGCCAAGATCCCTCAGATGATCTACCTGCAAAAAGAATCAAGTCAAAGCACTCAATGAGTCAAATTCAGGACAAAAGAAACCAAAAAGTCATTGTTATAAAGTGTCAAAGAGAAAACATTAGAAAGTGGGTTTGTGAATGAATTTTTTTCAAATGAAACTTATAAAACCCCAAATTCCCTCCTATCACTCTCATTGTGCATCTTAGACACTTGCAAGAGAGGTTTGAGAGAGTGATTGAGAGAAAGGAGCGAAAAGAGAGCGAGTTCGGGCATTGGACTGGTGCGCGACCCATCGAGCTGTCTCTCAGCAAAATGATTTTAAATTTGCTCAAACGCTCTCCAAGCCACACATTTGTTTGAGGTAGGTGTTCTAAACTTGAAATGGGTGTGGTTATGATTGGTGGATATCATAAAACATGTTTTAATGATTGAAATGTACAAGTGAAACCTCTTCATATGACTGCAAGGTTAATGGGTAAAATGTGCTAGGGTTTGTGTTGTTTCAAGGTGTTTTTCCCTTTGTAATTGTTTCCCTCCTTCCCCATTCTATTCACACTTGTATGTATGCCTATTTTTCTCCCATGCTATTTTATAAATTAAATGCAAACCCTCCCTTCTCCCTAATAACTAAAAGTGCAAACCCTACCCCTCTCCCAAAGCATTCAAAACCCTAATCTCCCTCTACCATATGCATGTATAAATAATGGAAAATGTTGGTGAATATGTCAACAGTTTTGTGCATATGTTTCCCTATTTTCCCCTATTAATGCTGCATGTTTTCATATCCCCATGTGTTCACTTTCATACATATTTTTCCATATGCAGTGATCTTTGCAAATGATTTCCTAATATCCCTGATTTTAAATATGTACTCCTATATGCATAATGGTTTGCAACATTTTCCTTAAAAATTCCCTGTTATATTTATATATTCCCAATTCCTTGTAAAAAGGTCCCTCCCCTAACATTTCCCTCGTGTCTTTTTCCCCTTGAAACAACATAGAATTCAACACTTTTTACAGGCAGAGACAGCAGTACAGTTTGTCCACTTTGCTCCTAAACTATGTCAGAAACCGAAACTTACGAGCAAAGTGATGACCATTCATCATCTGCAGAGGTTGAGGTACAGAGGAAGACCCCGGCACAGCAGTACAGGAGCCTTCATCATTATGGTTTGATTCAGCTAGTAGTATTGCATCAGTTGACACAGCAGGGTATCTCATGGGAGGAGTTCATCTCTCATGAGTTTTTCACAGCGCCACCACAGCCACATCCTGAGGTTGTTCATGAGGAGGGAGGACCATCACACCGGCATCACATCCCTGTCACTAGACATGTTAGTGCCTCATCTCAGCTCACTTATCAGAGAGGCCAGAGGGCCTTATTTGCAACAGCTAGGCGAGTACTATCTCCACAGCAGGTGGAAGGGGTCTCGCCTTCATCTTCAACTCAACGAGTGTTATCTCCACATCAGGTGGAAGGGGCCTCGCTTTCTTCACCAGCACAAGTACCAGAGAGGGGCAAAGAGCCCATGATTGATGAGGGTCCATCAGGAGTTCCCGATGTTGAGTTTGTTGATCTTGAGACTAGTTCTCCTAGCCAGGAGGCAAAGGAGATCATTCAGCATCTCAGAGCTGAAAATGATGCTTTGCAGGGGAGATTTGAGGGTGCCCAATGGACCATCACCTACCTGGAGCAGCACAACAAACAGTTGGAGGAGGAGAAAGTACTAGATGAGTTATGGAGGATTCGTAGTGACCGAACCTTGAACCGTAGAAGACCCGGTGACCCATTGCCTGCTGACCGAGAGTCTATGCTCATTCAGGAGAACGCACACTTGGAGAGGCTGTTGGCTAAGGCCAACCAAGATAAAAAGTTGTTGAGGAACATGAAAAACCATTACTGGGCAAGAATGCATGTGTGCAAGGCCAAAATGAAGATGTTTGAAAGGCGGTTGTCCGAGGCCCTAAAAGGGAAAAAGAAGACCAATCCACTCTGTATCTTGGTTGAGGCTTCACTCAAAGATCATGGCACTCAATAGCCTAGCCACAGCTCAAATCCCAAATTTTTTTGAGAATTTTGGGTAATTTTGGCATTTTTTGGTAATTTACAGGTTTTGGCTCTTTAACGGGTCTCACCCCCGGTGAGACCCTTTGTCATGGCAACTCCTTTTCACAAAAACTCAGCATTTCCTGATTTGTTATGCAAAGTTACATATGCCCATGGATGGACTTGAGTTTTTATGGAGTTTTGGGCCTCCAGAAGGTCAAAATACATGAAAAATTTGACTTTCTGCCACTTTTTTGAACTGCAGAAAGCTGTCTTGGGAGAATTGGTTTTTGACAGGGCAAATGAACTCCAAATTCAAAAATTCTAGTTGGGTTGGAAAGTAGACTCATAGACCTTTCCAACAAGCCCACTTTTGCTCAATTTGGCCACCTGCAAGTGCCTCAAACAGAGCTCCAAAGGGGCGCGACCCGTCAGGCAGGGGGGCGCGACCTGTCAGGCAGTTTTTTGCCAGATTGCACTGTACAGCCCAGAAAACGCAGATTTGACTCAGTTTGACTTTTTGGGGTTGAAGATGATTATCTTTGATGTAATTTTTGTAACTCTAAGACACTTTTACTCTTGTTTAACACTTCTAGAAGATTCATTCATGTAATGGGTAAATATGTAATGTATGAATTGGTTTCCAAGTTTATAGAGGCAAGTTGTTTTGACTGCCTAGTTTGTAGTGCTTAGTTTAGAAGTGGTTGAAAAAGCTCCTAGGATAGTGAGCTCGACCCATGGAGGCAGGGAAAGAGGTTAGATCATCTATATTATGTACTTTCTTGCTCATTTTCATGGTTGGACTCTTGAGGGAGAAGCTATCATTGTATTATTTCACTGTATCTCTGCAATTTTTTGCTAAGGAAGACCAGGGTTTTGCAGTCCTTTTTGGGATTCTTGTGGTTTCATGTATTGATGGAGTGCTTCTTAATGTTCTTGTAAGTGTGTTATGTGATTAATCTCCTTTCTTTCCTTCTGCATATTAAACAAATGAAGTGTTAAAGTAAGAATTCATGCTTGCCATGCTCTGCTTTTAAATTTGTTTAATTTCTATGTTTTCTACTGTTTAAGGAGAATTCAAAGTATTATTTGCTCTCCTTAGCTCCTCACCGGTCTTTTCCATCCACTCACCTCAATCAAAGGCATCAATACTGTCTCCTACCTCGCCCCAAAGAACCCCCTGCAGAAACTGTGTCAAATCCCCGCACCCAAAATTGCAATTCCTCAATTTGTCACCAAAAACCCAAAAAACCCCAAATCAACCTTTTTAATCAATTTACTAGCCTAATATCAGTGTTACCTTGTTGGTCATCTCATCCCATTGAAGATCTGCCGAGATTGACCGGAGAGAGCCTTCTCCTGCCCTGTAGGGCTAGCTACGAGGCTAAATGGTTTGATGTAGCCTTGAGGTTTACCTTTCTCAGCCTGAGGTGAAATTTCAAGCGTTAACACGGTGATCAAGTACAAAAGAAGTTCTAGCATTCATGATATTACTAGTGTGAATGGGAGTGATGTATCATCACCACAAGGTCCTATAACTGGTCAAGGAAATCAATCTTCAAGACAATCTGCTAATCATGCTTCTCAGCCAGGGCTTCCTAGTGTATATGGAGCTACTGTTGGTCAACCCATTGTTGGGCCTATGGTTTCCATTGTTGGCACTCCTGTAATGCTTCCTCCGGGACATGCTCCTAATGTTGTTCCAGTTGCTTACCCTATGCCACAACCAACTATGCATAGATAACTGGAGAGAAGGAGTGGAGCACTTTGGACTGCAAAGCTTCATTTGATAATATTTTTGGTGTCATCGTATCAATAGGAAATGATGCATGCCAACTGATCTGCTAAATGCTAATCAGTTGGTGTATCATTGCTCAATATGTACCTTTTCTTGTGTTGTATGAAAGAGATCATTTTCTTCCTCCACTAAGATTGCCAAAGTGGAGGATGTTAATTTTCTTGCAAAGAATGATTTTGATGGGGATACATGTAAGAAAAAACTCGAGTTTTTATTCTTTTATTATTTCCTTTCTTCAGTCAAAATCAGAAAAGAGAAAGCCTCTGTATACAGTTAGCAATATTATATGATAACTGTTACAATTTGGCACAGAATACACAAAGATGGAGATTTCAATAATGTTGCCCTGTTTAGCATCAACATGATTTAGGATGCTTTGTGCACCTCTCTATTTTTCACTACGTCATCAAGGATTGAAGTTGCTTCATGCAACATGCCCTCTGTAGGCAACATACTCTCTTTATAGAGGGAATTCAACATGTGTATAGATAGCAATATGAGTGCATTTCCCACTTTGTACATTCTATCCAGGTATTTTTAACAATAATCATTGTACCAACTATACAAGACTTTTGAGAAACATTCAAACTGTGGAACTCAAAATGCTTGCTTCTCAATCTGTCTATATCATTTTCATTTTCCTCAACAAAGGCTTCATCAGAATCTTCTCTATTGTAGTATACTACCCTGGCAAGAACAACCAAATTGGTTTTTTTATTATCTAAGGCAGTAAGAAAAGCTCTCCATATTCACAAATTTGTAGCCAAATAACCAACCTAAATTCCAAAACATTTATCCTCTGTGTTTCTATTTTGGGGGCAAAATGGATGCATATCTGGAACATATGCTTTCATCTCCAACGTATTGCTATCCTTATTCTTACCATTTGTATCTTCACATCTAGAATACAAAATTCAATGAGAATGATGATGAGAATGTGGGTAGGTGCCTAATAAGCATGCGTTATGTTTGATCTCTAATCATCATTAGCTCAAAATAAAAAATAAATGTAGCCATACTGTAGAAGGCCAATATAGTTGTAGCACTATGAGCTTTTATGATATTGGGAGGTTCCTTTGCCAATTTGATATTATGTGTCCCTCAAAGACATCTTACAATTGATCATAAGCCTTGGAAAACTAAGCTGGTGCAAACTTGTGCAAAATCCAAACATATATACAAGTGTCATTAGAAATATTATGACGTTTCCTTTGCAGCGTCTGATGCAAATGCTAGTAAATATTTAGTCTCAAATTTTTAATAAAAAAATCTTACTTGTTGATGATTGTGCAAGCGACCGCTTACAAGTGAACAATAACTGGCCCCATTGGAATTAATTTTAGTCTTGGAATTTTAAATTTCAATGTGGTCCTTTAATTTTAAATAATAGCTAGGTAATAAACTCTAGGCATAATAATATTATTTGGCCCACGCATCCCCAATGCAGACGCGTCGTTCCTAAGCTATGACCCCGGAGTCTCGACCTTCAAATTTGATAATACAATCCTTCCATACAATGTGGCCCTCAATTAAGCGGCTACATGAGATGCATGGCTCAACATGAAGCTTGACTTTCTTCTTCGTGGCACCTCTCGTCTTCGATTTTTGCAACCATTCCTTTTTAGTAATCGACCTTTAAACATTACAAAAATAATTATTGGTCATATAAATTTATGCACCCCTTTCTATTTAATAATTTGTTCAAATATAATTCGGGCCCCATTTTTTTATAATTTGGTTAAGTAATAAAATGCGGACCCTTAGAAAATTTACGCTTGATGCACTTCTACATTAGCCAAATTTCAAATCATTATAGTGCCTACAAGAATTTGCTCAAAAATTTGTAGGATATTTGTGCGACAAATTTGCAAACAAGGGTGAGTTTGATGAATCTGGCCATAAAAGGCTTCTTCAACAATGATCTGGCACTTTAAAACCCTTGGGCTTGTCTCTTTTGAAATTGTCCTCCAAATTAAAGCCTGAGACTGGCAGGAGAACCAGCTTTGATACCACTGTAATATCTCAAATGAGAAAATTTTGACTAATTTTGTAGAAATACAACTCAACCAAATTTATCCATAAAATTACCATGCATTCAACAAAACAATGCCATATAAAAATATGATCACTAAAATACGACAAAAAAACAATAAGGTGAACAAGAACAATCTCAACTTTTATTTTAATAGATACATTGTGGTTACATGCATATACAACCAAAATAGCTGAGATGAAAGTTGGCCTCCAAGATAATCTGCTACACTGCACCGACCCTCCAAAATGACATGAACTGCACTGCTAAGCTCTCTTGTGAATTCTGGATGAATTCACCAAGAGGAGATGGGTACTCACCTAATCTCATTGAATCACCTGGGGGATTCTGTCCTAGGGCCACACATGAAGGAGAGAATCGAGTTCTCAAACCTATCATACAAGAAGAAGATTGAAACCAAGATGTCCTCTAATGGCCTCCTCCTCCTCTTTTTATAGATATAAAGGACCCCTCTAGAAGCTCCTATTTTATTATTATTTTACACATTGAGCACATTTCCTCCAACAAAAAGTATATTTTTTAATGTGGGAAAATGGTAAATTGGCCACCATGCCTCTCGAGGCCACTAAGAATCACTTCTAACAATCCCATCCTGTAGATCTTCTCATCCCAGATCCAACGAGCTATTACACTAGGGTGTTTCATCAAGTATTCCTCTCAGAATGCCACCTTAAGCACAATTAATTAAGTTAGGCAGAATAATAACCTCGTTTGATGGGAATCATTAGAATGCAATGGAATGTGAAACAAGTTGTGCAAAAGCAATCCTGATGATGGAATATGGTAAGTGAACTCCTCTAGACCCCATAAAACATCTCCAAAAACCCTTGGGTTCGTTGATGATGTAAACCTGAACCTGTGAACTGTGTGCCTCCAAACCTGAAAGTCCACCCTAACCATGCCATAAGGAACACCAAAAAAAGGAACATCAAAGAGGGATAGAGAGAGAGAGAGAGGTGTTCAACTTTTCAAAGTTGGTTTCCTTTTCTCATCAAATGGTGTGTGTGTGTGTAAATGTTCCATGTTTTAGCCTTTTTGAACGAAATCTGGTGGTATTGAATTTTCAGTAGTTTAATTTGCATTTTTGAATGCTTAAATGGATTTACTACCCTAACAAACCTCAGAAGATTCATATTGCACAGAATCAACGATTCAAATATGCAATTTCATCAAAATATAGGTATATTTTGAGCAAAATTAATAAGAAAATGTGTCCATAAAAAAACCAAAACATAGAACATTTAGATCACTGTTATATATATAGATGTTTTTTGTTTTTTTTGTTTTATCATTAAATGATACACATGTAAAAAAAAATTGTAAACAAAAAGAGTTGACTTTTTGAAGAAATATAATTATATGTTGTATATATCTACCTACAAGAATATAACACATATCTAACCAATCAAATTGATTTAATGAACGAACTTAATTCATATTCAATAGTGATTAAGAAAGTATTTGACTTTGAAAGTTTATTTCTTTTAATTTCCTTTCCTCATTAATGACATGTGTGTGAAAGAAAAATAAGTCAAATTAAATTATCTCAAAAAATTTAAAGGTGTGACAAGACAAATTAATTAAGCAAAGTCTTTCGGTAGAAATCACACAAGAGATTTTTTTTGGCCGACATGTTTCGAACCAACAAGTGATGAGAAATTTTTTGGTCGACGCATTTCGAACCAACCAATGTGGTTCTGGCCAAAAAAATTCTCTTATGTGATTTCTACCGAAATACTTTTGCTTAATTCATTATGGACCACAGAAGCGTGAATATAGAAAGTCAAATGCCAAAAAATTTCTCTTATGTGATTTCTACCGAAAGACTTTTGCTTAATTCATTATGGACCACAGAAGCGTGAATATAGAAAGTCAAATTAATTTAAGCATATGCTAATATTATACTTCATTTGAAGTGGAAATTTGTAAAATATTAATGAGGATTATGTATGCCTTAATTTTAGAAATTACATACTTTGTTTTGTTAATGACGTTTATTTATTTTTAATTATATATAAATTAAATTAAATTATGTATTATTATTACTTTTTTTAATAGAATATATGAAAATTTGAAAATAGTTGTATTCTATTTGTTATACATTTTGGAGTTTTTTTTTGATAGATTTTCTGGTCGAATTTGCTTAGAATTTAGCAGGGATTTGTTGGAATCACGAGTTTGAGTTGTGAATGCCCTACAATAAGAGTGCCTCAAAGGTATTTCAAGGTGTTGAACCTATATATGCAGTAAAAATTGCATTTTAAATAACATAAGATCACGATTTGACAAAAAAAAAAAAAAAAAAAAAAAAATCATTAGATTTGGGCCAAAAACTCCAAAATGTATAATAACTAGATAACATCTTGAAAATATGATCAAAACTAATTATTTTTGCCTCCATTTATTTATTTATTACAAATTGTATGGTTATTGCATTGTTGATGTGGTCATACAAACAACAATATGGACTGGGCATGTGGTGTCATTACTACTCCTAAAAAATGTTTTTCAACAGTTGCCATGAGAATGTGTCAAAGTTTTGAATTAATGACTGATGGTCCTATTGACAATTTACTTGAGGATTAGTGCAATGTCAAAGGATTGCATTGATGGTTGATGGTTTCGTCCATGATTTACTCGAAGATTGGCACAATGTTAAAGGATTTCCTTGACCGTTGACGGTCATATGGGCAATTTACTTGAGGAGTGGCATCGTGTCAAAAGATTACGTTGATGGTTGATCATCACATCAACAATTCATTTGAGGGTGGGTGTAGTGTCAAAGGATTGTACAGATGATTAATGGTCACATTGATGATGTAGGAAAAGGTAATTATCCTATGCGGATGCTGACATAACATGATATAGATGCGATATGGGCATGTTGAGCTATCTCGCGGTTATGTGGCAAGAGAGAGAAGGCTCTCGGTGTAAAATTTGGAGTGCCATAACAATGTGCTGGTAAGTTGGAAGTTGACAAAATATGGAAAGCTCTTGATGAAATCAATATGAGTATGGGCTCCTAATTGACTTTAGAGCTACATTGAGGATGGAATCTTGACTGCCACATCTTCTTAATGCCACTTGGGGGATTCAATAGGTTATATACATCATCACAATGGTGTATACAAAAACCAAGGAGCCGTGGTAAAAGTCCATGCACATTTAGCAATGTTTAACCTAAGTAGTTTGAATTGTTGTGCTAATAGTGGTCAAGGAGGCCATGAGGTTAAATCTACCTAGGTTCTTAAGGTCATGCAAAGATGTCTATTGAGCACATTTATCTCATAGACCATCCAAGGAATGTGAGAAATTACACACACTTATGGGATATACATAGAGGGAGTGGGTTTTAGTGTGTGTGTGTGTCTATGCAGGTTTTCTCATCAAAATGTGTGCATGCATGCAGAGCCTAAATGTTGTATGTTTTTGTTTTTTTTTTTTTTTTTTTTTATAAATTAAAATCTCGTAGTACGCTTTTTGGTGAGATTACAATTTTCAATTGTTTAACTTGCATATTTGAATGCATAAATAGATTCAATGCCCTAAAAAACCCCTAAGGTACTTAGGTTACATAGAATTAACAACTCAAATCCGTAATTCTGATAAGTTATGAACAAATGTTGGATAAAATTGATTAGAAAATATCACTAGAAAAAAGGCCAAAATATAAGACATTTAGACTATATGTATGCATATATATGTGTGTATCAAGTGTGTGAAGGAAAGTGTTAACATATAAGAGTTTGAATTTTCTCTCTCATTAAATGAATGCATGCTAAAAAAATTGTAGAAGGGAGAGTGTTACTTTTAGAAGTTAGTTTCCTTTTTTTATATTTTTTCCAAATACAATTATTCATATGTATATGTCAAAAAAACTTAACATATATCTAAAACATCACAATCATTAGAAAGCTTTTGATGAACATAATATAAATATGATGTCATAATTGATTTTAGAGCTACATTGAGGATGTAATCCTAACTATTGGTTACTCTTGATGTCACTTAGGGGGTTTTGAAAGATATGGACATCATCACAATAAGGCATACAAAAACCAAAATGCCATGATAGAAGTACACCATGCACATTCACTAGTGGTTAACCTAAACAATTTTAATGATCATGCTAAAGTTATAATGGTCAAAGAGCTCATGAGGTTAAATCTACTTGGGTCCTTGAGGTAAGGCAAACATGTCTATTGATCACATTTATCCTAGAGACTATTTAAGAAATGTAAGAAATCAAAGACACTTATATATATATATAGGGAGAGAGAGAGGTGTTTCTCAAAGTTGGTTTCCTTTTCTCATCAAAGTGTGTTTGGTTGTAGGCAAAATCTAAATGTTGTGTGTGTGTTGGCCTTTTTCTTCAATGAAAATTTAATCATACAATTTTTGGTGAGAGCACAATTTGTTGTTGTTTAAATTGATTTTTTGGACACATAAATGGATTCAATGCCCTAAAAAACCTTGGGTACTCGGATTGTATAGAATCAACAACTCAAATATGCAATTCCAACAAATTATGCACATATTTCAAGTAAAATTTGTTGAAAAGTGTGCAACAAGAAATGCTTGTTGAAAATGCAACAAGATGATGGAGCTTAGTGGAAAGGAGTCGCCTTCACTAAGTGGGCCCGCAGGCAAATTATGGCGCAAAGTCTATTTTTAGACATATGGATCATGGTCTATGAGTTGCAGGATGCTGTTTATGGATGATTGGTCATGTTGGGAAAAATAGATGGACTTCTATTTTTGGATCATAGCAGGAGTGATCAGAGTCTATTTTTAGACTGCTAGTCAAAAATAGAAAAGTCAAATATTATTGTCTCATAATAATATTTAGACTATAAACTTTATCTTATCCTCTTGGAGCACTTCAGTTTGAGCTACAGATGTGGCACATGCAGCTGTCAGAAGGAAATACGCTTTCTTTGTGGGTCAGTTGAGCTATTGCATGTAGGACATTAGTTAGAACTCATGTGGTTGAGTTCTGTGGAGTTGGATGAGCAGTTAATGGAGTTGTGTTCAGTTTGACTTAGTTGAACTAGTTGTATTTAGTCTAACTGCCAATAGACTAAGTGATGAGTTGTGTGAATTAGTTATTAATTAATTAACTAATTATTAACTCATAATGCAACTGAAGAATACATCAGTTAACTCAGTGCATGTACAGTTCAGTGGAGATAGGTGTTAGAGGTTGAGATTGCTATCAGTTGTGACTATAGTTGTGCATGAGACTTTGCACAAGCAATGTATTGAGTATGCCCATGAGAATGCCCAGTGATATAGCCTGTGCTCACGTGATTTCGAATGTGAGTGATTTTCCCAAGGTAAATAGAACTTGGAACGAGTTTGGATTCATTCATTCTCTTGCAGGATTGTGCAATGGAGGCAGGCAAGCAGCGGGGGAGATTTGGAGATTAGATCTGAGCTGTATTGTGTGTAACAGGTGGAGATAGTACTGAGTACTTGTGAGGAGTATTGTACTACGTTTGTTACATGTTCTCAATCATTAATATACAGATAGTGTGGGGTTTTCAGCTGTATGCTTTCCCTGGGTTACATACTGTGTTAATGTGCGCATGCGATTGATCATTGTTTTTAATGCTGCTAAATTGATGATCAACGTAGAGGAGGTTATGTATTATGCATGTATTCCGCAATAGTGTATAATCGGGATAATCTCTGTGAATATGTGTCATATTATTCAAAATTTATACAAAATTGATTAGACAATATGTCTAGAGAAAGGCCAAAATATATAATGTTTTGACTATATATATATATATATATATATATACAACTTGAGTGAGCCTAACAATTAGGAGCATGTGTTTCCTCCTAAAAGATCATAGGTTCAAAACTAGAGGGGGTGTAATATGTATGTCTTCATAGGCTTTATTAGTCATATATGTGGATGAAATGATTTTTAAGAATTTGACCACTGTAAAATTATATATATATATGTGTGTGTGTGTGTGCGACTTTTAAAAACTGATCTTCCTTTTTCAATAAAAAATTGTCAAAAAAATATTTTCACTACCTTTTTGTGTGTGTGGTTAATTGTAACTAAAATCCAGCATAGATTTTTAAAAACTTGAGTTTAAGTTTTCTAATCTGTAGAATTTGAGTGCCCTAGAGGGTTTTTCACGGTGCTGAATCCATGTATGCATTTAAAAATGCATTTTAAATAACAAAAAATCACATTCTCTCTTGAAATTATTTTGTCTAATTCTAGTAAAAAAATCCATTTCATTTATAAATTAAACTTGACCTCTCTATATATATACAACTGCATTAAAAAAATCCTTAACATATATAAAAAAAAATCAAATTATAAATTTAAGTGAAGGAACTTGATTCACATCCATAAGTTGATTTGACTCTAAAAAAACTTAACAGATATCGCACAAATCGAATTATTACGCATTCAATTTTGTTTAGACTATGTATTAGTTTGCCTTTGAACAAACATTTCCGCCACCAATCCATAGTTTAACATTGGGAATTCATTTTTTCTTATTTATTATTATTATTTAAATTTATTTATTTGTATGGTGATTGGTTGAGGTCTTATTCTAGGCTCTTTAGTAACTTCTATTTCTATTAGTTACTAATTTTTTTTGTTTTGTTTTTTTCTCTATTATTTCTATTTTCAAGAATTATAGTTTTTTCTCCATATTTTTAATTTTAATAAATTTCGTGACGATGAACCACACTTGCTAGTTCGAAAATAAATTTTGATGTGATTATCCCTAAAACCCTTCTCAATAAAAAAATAAAATAATATATATATATATATATATATATATATACAATATTTATTAATTATACTTTTTAATTTTTAATGAAACTTTTGTCTTTATTTTTTTAGTTTAATTAAACTATATTTAAGCTAAATGAAAAATACTAACTACTATGTAACTTTGGTTAATTTAAGCCAAAAACAATTTAATTCATGTCCAATAAATTAAATTGAATAAGAAAATATTTGCCTTTGAAATTCATTTCCTTTATTTGTTTTTTTCTCATTAAATTATTAAAATAAGTATAAAAAGTGAACAACTTAACGCATCATTTTACGAGTCAAATTAAATTATCTGGAAATACCTCAATAGAAATTAAAATTATCAAAAAAATCTAAACACATATCATATCGACAAATTAAATTAATTTAAATAAATATTAATATTATATTTATTTAATGTGGAAATTAAATTAATTTAAATAAGTACAAACATTATATTTTATTTAAAGTGGAAAAGTTTAAAATACTTAGGAAGATTAAGTAGCTCCGATTTAAAGTTTAAACAATTTATTCTATAAATGATATTTGTTTTCCAAAATCACTTACCAAATAAGTTAAATTATTAACAACTTTCCTCAACAAATATTATAAGTTAAATTAACTGTTAACACATTTCCTAAAAATATAAGAAAATTTTAAAATATGGTGAGAGCCCATTGTTCTTACCTCCATTTCTTTATGTATTATTACTGAAAATCAAAATTAGAAAATTTAAAAATATGATTAGAGGACATTGTTCTTACGTCTATTTCTTTTTATTTATTATTTTTAAAAATTGTGTTGTTATTACCTCCACCCTAAACTCAAAAAGTGTCGCAGAAGGAAGAAGAGTACAACATCACAAAAGGCCAAAGAGCAGGTCGAGGCTGCTCCCACTGAAATCTTTCGCCATTCGACTGTTAGAAAGCACAACGAAGCAGTCGTCAGCTTTTGAATACCAATTCCGTGTGCGATCGGAATCCTACCTGCCCCTGCATCCTTTGGGCATCTCGCGGAATAACAAGCCTCTGCTGGTTTGGGGTTCTTGGATGCAGAATTAGAAGACAGCGCCATGGAAACGGGCGCTGCGGCAGTAGACGGTCACATACAGGGAATTCTGACCCATGGCGGTCAGTATGTGCAGTATAATATCTTTGGGAACCTCTTCGAGGTCTTCTCCAAGTACATCCCCCCCATACGACCTATCGGCCGCGGCGCATATGGCATTGTCTGGTAAGTAAGCTCCCCGTACAATTCTCGGATGCAGTTTTTAAGGTTCGTTTTTTAATTTAGTTCCCGAAATTAAATGCTTATCCCTGTTCTGTTTCTGTTTGCCGATACTTGAGGTCACGTATTTAATGCTGATCTTTCTTAGACATATCGTGGCAAAATAAACCCTATCTCAATTTTGGTGTGAATTGAACCCGCGACTGCTTGCTTCGTCTTTTTTTCCCTTCTTAATGTTAGGGTTCAAAGCTTCTGTACTGTAAATATATGTTGAATATTGGATAAGAACGGTAAAACTGTTTTCATTGTTCCTTAGAACGGAGAACAAAATCTTTAGCTAGGCATATGCCACTATGGTTTTTTTTTTTTTGGTAAGCTTGCAGTAGCTACGTAGGTGAACAGTATTATGTATTCGATTAGTTCATATTATTTTTTTAAGAATCCTTGAAGAATTGCTGTGTGAGCATATAAATTTCGGCAAGTCGAGCAAGCAAGCCGTTTGACTTATTACGGCAAGTCTTATTACTATGATCACAGGCAATTGAATTAAGTATGGTTAAGTTCTACACCTGAATCATCTAGCACGACTAATTTACTTGCTGTCTATATTACAGTTAAAGTAATCATATGCGATTATTAACATAAAGTGACACTCATCTTAAACTTGCTCCATCGTTCCATTAACAACGTCTTTGCATAATCTTCATTGCAACTGCTAATTGTTGTGTTTATGCAACTTCCCCCCTGTAATTGTTATGGTTAGAAACGCATATGTGACGACTGCCGCACATTAATAAGAGGGTTAGCGGACCACTGACGCTCGAACAGCCAATCCTTCACACAAGTTTACTTAATAAAAATATGGTGTCTCATGATCAATTTTATTGCAGCTTTTGTAGTTTTTAAAGAGTTTGCTTAAGCACAACTTGATTTTGTCACTATCATTGTTTTCATATAACTTCACTTTGTTGGTTTCGTTTACAGTTCGGCAGTGAACTCGGAGACAAATGAGGAAGTTGCAATTAAGAAAATTGGCAATGCTTTTGATAACAGAATTGATGCAAAGAGGACTCTTCGCGAAATTAAGCTTCTATGCCATATGGAACATGAAAATGTACTTTCTTTACACAATACCATTCTTTAAGGTTTTCTGGTTTCTAAGTGTTTGTGTGTGTTTGCACGTTCCGGGTGGGCATGTGGGCATCTTTATATTGAATGGGACTTTACAAAAAAGAGTAGCATAAAAAAAAGGAACAAAAATGGTTGTTTGTCAATTTTCTAATTGTAGATTTGTGTATATTTGAATTTGTGCATCCTCTGCCTAGCATATGTGATTTAAAGGGAATCCTTTACTTTAGTCCTTTCGTTAAACTTGTGATTTGACTGCCTGTGTGCATGTTATTTATTTTGTAACTTGGTTTTTATCCATTAGAAGAATAATCCTTTTATTACTGGTATAAAATGTACTGAATGATGTGGTTTGCTAGCAATGGAAATGTAGCACTGCTTCCTAAACATCCATTGGAATGATATATAGTATATACTTACACATGCATGGTAAGTAAAAGGTATATCTGTCAATAGGGTCTAGCCCAAGTGGTTGTGAGGAATGTTGTCCTCCCCACCTAGGTTCAATTCCTGAAAGTGACATGTTGAGTTTTTAACAAGTATATTGTTGTAATGGTTTTGAGCCCTGCATTGATAACATTTCAAGCTTCTGTAGAATCCAGGTTACCTTGGGTACCATCCTTGTAATGAGGGGAAGTGCCCAGCAGATTTTCCCATGGGAAAGAATGTTAAAGGCATATTTATATTTCTATGTATTCACAAAATATAAGGACAGAGGAGTAATAGATTTTGGACCCTCCAAATGAGTTTGAGGGTCACATATACTCAAAAATTGATTGACAGTATCTGCCACAATTTCCCTCAATAAAATGGGCATAACCAAAATTTAAAATTTTAGCTTGGTTACTATCCTACTAAAGTATTATACTTAATGGCAAGATTATAACAGAAGCTGTCTAAATGCTGAGTGACCATAGCAGCATCAAATGGTTCAAATCAGTGGCCTTCAAGGACGGGAGGGGAAGTGTCCAGCAGATTTCCCCATGAAGTGTATTTCATTGGAAAGAATGTAAAAGGCATATTTATATTTCTGTGTATTCACAAAATATAAGGACAGAGGAGTAATAGATTTTGGACCCTCCAAATGAGTTTGAGGGTCACATATACTCAAAACTTGATTGACAGTATCTGCCACAATTTCCCTCAACAAAATGGGCATAACCAAAATTGAAAATTTTAGCTTGGTTACTATCCTACTAAAGTATCATACTTAATGGCAAGATTATAACAGAAGCTGTCTAAATGCTGAGTGACCATAGCATCAAGCGGTTCAAATCAGTGGCCTTCAAGGACGGGAGGGAGGTGCCGTATGGCCACATCAAGTTTGCAGATGCATCATGAAGCTCCAAGATTTTACATCTACCCCTTTCCATCGTTTATTATAAAAATATGATGAACGTTTTGCAAAAGGAACACCTGATCATGACTAGCTTGATCTCCTCTGGTATTCTTTTCTTGATTGGCAAATAGAGAGTGGCTTGCCAGTGTTCCCTGCAGAGCACTGTCATATTGATGGCCCAAATAGTCTCTTCCAGACTACCAGCAATGACGGACGTTCTAAAGAGCCTCCCTTCTAAAGCCCAGAAACCTCTTTGTTGCAAAAGCACACTTCTTCCTTAATTAGAACGACTGATGTTAATAAACTAATTGACATAAGTAATCTATCTGATGAGCTTATTGACCCTTTTCGTCAATCGTTTATTTGTTAGCCAAACTGATTGACATAATTAATCTGACTGTATGATTGACAGACTTAATGGATGGGTAATATTTTTTTACGACTGACTGATTGAGTACCTGCAATTATGTGCTCCTTATCCTTGATTATTGTAACAATCCTCTCTCCTTGAATTGCTTTATCCGTAAACAATTGTCGTGTTGGGTGTTGTAAGATATATGGGCCTTCTTATGTTTCCTCTTATGGTGGTAGATCTTTCCTCTATCTGGTGGCAGTCCATAGGGCAGATCTTGGAATACATCTGCAAAGTCATCAATTGTTAAAATTGGCAACCAGGGCCAATCTCCATGTGGGTCATCTTATTAATGGCAGCTGATATTTTTCTTGGATCCCTCTCATCGAGAGGTGTAGGATTGATCTAAAGATCATCCGATTCCGATAAGTATTCATGGAGATATGAATTTATTAGTGTTATGGGACAATTCGTCAAGGTCGGCCAGCAACCAAATAAACCCCACTTGTGCTCAACGTTTTAGTATAAATAGGAGAGGTCTTCAAGTCATTTAATACTCATCTCTTATGATCTCACTCTCCACTTGTTTGGGTTTTTGGTGGAAGGGGAGGTCTAGAGGAGATGCCTTCTACGCAGCCCTAAAGGAGAAGTCTTGGACATGCCCTAGCCGCAGTCAAGAAGGGCAGTGAAGTGTAAGCCCTCAACGCAGCCAAGGAAAGGCTCTCTAGTCTAAGGGAGCTTCAACGCAAATCTAAGGAATCCTAGAGGGAGCCCTAGCCACAGTAAAAGAGGCCTTCACACAGTTGAAGGTAAAGCCCTCATATGCTGTCCCAAATGCCCTAGCCGCAGGTCATGAAGGGACCCTAATTTGCTGTCTCAAGAGACCCTCAAACGCAGCAAGAAGAGAACCTTGATCTGGTGTCTATGGAGCTCCTAATCCGCAATCCTTAAAGGTTCTAATACGCTGTCATAATGGAGACTCTAGGAGAAGAGTCCTATATGCTGGAAGTGCAGTAAGGAGATCTGGCCGCAGGCAAAATGGAGATGAATTATGCTGTCATAATGAAGCCCTCAAACAGTTAGGAAGAAATCTAAATGTAGGGCTAAAGGGAGATGCCCTAACTGCTGTTTCAAAGCACAGTCATAAGCCCTAAACGCTGTCAAGAAGAGGTGACCTTAATACGCAGTGAAGGGTGACAAAGAAGCCCTTGTTTGCTGTAATAAGGTGTCTTAAATACGCTACCATTAAAGGCCGCAATTCGCAATTGAGGATGACTGTTCTAGGAAGCTCTTACTTGCTGTTTCACAGCTAGAGGTGATCGCAGCTTTAGGAGGATGGTCATAGGCAATACTAACAGTTGGTTGCTGTCCAAAAAGAAGCCTTACACAATCACCTAGCTGCTGTTGCTGAAGGTGACAACAGGGCCATGTTTGGGTATGATATGCTGGGCAAAAGTATCCAATGAGGAGGAACTATGAGGCTGCTGCTTGAAGGCTGATTGGATCATTGTATGAAGGGACAAGGTTACAGTCAACTGCTGGGCTAGGCCGCAGGCCATAGCCAACAGTTGGAGGCCTCCTTAAGTGTTGTGTTCAGACCCTATAAGGCAGGGTATCGTTGGAGTAAATATGTGTAGGGAAGCTGCAGTCAATAGATGGACTGCGGGGTTGATTTAGAATGCTGTAGCTCACAGTGTTTGTGCTCTATTCAGTGTCCAGGTCTGCTATGAAATGCTTCAGTCCTTTCAACTAACACAAGTTGCCAGATGAGCAGACTTGACATGATCATTGAAGCAGCAAAGGAGGAAGAGCGTTATAGAAAGAAAGCTTCAGTGTTCTGGGCAATTGGTCGAGTTGCTCTGGGCCTATCATCTATTGCATTGTGTTATCTTGATGGTGAAGATCTCTGATGTTTGATCTCTTATCTTGTCAAGTCAAAGTGTTGACTTTTGATGTATATGTACTATCTCTCTGCTGAACTATTGAAGAACATATAAGAAGAATTGATCAAGGGTTTCCCCACATTGGGGTTTGTCCCTAGCTAGCGCCACATCTTGTGTCCTCTTGGCTTGGCTTGTCTTCTGTGATTTATGTTTATGTTCTATTTGCAGTTTACTTTAATGATGATGTGATTGCTAATCTCGAAAAGATATTGAGCTAACTGTGAAAATTGAAATAAATTGCTCTAAATATAGAACATACCTAAAATTAACATGGTATCAGAGCTGAGGTGATGACAAAGCCCAAGCAAGAGTGAAAGAGCAATCATCGAAGGCAGTTGGGAAAGGACAAAAGGATTAATGGATTCCTCATCCCTTTTCTAATTCACCAAGGGTGAAGTCGAAGCAAAGAATATTATCAGAATGGTGTAGCGGAAGTTTCTAATGGCCTACCTAAAGATCACTTCTATGGGAAGTCTGGATCTAAGGGAGGAAGAAAAGGCAGATGCCTTGGTTGAAATAAGTTCGGCCATTATGCGAAGGAGTGTCCGAATGGCAGGGACACATCACTTGATGATGATAACAATCATTCCAGGGACATCTTCAATGATCAGAGGAATGACAGTGCAGGTCATCAAGGAAACGACCGACTCTTCAGAGAAAGCAAGGAACCCTAGGTATGAAGAATCAAACGTTGTTTCCGAGAAGATAAAGAAGTGTTATCTTGTATTGGCCCTCTCCTTCAGATTCTTTGGGAATCTGGCTTATTGATTTTAGTGCTTCAAGGCACTCCATTGGATAGAAGGGTGCTCTCTCTCTAATTTGGTAGAGATGGAAACATTCATGGGATCATACTTGGAGCCGATGCCACCTATCCTGGAAAGGGTGTTACCCCTCAATTGAATGAGGGTAACTCGATTTATTTACATAATCTCTTTTATGTACTTGATCGCAAGAAGATCATGGTCTCCATTTCGGCAATGGAAGTCAAAGGTTTTAGGGTGCCATTCATCGATGGAAAGGTACGTGTTTGAAAAAAGAATTTTCAAAGATGCTTTTACTCGTGGGTTCAGGGTTGGCAATTTGTGTCAAATTGTAGAAAGTCCATTGGGGACCATGTCAGTTGACACATAGCACCAGAGGTCTGTGAGTTAGATGATGACAGAGATGCCTGAATTCGAAAGGAACATGAAGGTACATGTTTGAGATGTACCGGAGGAAAATCTTACAAGGGGACCATTCCCCTCATATAGCAGGTCCACAGGTTTGGAACAACCCGAGGAGGTTTGAGATTCATGATCAGGAATCTCATGTGTGCAGGTGGAAGAAAGCCCTCTATGGCTTGAAGCAAATCACCTCGGGTTTGATATGAGAGGATTGATAGCTGTCAGATGAAGCTGAAATTCACTAAGAGTGAAGCTGATCCAAACCATTGTTTGAAGGTTATGGATGATAGACCTCTCATACCAACACCTTCTGAGAACGACCTATTTCTGACAGGTGCAAACCCTCTCACTTGCAGAAGTAAGAGGGAGTTGGATTTCGGATATGGAATGGTAAACTACAAGCCTGTGACTACCTTGAGGAAAGTAAGAGGGAGTTGGATTTCGGATATGGAATGGTAAACTACAAGCCTGTGACTACCTTGAGGATCTTAACTTTCAGCAGTTATATGATGGTGATGCTGGACTAGATTTGGGACATGCCTTTGAGTTTCATAAACTCATTTGCATTGATGTTCTTGGTGAACTTCCGTTTGGATATATGTTTTGCAGCTAGCATGGTGAGCTCATATTTGGTTGAGCCTCACTTAATTGGTGCCGAGAATCTTCTGAGATATCTTCGGGGCACAATCTCTCATGGATTGAGATACACTGCCTAAAATATGAAGTTGCATGATTATTCGAATGCTGACTGGGCTGGCAGCGTGGAGGATCACTAGAGCACTTCTTAGTGCGGGTTCTTTTTGGGTTCTGCTTCGATATCATGGATGAGCAGGAAGCAGAAGTTGGTTGCTAGAAGCACCGTCGAGACCAAATAAATAGCCACGAGTATGATCTCGTATGAAGCTACCTGGTTGTTGAAGCTCTTCAGTGAGCTGTTTTTACACATGATGAATACCACCGTGATCGTCTGTGACAACCAAGGGGGGATTCGATTGTTGAGGAATCCTGTATTTGATGATTGCTCCAGCATATAGACATCAGATACTACCTTATCTGGGATATGGTAAGTCGATGAGCGAGGAGGCTCCATCGCATTGAGACTGATGTACAGGTTGCAGACATTTTGTCAAAGCCCCGGGGAAAGGTCAAATTTGTGACTTTCCTGAACGACTTGGAGTCGTTGAGAGACGAATATAAGGGTCCTGCATGTTGCATGCATTGAGCTCTAGGAGCTCTGGGGGGCTTGGAGTACTTATTGGAGAAACACACGACCATAGGGCGACTCGCCCTCCCCTAATGGTGCGCTGTGTACAGGGTGAATAGCTCAGCCTTTCCTTGTGATACCCCGAGCGACTTTGGGACAGGATGATTTGTTCTCGTGTGAGCCAGGATGATTAGTTCTTCTGTAGGACAGAATGATTAGTTCTCCTGTTGAGGCATCCTACCCATGCAGTCGGAGACTCATGGGAAGTACCTCTCATCTGATCAATGAGTAGGGAAATGGGTTAGGGACCATTAGTAGTACTATCTATGGACACATTGTTGTATCTACCGTACTCCTCATGCTAGGATGACCTCCATTGATCTGGGATCAGTATGAGTGGTTTGAGACACTCTCTTGTGATATTGATCTGGGATAAATGGAACTGACTTCCGGTCAGTAAGAGTGGCATGACACACTCTCCTCATATGAAACTGACTTCGGGTCAATATAGAATGGTATGAGACATTCTTTCTCAATTCTTCTTCTTCATGGTTCAGCAGAGCAGAGCTCAACAGAGCAGAGTTCAGCAGAGCAGTGCAAGGTACTGATAGCAGAGATAGTACAATCAGACATATGGATCAGCGGATGGAGTTCTCCCTAGTTGAGAGGGAGTGTTAAAATTGGCAACTAGGGCCAAACTCCATGTGGGTCATCTTATTAATGGCAACTGATTTTTTTCTTGGATCCCTCTTATCGAGAGGTGTAGGATTGATCTAAAGATCATCCCCGATAAATATTCATGGAGATATGAATTTATTAGTGTTATGGGACAATTCGTCAAGGTCGGCCAGCAACCAAATAAACCCCACTTGTGCTCAACGTTTTAGTATAAATAGGAGAGGTCTTCAAGTCATTTAATACTCATCTCTTGTGATCTCACTCTCCACTTGTTTGGGTTTTTGGTGGAAGGGGAGGTCTAGAGGAGATGCCTTCTATGCAGCCCTAAAGGAGAAGCCTTGGACATGCCCTAGCCGCAGTCAAGAAGGGCAGTGAAGTGTAAGCCCTCAACGTAGCCAAGGAAAGGCTCTCTAGTCTAAGGGAGCTTCAACGCAAATCTAAGGAATCCTAGAGGGAGCCCTAGCCGCAGTAAAAGAGGCCTTCACACAGCTGAAGGTAAAGCCCTCATATGCTGTCCCAAATGCCCTAGCCGTAGGTCATGAAGGGACCCTAATTTGTTGTCTCAAGAGACCCTCAAACGCAGCAAGAAGAGAACCTTGATCTGGTGTCTATGGAGCTCCTAATCCGCAATCCTTAAAGGTTCTAATATGCTGTCATAATGGAGACTCTAGGAGAAGAGTCCTATACGCTGGAAGTGCAGTGAGGAGATCTGGCCGCAGGCAAAAGGGAGATGAATTACGCTGTCATAATGAAGCCCTCAAACAGTTAGGAAGAAATCTAAACGTAGGGCTAAAGGGAGATGCCCTAACTGCTGTTTCAAAGCACAGTCATAAGCCCTAAACGCTGTCAAGAAGAGGTGACCTTAATACGCAGTGAAGGGTGACAAAGAAGCCCTTGTTCGCTGTAATAAGGTGTCTTAAATACGCTATCATTAAAGGCCTCAATCCGCAATTGAGGATGACTGTTCTAGGAAGCCCTTGCTGTTTCACAGCTAGAGGATGATCCACAGCTTTAGGAGGATGGTCATAGGCAATACTAACAGTTGGTTGCTGTCCAGAAAGAAGCCTTACACAGTCACCTAGCTGCTGTTGTTGAAGGTGACAACAGGGCCATGTTTGGGTATGATATGCTGGGCAAAAGTATCCAATGAGGAGGAACTATGAGGCTGCTGCTTGAAGGCTGATTGGATCATTGTATGAAGGGACAAGGTTACAATCAACTGCTGGGCTAGGCCGCAGGCCATAGCCAACAGTTGGAGGCCTCCTTAAGTGCTGCGTTCAGACCCTATAAGGCAGGGTATCGTTGGAGTAAATATGTGCAGGCAAGCTGCAGTCAATAGATGGACTGTGGGGTTGATTTAGAATGCTGTAGCTCACAGTGTTTGTGCTCTATTCAGTGTCCAGGTCTGCTATGAAATGCTTCAGTCCTTTCAACTTACACAAGTTGCCAGATGGGCAGACTTGACATGATCAGTGAAGCAGCAAAGGAGGAAGAGTGTTATAGAAGGAAAGCTTCAGTATTCTGGGCAATTGGTTGAGCTGCTCTAGGCCTATCATCTGTTGCATTGTGTTATCTTCATGGTGAAGATCTCTGATGTCTGATCTCTTATCTTGTCAAGTCAAAGTGTTGACTTCTGATGTATATGTACTATCTCTCTCTGCTGAACTATTGAAGAACATATAAGAAGAATTGATCAAGGGTTTCCCCACATTGGGGTTTGTCCCTGGCTAGCGCCACATCTTGTGTCCTCTTGTCTTGGCTTGCCTTCTGCGATTTATGTTTATGTTCTATCTGCAGTTTACTTTAATGCTGATGTGATTGCTAATCTTGAAAAGATATTGAGCTAACTGTGAAAATTGAAATAAATTGCTCTAAGCATAGAACAAACTTAAAATTAACATCAATCCTCTGTTGCATTTCTTTTTGTATTTCTGTTTGCTGAATCTTAAACTTACCATCCAAGGCCTTCAAGGAATTACAGTTGAAAATGAAACATAGTTTGTTCTTAGGAAGCTGTTTGGACATTTTGTTTGTTGAAATCAGTTTATAATAAGCTGCTGCCCTGCGTCAAATATTAGTGATGGATCCCTCAGATTCATGTAGAATTCACCCAAGGTCTTTACTCATTGAGCTCCTCTGACCATATCTACCCCCATTAAAGCCACAACATAAAAGTCAAAGCTTAACTAATAGCTGTCTAACTGCAAGTTCATCCCTTTTGTTCATCTCTTTGCGCTTCATACTTTCATTGCCCACTGATACTTGGAAATTTTGTAATGGGTCAACTTTTATGCCCATGGATGTCACCAATTTTGCCTCTATGAAGTTACGAGTGTTGCTTGAATCGATGGGGGTCACTACAGCTATACCCTTCACTTTGTTTTTCTTCCCCTCAGCATGGTATTGAGTTGTTGAAAATTGGCAGCTATGGGATGAATTTCCTTGAATAAAATTTCATTTCTGACCTTTCTAAAGCGACTTTCTAAAAATAGAAAGTCATGTCTATATTTGCAATCATGACTTTCCCAAAATAGTAAATCACCTTCCATCAATTTGAAATCATGTATATGATGGAAAATTACTTGTCCTCAATCAATCTCAATTATTTAATTTTTAACTTAATCATCAATATTGTTATTATTATTACTATTATCCTCTTTAAGATATTATTATATTATTATTAAAAAGAAATTCAAGTCTCTCAATCATGTCATATGTAACTCCTCTTAATGAATGCATATGTTACTCTCTCTCTTTTAATGGATTCGTTCATCTCTTTCTTTAATTCTCTTATGCACCTTTTACAATCTCTTACACACTATAATGACTCGTCATAAAAAGATTCCTCTTACACCTCTTTAATGCATAAGTTACACTTCTCTTCTAAATGCATAAGTTACGCTCCTCTCCTTTAGGGCATAAGTTACACTCCTATTTTGGCATATGTAACTCCTCTTCAAGGCATAGGAGTTGTTCCCTCGTGAATTCAACCGTCTTGCTCTTCATATATGTTTGTGCCTCTCATCCTCACTTGATACACACACTTGTGCTTGTGAAAGGAGAATTCGAACTTGAGGAAAAGAGAGTTTGAGAGTCTAGAAAGAGAGAGAGAGAGTCTTGAAGAGCAAGAACAAATCTTGGAGAGCCAAAGTGATTCAGTGTTTGCATCAGTTACTGTTATCAGAGATCTTTTTCAGATTTGGGTGAAATTCTTCATTCTCTCATTGTACTTTGTATCTTTGCTGAACAATTGATTTCTAATAGAAGAAGAATCTGGTTGGGTTTTTCCCTTGTGGGTTTTGCCCTGATCATTGACTTAACTTCTCTGCATCCCATTGATTTCTTGGTTGTCTTCCATTGTGCATATGGTTTATATCATTTATGTTCTATCTACAATTACTTAACTTATTTTGTAGCATAAAGAAGTTATGGATTTAAGTGATTGTAACAACATAGAACATCAGAATTTCAACATGAGTAATTCCAAACATGGCAGCCAGAGAGATGGTGTTTTTCCTGGTCTTCTTCATCCACAATATTCTCTTCCATGGCTGTTAATTCCTCTTGATTGCTGTCAACTGCTTCATTTTCTTTTTCATTAACAATCTCAATCATATGAATCTATTTGGATGCCTTTGCATTTCTGCCCCAAGGACCAGTTTTCTATGCAAGTGCAGTAGAGCCCTTTTGAATGTAAATCATCAAGAAGATTAGGGCCCAAAAATTTGGCTTTTGATGGGCCAATATTCAACATTGTTGGCATTATGATTCTGGTATGGCTCTATGTTACAGATGTTGTACTTGATGGCAACACCCGTGGCAATGCTCTGATCAGGCTCTCAAAATGTTGAAAATTAAGAAGTATGCAGGAGAACAGTTTAGAAGATGCGTACACGCAGGTACACCGTGAAGAGACCGCGGCCAGACACGCAGGTCACCCGTTCAGGAGGTGCGTACCCCCAGTTTCACTTACTTCAAGGCAGAGAAGCGCGTTCACGTGGGGTTTCCTATGTTTGGCCCATGGTATTTAGCCCGCCGCTCTTGATTCTATGGTTTTGGCCCGTGGTATTGCTTTATATTATTATTACTATTGAGCCCCATGTTTTTGGGCCCCTGGTATTGGTTATCTATGGTATTGATCCATGACTTTAGGAGGAGCTTGCCTATATAAAGCAAAGGAGATCACTTGGCTAAGTATCTTTTGCAAATTGAATATCTTGAGATCTGATATTGGGTTATTGTTTTAAAAGCTTGATCTATATGAAAGTAAAGTTGAAAGCGAATCTGTGAAGGGTGATCTCTCGAGCGCATGATCAGATTTGGGCATCTGACTAACTGTGGCACGCTAGTGGACTGCCAATTCGGCCCTAATCCGAAGTACGCAGGTGTTTAACGGTACAGGTGCGTGGGTACGCAGAGCAGAAACAGGAGAGCTGCGTGGGTACGCAGAACAGAAGAAGGGGCACTGCGTGGGTACGCATAGCAGAAGAAGGAGAACTGCGTGGGTACGTAGCGCGACAAAGGTTCAGGTGCGTACGCACAGTAAAAGTACGCGGCGCGATAGTATCTTTGAGTGCGTGGCTTCAGTGACAGTACGCGGCGCGATAGTGTCTCTGGGTGCGTACCTACAGTAACAGTACGCAGCGCGATTGAAGAAGCAGTGCGTGGGTACGCGGTGCAGCAGAAGGCTCTCTGCGGGTATACGCAGGGAAGCAGAAAGTGGAGTGCGTAGCGACGCAGGCCAGAGAAAGAAAAACTGCGTATCTGTCTTAAGATCTTCTGTTGACTGAATTTTTCTGTTCATAAGGTGTTCTGGGTTAGTTTTGTTATTGTTGATCTGGTTACTGTAGTTGACTGTGTAATTTACATGTACTTGATGATCATTTGATGCTTATGGATCCAGTTCGAAAATTTATGAAAAGTGGTCCTTGTAAGAAAAGAAGTAGGGGGTTGTAGCTCCCTTCCAGGAAAGACTGGAAAACGAGAGAGTTGTAGCTCTCTGCAGGTTGCAGCCTGTGTACTGGTAAAGGACTGCACCAGTACAAAATCATTGTAAAAGGAGTTTCTAATTTGAAAGAAGATAGAGACATATTGCAGCAGGTGGTTTTCACCCACATTGGGTTTCCACCTTATATCTGGTGTTCTTTGGTGTGACTATCTGTTTTTCTTGTTCATGCTCATTATTTTATGGTACTGATATGCAAAAATAATTCAAAGTATAAATAAGGAAGATTTGTTAAAAGAACTTGATAATACTGATTCACCCCCCCTCTTAGTATTATTTCCAACAATTGGTATCAGAGCCGGTCCTTCGGAGAAGCTTGATCGCTTGAAGGAAGATCATTCATCATGAGCAACTACGAGAGGGAAGCATCAATCAGGCCACCAATTTTTGATGGGACAAACTTCAATTATTGGAAGGTAAGAGTTACTGCCTATCTTCAATCTCTTGGTACAAAAGTTTGGGATATCATAGATACAGGCTACACTTTTCCTTCAGCTACTCCTACAGATACGGCTGAAAAGAAGAAATATGAAACAAATGCTAAAGCAGTCAATACTTTGCTGGGATGCTTATCTCAAATAGAATTCGTAAAGGTTATGCAATATAAATCCGCAAAAGAAATATGGGACAAGATTGTTTGAGCTACGAAGGAGATGAACAGGTAAAGTGTGCTAAACTTCAAACTCTCAGGATTCAGTATGAGAATCTCAGGATGTATAATGATGAAAGTGTGGCTAACTATTTTCTTCGGGTAGATGAGATTGTTAATTGCATGAAAAACTTGGGTGAAGAAATAAAAGAGGTTATTGTGGTTGAAAAAGTTCTAAGATCATTGTCCCCCAAGTTTGAATCTAAAGTGTCTGCAATAGAAGAAAAGGAAAATCTACGAATTCTTACTATGTCTCAGCTTCACGGAATTCTAACGGCTTATGAAATGAGAAAGGGAGGTCCTTCAGATAGAAGAGAAGCTGCTTTCAAGGCTTCAGGCAAAGGAGATTATTATGAAGCAAGTCACGTGCCAGAAGAAGAAGAAGAAGAATCAAATTTTGTCAGAAATCTTCAAAGGGGTTCTGGAAGGTTCAGAGGTAAGTTACTTTTTAAATGCTTTGCTTGTGGAAGAGTAGGTCATTATGCTGCAAAATGTCCTTATAAGGATAAAGGAAAGGAACCTGCTAGATGGAACAAGAAACAGAGTGCAAATAAGAAAAGCTACTACACTCATGAAGATAGTGATGGTCTATCAAATAGTGATGAAGATGAACGAGGTAATGACTATAAACTGTTAATGGCATTTGAAGATGATGATTATATGGATGCTATAGATGTGGATAGCCTTTATGAAGAAATTACTAAACTCAAGAGATGTATAGAAGAAAAGAATATGATCATTGATACTCTACAATTTCAAATTGATGAAAAGGAAAAACATCTTGAAAAATTAGAAGGTGAAATTGTTGGTCTTAGAAAAGAGATTGAGAAAACAAAAGCTATTAAT
The DNA here is from genome assembly GCA_031772625.1 of Pinus tabuliformis. NCBI lineage: Eukaryota > Viridiplantae > Streptophyta > Pinopsida > Pinales > Pinaceae > Pinus > Pinus tabuliformis. Next base: position 294,378,303 of record CM062813.1, read on the forward strand.
CTTAAGTTTGTCAAAGGATCTGAAACTTTGGATGAGATTATCAATGTACAACGTTCTCCTCTAAACAAGACAGGTCTGGGCTATAATGGAGAAACTTCTCAAGCATCCACCTCAAAAAGTTATCTTGATGCAGCAAGAAGGAATGAGCAAAAGCACAATGGAGACCATCAGGTGAAGCAGGGACGAATTGCAAACAAAGACTATTAGGGGCAATCCGTCTTAAGGGTGAACAAAAGCTACAACCAGCCACAGGTAAAATCTTCTCAATTTGGTTCAAGAATGGATGACAATAGAAATTACAATCATTTGGCCGGTAGATTTGATAACCGCAGAAGTTTCTTCAATGGACAATGTTTCTCTTGCCATAACTTTGGTCACAAAGCAGCTCAATGTGTTGCATATAAAACAATCATGACTAGAGAAGCTCAAAAACAAAGAAGTATGACCGGGATTACAAAAAGGACCTATAACAACTTTTCGGCTCTTGAAAATGAAGTTGAATGTTCTATTTGCAATAACTTTGGTCATAAAGATTCTGAATGCAGGAGCAGGTTTCAGCAGACAAAGGAACAAGCCTGAAGCACCAAAACATGGAGAATAAAGGAACCACAAACAGAAAGATGTGGGATAGCATTTTATGCAGAAGGACAAGAAAATCTATGGTACATTGACAGTGGATGTTCGAAGCATATGACAGGTGATAAAGAAAAACTTGAGTCATATTCTGCTCTAGAAAAAGGAAAGAAAGTTTCTTTTGGAAATGATATTCCTGCAACTATAAAAGGAAAAGGCATTGCTCAGTTAAAAGAAAAGGTCAAGGCTGGAAATGTTTTGTATGTTGATGGATTGAAGCATAATCTTCTAAGTGTCAGCCAGATGTGTGATCAAAGAACCGAGGTGATATTCAGATCAAATGGATGTCTTGTTCGTGATCTTGATACAGGTAAAACAGTGATCAAAGGTAAAAGAACTCCAAATAATCTGTACATATTTGAAGAAGGACAACAACAATGCTATCTGAGCAAGGATGATGAGCACTGGTTATGGCATCGGAGGTTGGGGCATCTAAGCTTTTCACAAATAAGGAAAGCATGCAAATATCAGGCAGTTCGCGATCTTCCAGATATCAAAATTCCAGACAACACCATATGCAAATCAGGTCAGTTTGGAAAGCAAACCAGAACTAACTTTCCAGAGAAGGAAGGATCAGCCAGCAGGCCTCTTGAGCTAGTTCATACAGATACATGTGGTCCATTCAGGAAAAGGACACCTCGAGGAGAAGAATACTTGATATTATTCATTGATGATTTCTCTAGGTTTGTCTGGTTAGGACTTATGAAGCACAAAGATGAAGCATTCGAAAAATTCAAATCCTTCAAAGCCTTGGTTGAAAATGAATCAGGACACAAAATTAAGTGCCTCAGATCCGACAGAGGTGGGGAGTTTACCTCAAATGAATTTTTCGATTTCTGTGAAGAACATGGGATAAGAAGAGAATTCTCTACAGCTAGAACTCCTCAGCAAAATGGAGTTGTGGAAAGAATGAACAAAACAGTCCAACAAATGGCTCGTGCTATGCTTGATGAGTCGGGAACTCCCGCAACTTTCTGGGGAGAAGCTGCACATGCTGCGGTTGTTATTCTCAACAAAACAAATGTCCGGGTGAACAACACTCAAACCCCTCATGAGCTCTGGTGTGGTGAGACTCCTTCGGTAAAGCACTTCAAAATCTTTGGGAGCAAATGTTATATTAAGAATACTGATGAGCAACTTGGAAAACTTGAACCTAGAGCAGATGAAGGCATTCTTCTTGGTTATTCTCCTCATAGCAAAGCATACAAGTGCTACAATAAAAGACTTGGCAGAATTGTTGACAACATTGATGTAGTGGTTGATGAGAAGGGATACATTCCTAAGCAAGTACATCATGAAGACATCGAAGAAGATGAAGGCTACCCTCAAAGACAGAATGATGAAGAAGAAGAACCTCAAGAAGAACCAGAGGAGCAGACAAGAATAGAAGAGAAGACTCCATCCAGATATGTTCAGAAGAATCATCCAGAATCTCAGATTGTGGGGCAGAAAGAAGTAGGTGTACAAACAAGAAGAACAATTGCAGAAGCCTCAAGCTATTTGGCATTACTCTCTTCCACTGAACCACAAAATGTGAAAGAGGCATGCAAAGATGAATGTTGGGTCAAAGCAATGGATGAAGAACTTGAGCAGATCGAAAAGAATAACACTTGGGAGTTGGTTCCTAGACCAAAAGATAAAAATGTTATAGGGACAAAATGGGTCTTAAAAAATAAATTGAATGAAAATGGAGAAGTAATTAGAAACAAGGCCAGACTTGTTTGTAAAGGGTATGCGCAGCAAGAAGGAATAGATTTTGAAGAAACCTTTGCTCCAGTTGCAAGACTTGAGGCCATCCGAATGTTCCTTGCTCTCTCAAGCTTTCAAAACTTCAAAGTATTTCAAATGGACGTGAAATCAGCCTTTCTGAATGGAGACTTGGAAGAAGTATACATTGAGCAGCCAGATGGGTTCATTCTTGGAAATGATCCAAATCTTGTATGCAGATTGAAAAAGGCTCTCTATGGTCTCAAACAAGCTCCAAGGGCTTGGTACTATCGTTTGGACAAATATCTTCATCAACAAGGTTTTTCAAAAGGATCAGCAGATAGCAATCTTTATATAAAAGTTGAAGATGACAAATTGCTAATACTTGTTGTGTATGTAGATGACATTATCTTTGGCAGCAATGAAGAAGCTATGAGTCAAAGCTTTGCCTTGGTCATGCAGAAAGAATTTGAAATGTCCTTGCTGGGAGAACTGACATATTTCCTTGGTTTGCAAATCCAACAAAAAGAAGGAGGAATCTTTTTGTCTCAAACCAAGTATCTCAAACAGATTTTGAAGAAATATGGCATGGAAGATGCAAAACCCGTATGTACACCCATGGTCACAGGATGTAGCCTCAGTGCAAATGATGAATCTGCAACAGTACATCAACCAACCTACAGATCTATGATTGGAAGTCTACTTTATTTGACAGGTACCCGACCGACATCATGCATGCAGTAGGAATAGTTGGAAGATTTCAGGCAAATCCAAAGGAGACTCATCTTCAGGCAGTGAAGAGAATTTTCAAATATCTTCAAGGGACACAAAATTATGGCTTATGGTATCCTAGAGATACAGATCTCACACTTCATGCTTATACAGATGCAGATTGGGCCGGCAGCGTGGATGACAGGAAGAGCACAAGTGGTGGTGCGTTCTTTATGGGTTCCAGATTAGTATCTTGGTTCAGCAAGAAACAGAGTTCGATTGCCTTGTCTACAGCTGAAGCGGAATATGTTGCTGCTGCATCTTGCTGCACTCAACTCCTTTGGATGATGCAGACCTTGCAGGATTTTCAAATCACTTGTACACCACCTATCTCCATCTTATGTGATAACACAAGTGCAATCAGCATCTCAAAGAACCCAGTCATGCATTCAAAAACCAAGCACATACCAATCAAGTATCATTTTCTCCGCGAACAAGTGCTTGAACAGAAGGTCAAGTTGGAGTATGTTCCTTCTAAGGAACAAGTTGCTGATATACTCACCAAACCATTGCCTAGGGAGACTTTTGAATACCTCAGGAAAAAGCTGGGGGTTGTTGATGCATCATCTTATTGAATCTCTTTTGATTGATGGTTGTACGCAAGGTTCATCTGGGGTATATGCGTACATGTGCTGGGTTGCAGTTTGATTGAAGATAAAATGGCACAGGTTCAGGGGGAGCATATAATGCATTGTTGGCATTATGGAGGATGTACAGGAGGAGATCATGGATGCTGGTCTAAATATAGCTGCAATATGTCTCTATTTCTTTCATGGTTCATGTTCTTAGGGGGAGCATCACCCTTTGCCCTTGATGTCAAAGGGGGAGAATGAAGCTGAAGATTTTGAGGTTGCCATCAAGTCCAAAGGGGGAGATTGTTGGCATTATGATTCTGGTATGGCTCTATGTTACAAATGTTGTACTTGATGGCAACACCCGTGGCAATGCTCTGATCAGGCTTTCAAAATGTTGAAAATTAAGAAGTACGCAGGAGAACAGTTCAGAAGATGCGTACACGTAGGTACACCGTGAAGAGACCGTGGCCAGACACGCAGGTCACCCGTTTAGGAGGTGCGTACCCCCAGTTTCACTTACTTCAAGGCAGAGAAGCGCGTTCACGTGGGGTTTCCTATGTTTGGCCCGTGGTATTTAGCCCGCCGCTCTTGATTCTATGGTTTTGGCCCGTGGTATTGCTTTATATTATTATTACTATTGAGCCCCATGTTTTTGGGCCCCTGGTATTGGTTATCTATGGTATTGATCCATGACTTTAGGAGGAGCTTGCTTATATAAAGCAAAGGAGATCACTTGGCTAAGTATCTTTTGCAAATTGAATATCTTGAGATCTGATATTGGGTTATTGTTTTAAAAGCTTGATTTATATGAAAGTAAAGTTGAAAGCGAATCTGTGAAGGGTGATCTCTCGAGCGCATGATCAGATCTGGGCATTTGACTAACTGTGGCACGGTGGTGGACTGCCAATTCGGCCCTAATCCGAAGTACGCAGGTGTTTAACGGTACAGGTGTGTGGGTACGCAGAGCAGAAACAGGAGAGCTGCGTGGGTACGCAGAACAGAGGAAGGGGCACTGCGTGGGTACGCAGAGCAGAAGGAGAACTGCGTGGGTACGCAACGCGACAAAGGTTCAGGTGCGTAGGCACAGTAAAAGTACACGGCGCGATAGTATCTTTGAGTGCGTGGCTTCAGTGACAGTACGCGGCGCGATAGTGTCTCTGGGTGCGTACCTACAGTAACAGTACGCAACGCGATTGAAGAAGCAGTGCGTGGGTACGCGGTGCAGCAGAAGGCTCTCTGCGGGTATACGCAGGGAAGCAGAAAGTGGAGTGCGTAGCGACGCAGGCCAGAGAAAGAAAAACTGCGTATTTGTCTTAAGATCTTCTGTTGACTGAATTTTTCTGTTCATAAGGTGTTCTGGGTTAGTTCTGTTATTGTTGATCTGGTTACTGCAGTTGACTGTGTAATTTACATGTACTTGATGATCATTTGATGCTTATGGATCCAGTTTGAAAATTTATGAAAAGTGGTCCTTGTAAGAAAAGAAGTAGGGGGTTGTAGCTCCCTTCCAGGAAAGACTGGAAAACGAGAGAGAGTTGTAGCTCTCTGCAGGTTGCAGCCTGTGTACTGGTAAAGGACTGCACCAGTACAAAATCATTGTAAAAGGAGTTTCTAATTTGAAAGAAGATAGAGACATATTGCAGCAGGTGGTTTTCACCCACATTGGGTTTCCACCTTATATCTGGTGTTCTTTGGTGTCACTATCTGTTTTTCTTGTTCATGCTCATTATTTTATGGTACTGATATGCAAAAATAATTCAAAGCATAAATAAGGAAGATTTGTTAAAAGAACTTGATAATACTGATTCACCCCCCCTCTCAGTGTTATTTCCAACAAACATTAGAGAGGAGTTGGGTTTTTCATTACATTTAGAGTCAACTTCTACTGCTAAACTAGTTGTAAATTGATTGCTAACTTCTGAATAGGTCTCTGCCTGTTGAAGGGCCTCCTCCAAGGTAATAGGCTTCAAAGCCTTAACATACCCCTTAATGGACACCTTCAATCCATTGATATACACATGCTTGGGCGAAATTTTTTCTGCCAGCAAGCTGGTTTGATGAAATTCCCTCGAGTAATATTCCACTACGCCTTGACATTCCATGTTCTTGAAGGCTAAGAAGTAGTCTTCTTGGTTACAAGCCTTAAAATTATGATAAAACGTGGTCACAGGTTGGTCCCAGTTGGTTATTTTGGTTGGCCATCAACTTGCCTTCCATGCCCTCGTAGCTTTGTTACAGGCATCCAACCTAGGAATGGGAATCTTGTCCATCAGCCTCTGATTTATGTGGAGCCCTCTGTGGTTCATTTGATTGCCTTGGTTGTCTCCTCGTCTGCTATAATTATTAATTTCCTGCAAAAGGGTTTTCCTCATGATTGTGATGTCTAGCTTCATTCCTTTGATTACGAGATATTGTTCAATTATCTTCTACACTGCTCCATTTCCTTCTTCCCTTCTGTCCAATATCAGGGTTTTCAGGGTTTGATTTATACACTTCATAATGTTCTTTAAATTCTCCAAGGGAGTTCATAGGACTTCTTCGCCAATAATATAATTCCTGGTTTCAGGCCAGCTGCGCATCAACAACAATCTGACCATGCTATAACACATCCATGATGTGTCTTAAGCCTTCCAAAATTTCTCTTGAAACCCCTCAGACATGGATACCTTAGAACCTGTATTGTAAATCCTGTATAACTGACAGTTCTGGTGATTAACCAATACTGAAGCTTGGATGATCAGCTGGTGGTAAACAACAGTTGTCAAGGGATCCGTGGGCAAAACACATGCTTCCAATCTTGTATTTTGAATTTTCAAGAACTTGTTGTAAGTATACTTGCCATAGTCCGCAGTCTCTGGCCCTTAATGATTTGATGGAGGATTCCTTCATACAAAAACATAGCAATTGCTCATATTCTAATTGCACAGCTACCATGTATACACTGGATCACATGCTAGATCATATATCAAGTCTTTTGGAAGTGGTTTGCCCTGCATGTTTAAACCTTCAGGACCATGGATAATGAATACTGTATATTGTTTCCTTTGCTTCCTTCAATACATCATAGCTAAAGTAAAGTCTGTAATGCAATGTAGCCATCTCAAAATTTTGAAGGTGCAATGCCCTCCACCTCTGTGTTTCACCATCATCCAAAAGAGGGATATGTCAATACCAGATTATTTATATGAAGAAAACTTTGTCAAAGGTATTTTAAACCACCGGTCTTCTTTTCCATATGCATCCCTCTGGCACTTCCTCTGCAGTGTGTAAGACTGATGTTACCTCCAACACAAATCTTCAGGTAATGTTTGAAATCAACAGCATCTTTGACCTCCATATTCAAGAGATTCTCCTCCATAATTAACAGATTAACTTTAAACTGAAAGAACAATAAAACTCTGCATTTCTGAGTATTTTTTTGGAAAATTAAGCATTGCATTCTGTTTTGTGTGTTGAAATTTGGTACCGGAGGACATGTGGTTCCTTAGGCTTTGATCTTTGGCCTAGGGAAAAATGTCCAAAAGAATTTAATTTTTCTCCTAAAGTAACTTTATAATTTTTATAAAGTTAAATTTAATTTAAAAGTGACTTTAAGTGATAAAGTGACTCTTATAAAGTCAATGAAAAATTAGAAAGGAAAAGTGACTTTGGAAAAAAATGACTAAGTGGGTCTTTATTAAAGTGGGGTGAATTAAAAAATAAAAAGTGAGATTTAAATGAGCATTTAATCTCAGCCTTAGATCTCAATCTATTTCAGCCATTGGATTTAAGGATCACCCAAAAGTCACTTGGGCTTAGATTAAAGGAGGAAAATGAGGAAAAGGTCATTCATTCTTTCATGAGCAGATTGGGAGAAGGAGAGCAAGAGAGCAAGAGAGATTTCTGAGCAGGGAGGAGAAGGAGCCAACAGCTTGGCACACATTCCAAGGCAACAATTGAGCAGATTTGTACTGCTGGTTCAGCACACAGTGAAAGGTAGATTTTGGCACGATTTTCGAGGAGTGGTTTGCACAAATATCGAGGAGCAGTTTGTTGATTTTTCTGCACGCAAAACGAGGGCCGTACAACGCATTTATTGCAGTCCATACAACACATTTATTGTAGTCCGTACAACGCATTTAATGTCGACTGTACAGTAGCATTTAATGCTGAAAGTGGGCACGAAAATCGAGGAGGCCGTACAACATTTATTGCTGTCCTGTTTGCTGTAATTTCCAGTTTGCTGTGAGGCATGGGAAAAGAGATAAGTTGTAAATTTGCTTGTTGATTTTTTCGCTGAATATTTCTCACTGTGAAAAAGACATTCTCAGAAATAAAGAAGAGCCCTCGAACTGGTTTTCCCCAAGAGTTGTAGGGAGTTTTTCCAGGGTCACATTGACAAAAAATCTCAATGTTTAAATGTGTTTTAATGGCTGTTTATTATTGCTGATTTTTATTTATGCAATTTCCACCATTCTGTAAAATTTCTAGAATTTGTGTTTTCAGCAAATTTATTTTTTCCAGCTTGTTAAATGTATGGTTATGGGAAAGGGCATTTAACTATATGGGAGAAATAAGGAGAAACTGAAAACTGGGGTGGGAAATGAGAAATTTCTACATGGTATCAGAGCTTGAGCGCTGAAGGGCAGTTTGGGACAGCAAAAGGAAAAATTACAGCGGTTGATTTTTCACTCAGAAAATTCCAGCAAGCTGATTTTTTCATAAACAACAGTTTTATCTTTACTACAGCAATGCTATTTTCAGTTTTAGGACAGCAGGATGTCATTGGGATTAAGGGTGGAGGATAGGTTGGATGGGCATACAAATTACAGCGTTTGGAAGGAGAGAATGCAGAGTATCTTTGAGGAGGCAGAAGTTTGGAATATCATGGTGCATACCACACAGAACCCTGTTGTTGTGCCTACTGATGCTACTCAGTTGACAACTTATAATAAAAAGAACAACAAGGGTAGGAGGCTGATTCTCGACGGAATCAAAGACCATTGCATTCCTCATGTGAGAGGAAAGAGCAATGCCCATGAGATGTGGACAACATTTTCCAATCTCTACCAGAGTACCAATGAGAACCGGAGGATGGTCCTGAAGGAGAAGCTGAAGAACATTAAGATGGGTAATGATAGTGCAGCTGGATATCTCACAAAGATTACTAATGTGAGAGATGAGTTGGCAGCGATTGGAGAGGCCATTCCACCCACTGAGTTGGTGCGGATTGCAGTGAATGGCCTACCCCGTTCATGGTTGAACTTTGCTGATGGGGTTTGTGCATGTGAGACCCTTCCCACATGGGAGAAGTTTTGGGATGATTGCATTCAGACAGAGATCAAGAAAGGTCAACTTGGGGCAGCCAAGCCAGTTGAGCAGGATGAGGATGTAGCACTGGTGGCAGGAGGCAAGAAAGGCAAAGGGAAGAAGCAGGCTTCCGCAAGTAGTGGTGGGGGCAAAGACAAAGGTAAAGGTAAACAGGGTAACACACAGAAGGACTATTCCAAGGTGAAGTGTTGGAATTGTCAAAATATGGGACACTATGCAGTTGTGTGTCCGGAGAAGAAGAAGAAGAAGGGGAAGAACCAGGACGTGGCAGCTTCAGCGGAGATTGAGGACTTTGCAGGTCGTTTTGACCGGGAGTTTGCGTTTACTACGTGTGAGTCCTCTAGTGCAGGATCACCTGCCACACAGGTTCAGAGGGAGCATGCTTTTCCCTCGATTAGCGGAGCATCTTCAGGTATTTGGTATGTGGACAGTGGGGCTTCACGTCATATGACAGGAGTCCGTGAGTACTTCTCAGAGCTTTCAGAGAGTGGCACTGATATAGAGGTAGTATTCGGTGATGACAGAGTTGTTAGAGCAGTCGGGGTGGGGACACTGACATTTCAGAGGGAGTCAAAACCTCCCTTGAAAGTGTCAGATGTTCTTTATGTGCTAGGGATGAAGAAGAACCTCATATCTGTCTCAGCTTTGGAGGACAGAGGATATGAGGTACTGTTCAGGGGAGGACAAGTGTTGATGTATCCTAGGGGCACTCCAGCTGATTCAGCTAGAGTGATAGGTGTACACCATGCAAAGGTGTAGAAGTTTGCATTCCAGCCCCTTTTGGCATTGAGCAGTAGTACCGACAGCAGAGCTAGCAGTTCTGAGCTGTGTGAGATCTGGCACTGCAGGATGGGACATATGTATCATGGCGCTTTGAGGACATTGCGGGAGATCACTACAGGTGTGCCAAATTTCAGTACTGATCACTTTGATACTTGCAGAGGTTGTGCGATGGGCAAGTTTGCCAAATCCCCTTTTCCCAGCAGTGACAGCAAAGCGACTGGGATACTTGATTTGATTCATTCCGATGTGAGCGGTCGGATGTCTCATGTTTCCTTGAGTGGATATGAGTACTATGTTTTATTCATTGATGATCACTCTAGGAGGACCTGGATTTATTTTTTGAAGACCAAGAGTGAGGTCTTCAAGTGGTTTCAGGAGTTCAGAGCTCTTGTGGAGACACAGACAGGTCGGAAGATCAAGTCCCTGAGGTCGAACAATGGAGGAGAGTACACCCTTGGAGAGTTTGTTGATTATTGTGCGGAGGCAGGCATTAGGAGGGAGTTCACTGTTCCTTTCAACCCTCAGCAGAACGGGGTTGCAGAGAGGAAGAACAGATCCATCATAGGGGCTGCCAAAGCCATGTTACATGATCAGGGGTTGCCATTGTTCTTGTGGGCAGAGACCTACAACACAGCTGTTTACTTGCAGAACAGGAGTCCGCATCGTGCCTTGGGGCACATGACTCCGGAGGAGGCTTTCTCTGGGAAGAAGCCTGATATTGGTCATCTTCATATCTTTGGATGCATTACATACTCCTATATACCCAAGGAGAAGAGGACCAAACTAGAGCCCACCGCAGAGAAGGGTATCTTTGTGGTTTACAGTGAGACCTCAAAGGCCTTTCGGATTTACATTCCTGCAAAGAGGAGAGTTGTTGTCAGACGGGATGTGAAGTTCGAGGAGGACAGGGCCTTTAGGAGGTCACGGGAGTAGAGTATCTGGATCAGCCAGACCCTTGGCAGCAGTTGAGTCAGTCGCAGGGATCCAGTGGGCAGGGATCAGGAGGATCAGGAGGTACATCTATGAGGATGTCAGGTCTGTCAGTGGGTAGTGGCTCACCGAGCCAGAGGGGTGGTGCTCCGGGCAGCATGCAGAGCAGTTCACTAGGGAGTCCACTGATGGACAGTTCACACGGTGCCTCAGCTTCTACAGGTTCAGGTGCAGGCAGGAGGACAGCAGACAGACAGTCAGGAGTTCAGGCTACTGATGGTAATGAGGAGGAGGAGTTTCATTCTCCTATGGGAGAAGCATGCTCAGGGAAGAGGAAGCCCAAGTGGCTTCAGGACACCTTGAGAGATGCCACATCTGTTGCTGAGTCGAAGAGGTCGGTCAGAGAGAGTAGACCACCTGAGAGGTTTTGTAGCTATATAGCGATGGTTACCAGCATCCTTGACTCTGAGCCTTCTAACTATGAGGAGGCAGCTAGCCAGCAGGTCTGGAGAGAGGCCATGCAGGAGGAGTATTCTTCTATCATGAAGAATGATGTTTGGGAGGTGGTGCCGAGGCCTGAGGGCAAATCCGTGGTTACTTCCAGATGGCTTTAAAAGGTAAAGCATGCTGCAGATGGCAGCATTGAGAAATTCAAAGCAAGGTTTGTGGCTAGAGGGTTCTTCCAGGTAGAGGGAGTTGATTATGAGGAGACCTTCGCTCCCGTGGCTCGATATACTTCGATCCGCTCCATTATATCGATAGCAGCAGAGATGGGTTGGGAGATCCACCAAATGGATGTGAAGACCGCATTTCTCAATGGCTTCATACAGGAGGAGGTGTACATTGAGCAGCCACAGGGCTTTGAGGTGCATGGGAAGGAGTCCCATGTGTGCAGACTGAAGAGGGCCCTTTATGGCCTGAAGCAAGCTCCTAGAGCTTGGTACTCCAGGATAGATACATATTTGCAGGGGATGGGTTTAACAAAGAGTGAGGCAGATCCGAACCTTTACTTTATTGTGATTGGTGAGGAGCCTCTCATTCTGGTGCTGTATGTGGATGACTTGGTCATTATAGGTGCAGAGAGACTCATAGAGCACTGCAAGAGAGATCTTGCGACGGAGTTTGAGATGAAGGACATCGGCTTGATGCATTACTTTTTGGGCTTGGAGGTGTGGCAGGAGGAGGGGCATTTCTTCCTGGGGCAGGGGAAGTATATTGTGGACATCCTTAGCAGATTCCACATGGAGGATTGTAGACCCATGTCGACACTGATGATCACCAATTGGAAGAAGCTTCATGCTTCGGATTCCGAGTTGGTGGATCCCACATTGTACAGGCAGCTGATTGGTTCCTTGATGTATTTGGTCAACACCAGTGATGCGGGGGAGCGCCCCCCCCCCCTTCGAACCCGCTCCCGAAGCGCGCTCCGGGCGGGAGCGGCTCGGGAGCGCGCTCCCGTAAAAAAATTTGCGCTCCCTGGTCTGTGAGGGAGCGCTTCAGGGAGCGATCGCTCCCGCGCTCCCGGAGCACTTTTTAATGCCCGGGAGCGATCGGGGAGCGATCGCTCCCTGATCGCTCCCGGGCATTAAAAAACGCTCCGGGAGCGAATTTTAGTGAACCGGGAGCGGTTCGGCGGAAAAAAATTCCGCGGACCCGAAAAAAAACAAAAAATTTAACTAATTTTTTTGGGTTTATAAGCCCAATGGGCCAAAACAAAATCATTTCAATGAGATTGAGCTTGAGTTTGAGAGCAAAGGAGCAAGGAGCAAGAGCTGAGGAGCAAGGAGCCAGAGCTGAGGAGCGAGGAGCAAGTGCCAAGGAGCGAGGAGCAAGCTTGCAGAGGTAAGTAACTTAATCATTTAGTTAGTTTAGTTGGTTAGGTAGTTAGTTTGTTTAGTTTAATTTACCTGTTTGAGTTTAAAGATCATTAATTTAAATTAAATTAATAAATTAAATGAATTAATCCCAATAAACTAAATTAATTTGCAGATTCAAGACTCAAACCCTACAAACATCAAACACGATGGACCTGGGGATTTTTATTGGCATTTTCCTCTTCCTGGTCCCTTTTCTGGTTATTATGGTGGTGGAGAGTAGGAAACAGAGGGGGCCTGAAACTGAAGAGGTGGATGAAGAAGCCGGAAGAAGTCAAATAGGTGAAAACCCCAGTGAGGAGGATGTGGAGGGTGAACATGAGGGTCAAAAAACTAAACAAGACCAAACTCCATTGTGGAAATATGTTCAGAGGCCTGAAACAGGGAAAGGGGTGGAACCACTAAATTTCATTGCCCCCATTGGAACAATGATTTCACAGGCTCATACACCCGTTTGAGAAGACACCTTTGCGGGAAAAGGGCATGGGATGGAGAGAAACAAATAGGAATCAGAACTTGCGACGCGGTGTCAACAGCAGATAGAGCCAAATACATAAAGGAAGAGGAGGACGCCCAATACAAAGCAAAAAGATCAAGGGGTTTCTTTGAAAGCTCACAAAGAACTCCTTCAGCATCCTCCCAAGGCAGTGGATATGGACATGGAGGCTCAGGGTCATCATCTTTACGCCGTAGAACCATATCAGATTTCCTTGATGAGGGGTGTAGGAATGATGTGGATTCAAAAATTTACAGGTTTCTCTATGCAAATGGGATACCATTCAATGTTCTACGCTCACCTTATTGGCACGAAATGGTTTCTGCCATAAATGATGCCCCTAAAGGATACAAGAGCCCTGGGTATGACAAGGCAAGAACTGTTGGCCTTGATCATGAAAAAGCAAAAATATCACAATCTTTGAATAAAATGACAAGTTCTTGGACTGACAATGGGGTGTCCATTGTATCTGATGGATGGACAAATGTAAAAGGCAAGCCATTGATAAGTGTTCTTGCTGTGTCCCGAAGTGGTCCCATTTTTCTAGCTGCACATGATTACTCAGACAAGTTCAAGACCGCTATCAACATTGCAGAAGCATTGCTTGAAACAATTGAGCGTATTGGCCCATACAATGTCATCCAAGTCATCACTGATAATGCTCCTAATTGTAAGGCAGCGGGAGCAATTATTGAGGATAGATACCCGAACATATTTTGGTCTGGATGTTTGGTTCACACATTGAACCTTCTGTTGCATGATATTGTCAAAAACAAAAATGAACAATACCAATGGATTGGTGATTTGTACAAGAGAGGAAAAAAAAATGATAAAATTTATTACAAATCATAACAATACCCATGGCCTTTTCCGCAGTCACTCGAGATTGGAGTTGCTGAAGATTGCGAGGACTAGATTTGGTAGCTATTACCTCACCTTCAGGCGCCTTTTGAAGGTAAGAGAGGGTTTAGCTAGCATGGTATCAAGTCCAAATTGGCAGGTGTTAAAGGAAAGGGCTACAAATGTAGCTGACATTGCAGGTTTTGAAACGGTGGAGGAGGCCGCTCTTGATGGGCAGTTTTGGACAACTGTGAGACAGGTATTGGATTTCACCAAGCCAATTTATAACATGATTCGGTTTGCAGATACAGACAAACCAGTGATTGGCGAGGTGTATGAGCAAATGGATACCATGTTGGGGGAAATAAAAGACATTGTTAATAACAGAGATCCCGACTTGTACAATCTGATTCACGATTGTGTGTGTGAACGGTGGAAAAGGCTTAACCTTCCACTACATTGCTTGGCGTATATCCTTGCGCCAAAATACTACTCAGATTCTTGGTTGGGCAAACCTGCAGCAGGGGGTGGTGTTAGGACCAAACCCCATTTAGATCGAAAGGTAACTAAAGGATATCTGGATGCATTAGAAAAGTTGGTGCCTGACAGGGAGGAATGTGCAGCTGTGCGCCTTGAAATAGGCAGATACTTCACTGGCAGTGGTTTGTATGGTAACTTCCATGCAATGGACGACAAAGATAAATTTGATTCTCTCACATGGTGGGAAACATATGGCGGCGACGGACTTTTGCGAAAATTGGCATTGAAAGTTCTTGCACAGGTTGTAAATTCTTCTTCTGCAGAGAGGTGTTGGAGCACCTACAGTTATATACATAATGTGAAAAGACACAGGCTCAACGAAAACCGAGCAGAAAGCTTGGTTTATGTGCACTACAATTTGAGGTTGTTGAGCCATTACTGTGATCGGGCTAATGAAGATCCCACATATAAAATTTGGGACAATCACCCTGAGGACGACAATTTGGAGGATGGCATTGTACATATGGAAGAACTAGAAGATGAGCTTGTACGGGATGAAGCTGAAGCAGCTGCAGCAGCCATGCCACCTCCACCTCCACCATCCAGTAGCAGTTCTCGGGGCCCGAGTCTTGTTCCATTGCTGTCGCCACCTCCATCGACACCCTCGCGTGGAGGCTCTAGTTCTGGTCGTCGGTCTGGGCGGGAGACTCCTAGAAGACCGCCAAGACCTACTTATACTCCTGGAGACTCTCGTGGCAAGGGCCACTTGTAGATTTACAGTTTACTTGTCTTTTTTAGTTTCTATTAGACTTGTCACTTTAGTTTTCATAACTGTTCAGTGTTGAGTTTTGAGTCCTTGACTCTTGACTCTTGACTCTTTCATATCATTATGACATTATGATATTTTTTGTAAACATTATATCACTGTGACAATGAAAATTTGAAGTTTGAAGTTGGGCCTTGGCAATTATAACTCATTGGTAATGATTGTGAATTATGAATATGATGCTTTGTGAAAGACTAAAGTTGTTTCATTTCATCTCATTATTCATGTTTCATTTTATAAATTTTTAACATTTCATATCATGTTAACAGTTAGAAGTTAGGACTTAGAAATATCTTCGATATTACTTCTTGTAATGGTTAAACTTGGCTTACAAGTACAACTTGTTACTTTGGTGATCAATGATGATAAATGTTATTGAATTGAATGTTATTTTAATTTATTATTTTACTAAGGTTGATGACGATTATAATTTCTAGATGATTGATGTGATATGGTTCAATGATCAATTTATGTTTTTTTATGTTTTTTATGTCTATTTCATCATTCTACATGTTTTTGTTGACATATATGTATCAAAAATTAAAAAATATAAAATATATATATATTTTTAAAAAATCGCTCCGGGATTCGCTCCCAAACCGGGAGCTTCTGAAAATGGTCGCTCCCGCTCCCGCTTCCGCTCCCGCTCCCCGCTCCCGCTCCCGCTCCCAAGTAACACTGGTCAACATTAGACCAAATATCTGTTTTGTAGTCAACACGATGAGTCAGTTTATGTGTGAGCCTAGGAAGGTTCACTGGGTGGCTGCAAAACACATTTTGCGGTACTTGCAGGGGACAGTGGATTATGGTTTGGACTACAGGCAGGGAGATGGAGTGAGATTGGCAGGATACACTGATTCTGATTGGGCAGGTTGTACTTCTGATAGGAAGAGCACTTCAGGGTGCTGTTTTGGGTTGGGTTCAGCAGTAGTGTCATGGTTCAGCCGGAAGCAGCAGTCAGTAGCACTGAGTTCAGCGGAAGCAGAGTATATGGCAGCCAGTCTAGCTAGTTGTGAGGCCATCTGGCTTCGCAAGATGTTGTTTGGCTTATTTGGTCAGCCGTTGAGACCTTCAGTGATTTACTGTGATAATCAGAGTTGCATTAAACTCACGGAGAATTCAGTATTTCATGACAGGTCAAAGCATATCGGGATCAGATATCATTTCATCAGAGACTATGTTCAGAAGGGAGCTGTGAAGCTTGAGTATATTTCCACTGATGAGCAGGTTGCAGATATTCTTACCAAAGCCTTACCACGGGGCAAGCATGTCTACTTCAGAGACAAGATGGGTGTGGTGAGGAACACCTTCCTCAGTAAGAGGGAGTGTTGAAATTTGGTACGAGAGGACAGGTGGTTCCTTAGGCTTTGATCTTTGGCCTAGGGAAAAGTGTCCAAAAGAATTTAATTTTTCTCCTAAAGTAACTATAATTTTTATAAAGTTAACTCTAATTTAAAAGTGACTTTAAGTGATAAAGTTACTAAGTCTAATTTTTACAGTAACTCTTATAAAGTCAATGAAAAATTAGAAAGGAAAAGTGACTTTGGAAATAAATGACTAAGTGGGTCTTTATTAAAGTGGGGTGAATTAAAAAATGAAAAGTGAGATTTAAATGAGCATTTAATCTCAGCCTTAGATCTCAATCTATTTCAGCCATTGGATTTAGGGATCACCCAAAAGTCACTTAGATCACCCAAAAGTCACTTGGGGTTAGATTAAAGGAGGAAAATGAGGAAAAGGTCATTCATTATTTCATGAGTAGATTGGGAGAAGGAGAGCAAGAGAGCAAGAGAGATTTCTGAGCAGGGAGGAAAAGGAGACAGCAGCTTGGCACACATTTCAAGGCAGCAATTGAGCAGATTTGTACAACTGGTTCAGCACACAGTGAAAGACAGATTTTGGCACGATTTTTGAGGAGTGGTTTGCACAAAAATCGAGGATCAGTTTGTTGATTTTTTTGCATGCAAAATGAGGGTCGTACAACGCATTTATTGCAGGACGTACAACGCATTTATTGCAGTCCATACAACACATTTAATGCTGGCCGTACAGCAGCATTTAATGCTGAAAGTGGGCACGAAATTGAGGAGGCCGTACAACATTTATTGCTGCCCTGTTTGCTGTAATTTCCAGTTTGCTGTGAGGCATGGGAAAATAGATAAGTTGTAAATTTGCTTGCTGAATATTTCTCACTGTGAAAAAGACATTTTCAGAAATAAAGAAGAGCTCTCGAACTGGTTTTCCCCAAGAGTTGTAGGGGGTTTTTCCAGGGTCACATTGACAAAAAATCTCAGTGTTTAAATGTGTTTTAATGGCTGTTTATTACTGCTGATTTCTATTTCTGCAATTTCCAGCATTCTGTAAAATTTCCAGAATTTGTGTTTTCAGCAAATTTATTTTTTCCAGCTTGTTAAATGTATGGTTATGGGAAATGGCATTTAACTATATGGGAGAAATAAGGAGAAACTGAAAACCGGGGTGGGAAATGAGAAATTTCTACACTGTGGTCCAAAAGTATTTCAGACATCTGCAAAATAAAGGGTGAAAAGCCACCTTCCAAAATCCTTGCATAAGGGGTAGTATGCTTGGTCTCAACTCTCCATCATTGAATGATTACAAAGTTCTGGGATGCTTAGCCTGTTTATAGTATAAGCTGATAGCAATTTTGTTAAATTATGGTATGTTCTATGCTTAGAGCAGTTTACTTCTTTTCTTCTTATTAGCGACAGATTAGCAATCAGATATACATTAAGTAAAGTGCAGATAGAACATTAAACGATCAACAGAAAACAAGCCAAGACAAGAGACACAAGATGTGGCGGCTAGCCAGGGACAAACCCCAATGCGGAGAAACCCTTTGATCAAATCTTCTTTTATCTTCAATAGTTCAGCAGAGAGAAAATAGTACAAAATCAGAATTCTGTAATTTTATATCAGCAGCAGCAAACCTTAGATCAACAAAGTCAAACTTGGTCAAATGAGTTGAAATTGACCTCCAATATGCTTGGTCAATTTCCGGTCAACTAGCCCTTGAACAGCCTGAAGAAACAGCCCTTGAACAGCTCCAAAAACACAGTCAAACCGCTGTTGACTGAAGTCAACCTGCTGCCCAAAACTAGGGCAGTCAACGCAAGTGAAACCGGTGGACGGATTGCCTCGATTTTTGTGCCAAAATCTGCTGCCTGCCTAGGAGAGGCAGCCACACCAAAACTGCACCCTTGATGAGTCAACACTTGGTCAACACAGGTCAAAGAGACCTTCAGCAACTTCTGCGTCCTCCTTCTTCCCACGTGTGAGCTGCTCCTTGTATAACCCAAAGCTAAGGAGAGAGAGAGAGAAGAATGAGTGAGATGAGATGATGAGAAAATGAATCAACCTCTCTTGTATTTATATGATTCACTGGGCATGTGTGCCACACATTTAACTGCTGGCCGACCTTGACAATTTGTCAAGTAAATACAAATAAATTCATATCTCCATAAATACTTGTCGGAATCGGATGATCTTTAGATCAATCCTACACCTCTCGACAAGAGGAATTTAGGAAAATCAGCTGCCATAAATGAGGTGACCCACATGGAGTTTGGCCCTAGTTTCCAATTTTAACATGTTCCGCAAAGGATGCGCCATGCCCACACAATCTCAACTAAATTCCAGCCACACATATAAAGTTTGTGTACCAAAAATTTGGATGCTGAAGCAACCCCCAAGATCCCAATTCTCGACACCCACAGAATTTCAGGCTGAGTTTCTCCTTGCAGCATTGATGTGCACCCTTTTTTACAATTTGGGAATTCTCATTCTGATCACAACTATCATGGGGGTGCATATCCTCAGATCTGCCAATTGCAACTTGGCCTGTTGGGGCAGCGTTCCTGTCTTCACATAATAAGTCATTCTGACTGTCTACGACAGTGGAGGAGATCACATTGCCCTTGTATTCAACACCCCGTTCTCATTCTGTTCCAATCTGAAATCAAATTCTCATTCAAATTTGATCCAGAGAAATCCCCTTGGGTGTAAGCTTTATCACAATCACTATATATACCTGCATCAAACTTGTGAGAGGGTCAAATTCAGACTTCTCTTTCTGGTGGTCATCATCAAACTGTGGTGGTCCATCAAAACATAGGAGATATGATCTGCCTCTATTCTGTGCAAGGAATAAATCTAGATCAAGTTGTTCATCTAGGCTGTTATTACATTGCTCCTCTGGACCTGCAATTCCTGTGCTATCTTTGTTGTGGTCAACAGTGCCAACAACAATAACATCATCCTTTGAATGGTCTTCTTGGAATGGAGCACCGCTGTTTTGAAAAAGGTCTAGAGCATCTTCCTTTTGAGCAGCATAACCATCACAGTCTGGATGCTCAACCTGAAAATCTTCAGAGCTTTCTTCTTGGTCCAAAACTCTGGCGCCATCACCATTAGTTTCACTTCCTTCAAAAATACTAAGAAGCCCTTCCTTGCCTTTGTCATAGTGAGGGTGGGAATCGAATTGTAAGTTGTAAGACCTGTGACCAGTATGTATCCCATCCAATGATAAATCCATTTTTTCCACAAGGATGCTAAGCCTGAGCTGTCCCTTGTGGGCAGCAATTACCCCCCACGCCCTTTGATGATAGGTGGAAAAATTGGACGTTTTTATTTCAAAATTCACATCAGGCATATCCTTAGGTCTGTGCAACCTTCTTCAAATTTAGAGCTCTCCTTATGGTGATATCAATCTCATCATGGCTGTCACAAGTCTGCTCTAAGACTGCATATGTATTACCGCATGATTCTTTTTCAATAGGGACAATGTGACATTCTTCAAATTCCTGCCCTAAAACATCACTGATAATAGCAATGATATCATCATGAGTTGGAGTACCATCCTCTTGAAGGAGGTTAGGGGTGTTAGATTTTCCAAAACCCAACACCCGGTAATTAGTTCCTAGCAATTATTAATTGAACGAATACATGGCTAAGTTCCTAACCAAAATATTTAGCAGAAGCAAAATTACTCGATCTGAATCACACACATAAACAAATTTCTGCCCAATCAATAGTTCTTCATTAATAAATTAATCACAAAACTTACTTGGGATTATGTCCCGAGATAATGGCTCAACTGAGAAAATACAAAACTGATTTCCAGCCTCACTGCACTCTGTCGGGCCCAGCACATGCTCATTGAGAAGCCTCTCTCAATCTTGTGCTGCTATTGTGTCTTAGCCTCAACACTTAGTCTCAATTTATAACTTTCATAAGCTATGATTGACAACCAAAATTAGCTTGTCAAGTTAATTGAAGAAGAGTGACTTTACTTTAGTTAACTATCCTATCTTTAGCTTTCTCTACTTTAATTCAAGTACACGTCATAAATTTAGCTTGCTTTACGTGTACATCTCATGCATGTCACATGTAACACATTTGCATGTGTGCAACTCACTTGCACATTCCACATGTCACATGCAAGCTCCTAAAGAGGCAAATCAAGGTCCTTCTAGTCAAGACACAAGACTAAAAGTACCTTCCGAGCTACAAACTCAACATTCCCTTCTAGTGAGGGAGGTACTTCTGGAAGAACCTCCTCCACTTGGATTTGTCTCCAACACCACCACGTCATCCATTGTTGTAGTTGCTCCCTCTAAACTAGAAGACTTCCCTGTTACCTGCTGCGGAAGTTGATTTGAAGACTTGTTCCTTCCAACCATGCTCCTGCTCTTGAGTGTCTAACAATGTCATATCATACCAGCTGAGACTCCTGACAATACTTGAAGAATCACTCTTCCTCGCCACCTGTTCCCTCTCAGTAATTGACACTATTCTTGTATCCAAGATCTCCTCAGATATACCCACAGGGTGTCCCAACAACTGTGTGATTGCGCCTGTCTACTGCCAAGCACTACAGTTGCATCTGAGGTTGCTCCCTCTGAATATAGAAGCACCTTTCCATCTTGAAACAAAACTCTATATCCAACATCCTTTAAGGTTGATACTGAGAGCATGTGTACCATCAACCCTGAAACAAACAACATCCTTGTCACCCTTAGAAATCCTCTTGACTCTAGTTAGAATTTGAGACATTCAACCCCCTTCACTGCATGCATGTTACTGGTCCTACTAAACACATTGTAGTCTGAGCTTGTCTCTGAAATATTGTGGAGCACTGGCCTCATCCTTATCATGTGACTGGACGCTCTACTGTCCACTAGCCATAACCCACTATCCTCATACACAACCCTACTACAGTTAGAAGCACAGGCTACTGGAGAAAATTCCTTCTCATATTTCTTCATAAAGTCATCAATCTCAGTTGATGTTGATGTAGCCACTTGATCCTTCTTCTTCTTCTCAGATGGACACTGGCTCACATGGTGACCAATCTTGTGACACACAAAGCACTATACTTTGCTGATGTTCTTCACGGAAGTAGATCCCCCACTTCCCTTCACTTTACTTTTGCCCTTTATAGCAAGAGCAAAATTCTCCTCATCATCCTTACCATCATGTTGGTCTGCAGCGTTAGAATGTCTCGTTGTCTCTTCCTGTACGAAGTCATCTCACAATCTATCCCAACTGGGTAGATTCTCTAGTGCGACGATGCTATCAACAAAGACATTCCGTTTTAGAGGAAAACCACTCAAGGCTGATCTGACCAACTATTCACTATCAATAATTTCCCCCACTGCTGCCAAGTTATCTGAGTGATCTTGGTTAGGTATGATGCAATGTGTTAGTTTAAGATATCTTGGCGTTTCTCAGTTTCTACTTCAACACCATATTTCTGTTTTGGTTTATACTCTAGTACAAATAGGTGAAGGATGCCCATATCTCAAAGGCATACTTCTTCCCTGTCACATGAGGTATAACATGGGCTTTGATGGAGTCTAGGATTATTCTCTTGGCCTTTACGTTCTTCTTATTAAACTCAGCTAACAAAGTAGGATCTGTGGGAATTTGGACGATCTTCTCCACAATGTCAGACAACTCTTGCTCATATAATAGAACTATCCGCTCCTTCCATGGGCTTAAATTTCTTGTCCCATCCAACTTGTCTTCGTAACATAGCCTAATAGTCATCTCAACCCCACTGACCAATAGTAATTTTCACCTTTTTTTATTATTATTTTTAAATGGGCCCTTTTTTTCCTCTTTTTTGAATTGTCCCCCTTTTTTTCGACTCAAAAATTCCCTGAAAAAAAAGAAAATTCCTCTCGGCCCCTTAAATTGTGGTTTAGGTGGGGCATAGGGTCAGTTGAGGGTGAGTTTAGGGAAAGGGAGGATGAGGTTAAAAGGCCTCTTCCCCCTCTCTTTTACTCATTCTTGCATGTTTGGCTTGAGCTTGGAGAAGAGAGGAGACCTTGGAGAGGCCTTCGAGACTTTAGTGTTGTGAATTCAAAATTTTCAATCTTCCTTGTTCAGTGTACATTTGGTGGTGGACAGGCGGCCTATTTGGTAAACATTATTATTTGGTCATGTTGACAATTGCTAACTTGCTAGATAAGTTATTTGAATGTTTTATCTTCTAAATGTCTACTTTCTATTATATGCTTAAAATTTTGATACTTCTACCTTCTATTATCTGTGATATGCCTAAAAATTTGATGTCTGTTTGTAATTGCTAGAATCTAGATGGTTGATGCTCGAATAATTAATCATTGATGTACTATGGATGCCATATCTATCTTGATTTATGTACAAATATGCATGTTTTCATATCTTTTGTAACTAATTTGGTATTTTGGATGTGTTTTTTTTGGATATATATATATATATATATATATATATGCTACCGAGATGCTTTGCTTTTGAAGATTTTTGGAAAATCATGCTTTCGATGCTTCGCTCCCAAAAAAATGTCCCTTCTTTGCAACATTGCTCTCAACCAAAGCTTTGAGAGAAGATATAGTCTTTAGACTACAATAATTATTGAGCCAACCAACCAGGCTCTTGTCTTGAAGAAAAAATGAACATTCTCATCATGGGGGATAACAACAAAATGGTCCCCTTCAAACTTAGGAAGCTCCTCATAAAATTCTGGAGGAGACCTATTTAGGTATCTCGAGATATTCCAAATGTCCAATGCATGAAACAATACATGATAATCCCAAGGAGCGATATTTTGGCCATGTAAATCCAAAATACGATTTTGTACCTTTTCATAATGAAGTTGCTAAGGTGAGATGTCAAATGCATTCAAATGGTGCTTGTCTCACCTTGCAAGCACCAAGTCCTCAAAATTTTAAATGAACGGGGACTTCGTTCTTCGTGTGGAGTTGCCTGGATGGATAAATCTTTAAGGTTGAACTTTATCCACTACCATATTTTGAGAATGGACATTAAGCTCCTTGTATATATTGGTAAACGATATCAGTGTGAAATTGATCTCCATGAACTTTACTTGGGTAATCAAAGGTTTCAAAATCAAATTCTACAAACTTATGTTACCTTTTACGTGCTCAATGACAAGCTTGGGGTCTACAAAGACCTAGAGTTGTGATCAACATTTTTCTATGGCAATATTCATAACTAGTTATAAAACATTCCATTTAGCCAAATTGCTTGATCTTGCACCAATTATATTCTCGAAGCAAAGCTTATTGATATCTGTTACCCCTTGACCCTCAAGGGGTAACTACATTAGAGGCACCCCCATAATGCGTGTATGGTACTGATTTTTTCAAGGTTTCTTGCTCAGGCTCTCCATATGCAGACAATTTTTTTTCATTTTCTCCTCCAAATAAATGCTTGTGCAAGCTTAGATATGGTATATCAGACACTCCATGTTAGTTTTTGCCATTTGGTAGCATCGGATGTGCTCTAGCCATGGTGGAGAGGATAAGGCACATGAGTTCTAAAGAACTCAGAAACCGTTTGGTGAAATTCCACTCGGATTGTATTTTATTAAAATAAATAATATTTTTAATGGGGTTCCTAAAGTCTAAACCTAGGAAAATTAAAGTATTAATGGGTATTAATCAAAATATGGGTGAGAATGTTCTAGATAGCAGATCAAGTCAAGTTTTAATCTTAGCCGTTGATTAGAGACTTAATTTCGACCGTTGAAGTCTCAACGAGAAAAGTATAAGGAGGAGGCTTGGGGTTCATTCCAAAATACACAAAGAGTAGATAAGTCAGTTCGATATTCCTAGGGCAGGGTTGGCTAAGGAATTCGAACTAGTGAGGATCAGAGGTAGTATTGGAAGGAAATGATTTCCTGTTCCAGTGAATATACTTAAGAGAAGACAGTGAAGGATTAGAGAGGCAACGCAGTGCCAAGAAGGGGCAGTGCAACATCTGGAGGTGATTGACGCAGAACTACTGGGGGAATCGCAGAGATCAGTGTTAGGAATTACTGTGGGTAATTGACAGAAGAAATCTCGATTTCTCAGCAACATACGCAGCGACAAAAAGGGTGACGCAATCAGAGGGAGTCTCCATGCAGAAGCCATGCGGTGATACCGTGATTGTGTAGGCTCACGCAGAGACTACGTAGTGGGTCATCCGGAAGCTGGGGCCAGTGCAAAATCTCTAGATTTAGTGTGAGAAAATTCTCACTATCTTTCTATCAATTATCTTCTCTGAGTGGATTGCCATTTCTCTGGGGCATCCAGTTTGTATTCAGAAATTTACTGCCAATAATAAAAACCCTCAGATCTGCTGCACCAGTTTTCCCGCATTGGGTTTTTTCGGGGACTTTTGTCCAAAAACAAGTGTGTCAATGTGATTGTTCATGTGCTGGTGTTTCTCTTGCTTTTCTCATAATTTGTGAAGTCTGCAACTGAATTTATTTTGATATTTACTGAAGCATTGGTAGATAACTTATTATTGTAAATAAGTAGGAGAGATAAATCAATCACTGCAACATAATTTTCACATGGTATCGGAGCAAAGATTAGGCAAGATGGCAGTAATTTTGCAATATAGGGTGGTGGTGCCACATTGGCAACAAATCAATCTCCAAAAGATTCATGTAGTCCCTTGCAGAAATTACCAATAGAGAGAAATAGCATGGAGATCATAATATTTCAGAATTAGCTTCCAAGTTGGAAGAGGAATTTGCTTGTGTATCGAGTTCTGCATCAATGGAGGATTGGTACATTGATAGCGGGGCTTCAACTCATATGACTGGAAAACGAAAATATTTTTTGAGCTATCGGGAGGAACATATGAACTTCCAAATCACAATGGGTAACACGATGAAATGCAGCCTAGTAGGAAAGGGAACCATTACCTTCCAGACAGTAGCAGGAGATAGTCTTCGGGCCACTAACATACTACATGTGCCAGGTATGGGAATGAATTTGATTTCAGTATCTCAATTACAAGATAAAGGATATGATGTATACTTTATTGGTAATAAAGTATATGTCAAGCATCCTAAGTGGAAAAGGAGGGCCTAGATTGGAACTCAAAGCAACAGGTTATATAAGTTGCAGCTTGAGTCTCCTATGGCACTGATAAGCAATAATGTCAGTGGAGAGAAAGACTTGAATGAACTGTGGCATAGAAGGATGGGACACTTACATCATGGGGCATTAAGGATGCTCAAGGAAACTGTTACGGGGGTTTCAATGCTTATTACCAAGCATGATGTACATGCAGAGGCTGCATGCTAGACAAGTATCCCAAGCGGCTTATTCTAGAAGCAACAGTAGAGCTTAGAGTGTATTGGGTTTAATTCACTCAAATATCTGCGGTCCAATGTCTACAAGGGCCATCAGTGGTGTTGAGTATATTGTCACCTTCATAGATGACCATTCCAAGAAAACTTGGATTTATTTCTTAAAAACCAAGGATGAGGTCTTTGATCGGTTTAAGGAGTTTAAGGCTCTAGTAGAAAACTTGACAAGAAGGATGATCAAAATAATGCGCTTAGATAATGGTGGGGAATACATAGATAAAAACTTCACAGATTTCTACACAAGAGAAGGGATCATAAGAGAATGGACAACACCTTAAATTCTAGAGCAGAATGGAGTCGCAGAAAGGAAGAACATAACTGTTGTTGAAGCGACAAAGGTGATGTTATATGATCAGAATCTACCCAAGTTTTTATGGGCAGAAGCATGCAACACGATTGTATACATTCAGAACAGGACCCCTCACAGGGCTTTAGGAAAGAAGACGTCGGAGGGTGTTTTCACGGAAAAGAAGCCAGAAGTGAGTCACCTCAGGATATTTGGAAGTGTGGCTTATTGTCATATTCCAGATGAGAAGCGGAGCAAGTTAGAGAAGACAACTGAAGTTGGATATCTCGTGGGTTACAACGAGACTTCAAAGGCATACCGAATCTACATTCCAAGCAATAGGAAGATTGTAGTAAGGCGGGATGTAAAGTTCATGGAAGATAGAGCTTTTAAGAAATATCGAGAGATGCCTTTTCAAGAACAGGGTGAGGATGTTCCTCTTGTCCAACAATAGAGAACAAATCTAGAAAGAAGATAGGTATCTGGTTCGAGCACTGTAACCAGTACTAGCATCTCCTCAAGAGAAGAGGAACCAGGAGTGTCACAGCAAGTACAACAACTGGAAGAGGAACAAATGGAACATCCTACCACCAGTGGAAGGACTAGCGGAAAGGAAGAAAAAAATTGTTGTTGGAGAGGCAAAGGTGATGTTATATGATCATAATCTACCCAAGTTTTTATGGGCATAAGCATGCAGCATAACTGTATACATTTAGAACAGGACCCCTCACAGGGCTTTAGGAAAGAAGGCGTCGGAGGGTGTTTTCACGGAAAGGAAGCCAGAAGTGAGTCACGCCAGGATATTTGGAAGTGTGGCTTATCATCATATTCCAGAGGAGAAGCGGAGCAAGTTAGAGTAGACAGCTGAAGTTGGATATCTCATGGGTTACAACGAAACTTCAAAGGCATACTGAATCTACATTCCAAGTAGTAGGAAGATTGTAGTAAGGCGGGATGTAAAGTTCATGGAAGATAGAGCTTTCAAGAAATCTCGAGAGATGCCTTTTGAAGAACAGGGTGAGGATGTTCCTCTTGTCCAACAATAGGGAATAGATATAGCAAGAAGACAGGTATCTGGTTCGAGCACTGTAACCAGTACTAGCATCTCCTCAAGAGAAGAGGAACCAGGAGTGTCACAACAGGTACAACAACTGGAAGAGGAATAGATGGAACCTCCCACCACCAGTGGAAGGACTAGCTGAGAAGTACAATAGACTCTGAGGGACGCAGAAGAATTTGTTGGGGCTCCTAGAGTCGAGAAAAGGCAGCGTAGACAACCTGACAGGTACCAAGCATTGGTAGCTCAGGTCGAAGAACCCTCTAGTTTTCATGAAGTCGTACAACACCAAGTGTGGGTGGATGCCATGGTAGAAGAGTATAGTTCCATTATGACAAATGATGTCTGCGAAATTGTACCAAGACCAGCGAACATATCATTTGTGGGTTCAAGATGGATCTACAAGATCAAGTATGCTGCAGATGGCAGCATAGACAAGTATAAGGCTAGGTTCGTCGTGAAAGGATATGCGCAAAAGGAAGGAATAGACTATGAAGAAACCTTTGCCCCAGTAGCTCGATATACCTCTATCAGATCCATTATATCCCTTGTAGCACAGATGGGATGGGAGATTCACCAAATGGATATCAAGACAACGTTCTTAAATGGGGTGATAGAAGAAGAGGTATATATCGAACAATTGGAAGGTTTCGAAACACATAAAAAAGAGAACTCATGTGTGTAGATTGAAGAAAGCCTTGTATGGGCTGAAAAAAGCTCCCAGAGCTTGGTATAGTCGAATTGACAACTACTTACAACTGTTGGGATTCATCAAGAGCAATGCCGATCCCAATTTTTATTATCTGTTAGTAGAAGATGAGGCATTCATTCTGGTATTATGTGTGGATGATCTATTTTTGACAAATCATCCCGACTCATAGAGGATTGCAAGAAGAACTTGGAAACATAATTGGACATGAAGGATTTGGGGCTAATGCACTATTTTATGGGATTGGATGTTTGGCAGCAGGATGGTGAGATCTTCCTTGGCCAAGGTAGATATCCGACAAAAATCTAAAAAGTTCAGAATGCAGGATTGTCGACCTATGGCTACACCTATGATTACCAATTGGAAGAAAATAGATGCATCCAGAGACAAGGAAGTGGACCCCAAGGGCGAACAGTCAATTTTGGATTAAGATACACCAAGGGCGATGATATCAAATTGAGTGGATTCACTAATGCAGATTGGGCAGGAAGTTCAGTAGATAGGAAAAGTACCTCTGGGTATTGCTTCAGTATTGGATCTGGGATGACCTCCTGGTGCAGTAAGAAGCAGAAGTCTGTAGCACTGAGCTCGGTTGAAGCTGAGTATATGGAAGCTAGCACAGCAACATGTGAAGCTATATGGCTCAGGAAACTGCTTGTAAATCTATTCAAGAAGAGGATGGAAGCGACAAAAATCTTCTGTGATAATCAGAGTTGTATCAAGCTCTCTGAAAATCCAGTGTTTCATGATCGCTCCAAGCACATCGATATTTGGTGTCACTTTATCAGGGACTGTGTTCAGCGTGGGGCCGTACAGTTGGAGTATACTCCCACAGGAAATCAGGTAGCAGATGTACTCACCAAGGCTCTAGGAAGAACAAAGTTTGTTCAATTCCGAGAACAAATGGGTATGTTGGAAAATCCCTTTCAATAGCGTGATGCAACATTTGAGAGGGAGCTGTAGTACAAATGTAGCAAGGACAGTGGTAGTGTCATGGGCAACAATACAGTAGCAGCGACAGCACAGTGTTGGTGCCAACAACAGTACGGAAATGAGATGCTTCAGAAACAGAGCAACATGCAGTTGGACTTTGTTGCTAGAGCACTTTCCTTGCTAAGAGGGAGTGTTGGTTTTTGGTAGCATTGGATGTGCTCTAGCCATGAAAATTGGTGGAGAGGCTAAGGCACATGAGTTCTAAAGAACCCAGAAACCGTTTGGTGAAATTCCACATGGATTGTATATTGTTAAAATAATTAATATTTTTAATGGGGTTCCTAAGTCTAAACTTAGGAAAGTTAAAGTATTAATGGGTATTTATCAAAATATGGGTGAGAATGTTCTAGATAGCAGATCAAGTCAAGTTTTAATCTTAGCCGTTGATTAGAGACTTAATTTTGATCGTTGAAGTCTCAACGAGAAAAGTATAAGGAGGAGGCTTGGGGTTCATTCCACAATACACAGAGAGTTGATCAGTCAGTTCGATATTCCTAGGGTAGGGTTGGCTAAGGAATTTGAACCAGTGATCAAGTAGTGAGGATTAGAGGTAGTATTGGAAGGAAGTGATTTCTTGTTCCAGTGAATATACTTAAGAGAAGACAGTGAAGAATTAGAGAGGCAACGCAGTGCCAAGGAGGGGGCAGTGCAGCAGCTGGAGGTGATTGACGCAGAATTGCTGGGGGAATCACAGAGATCAATGTCAGTAATTACTGTGGGTAATTGACAGAAGAAATCTCGATTTCTCAGCAACAGACGCAACAACAGCAAGGGTGACGCAGTCAGAGGGAGTCTCCATGTAGAAGCCATGCGGTGACTGCGTAGGCTCACGCAGAGACTGCGCAGTGGGTCATCTAAAAGCTGGGGCCATTGCAAAATCTCAAGATTTAGTGGGAGAAAATTCTCACTATCTTTCTATTAGTTATCTTCTCTGAGTGGATTTCCAATTCTCTGGGGCATCTAGTTTGTATTTAGAAATATACTGCCAATAATAAAAACCCTCAGATCTGTTGCATTGGTTTTCCTGCATTGGGTTTTTTCGGGGACTTTTGTCCAAAAACAAGTGTGTCAATGTGATTGCTCATGTGTTGGTGTTTCTCTTGCTTTTCTCATAATTGGTGAAGTGTGCAGCGGAATTTATATTGATATTTACTGGAGCATTGGTAGATAACTTATTATTTTAATTAAGTAAGAGAGATAAATCAATCACTGCAACATAATTTTCACACTCCACCCCCACATTGCAGTTTATGGATGCACTTATGGGTGGTATAGTTTGATATTTCATGCATTGGTTGTCTTTCTTGGTTTTGGTGTTATAACTTGTCTGATCTTGCTTTGAAATTGGTAAACTCTAATGAAATTACATAGTGCTTCATAACATATTGTTTTATTCTTTGCCTCGTTATACCATGTAGGACATTGTTTTCTTTTAAAAGTGTTGTCATTTCTTGGGTCAACTTGTACTATTGGGAAACTAGTTAAAAGAACATTTTACACATCCCTAACCAAATTGACACCTTTCGTTGAACCCCTTCATAACATATTGGGAAACTAGTTAAAAGAACATTTTACACATCCCTAACCAAATTGACACCTTTCGTTGAACCCCTTCATTCCATTCCAACAACAAAAAGGACTTAACCCTTTCATGTTTGACTTGTCAAATATTAAAAAAAAGTTTAGATGAAGAAAATTGTATGTCGTTTAAGCTAAATTGGCTACGAGATTGGAGGATATAAAAAATTAAAGCTAGAAAAGTAAAGTTGAGCAAATGCCATCTCACCTCGAGGCCATTGCCCCTAGTCCCTAGGTTGTCTATGAATATTTAAAGAAAAGGGACTTGTTCAATGAAACAAACACTTAAGAAAAAGGCAAAAAGGTAGAAAAAAACATTGTCGAGCAAAGTTAGCTCAATGCTCAATGCCCTCTTTAAAGGCTTATATATATAAAATGCCTAGCTCATGAACACTGGATGATCATAAATCACATCACCTATTTTTTACGTAGGGACTTTGAAAACACACTTTGTCCTGAGACTTGACACACTTATAAGGGTTAAATACTGTTCTCCCATGGTAATGCTTAGGCAAATTATGAAACTAACCTCTGTTATGTTCTGTTTAATGAAATCACCAAGGGTATGCCACCTAATAGCACATCAAGAATTTGGACTTACCACGCCAAGTGAGTGCCTTGCATTGTGATTTGTGTACTTGTTTTGGATCATATCTATTGACATTGGGATTGTGCCATTTTCTTGGAATGTGTCATTGCATTGGGGCTAGTGACAATGTATTAGGCAATGATGAGGATGCCACATGGACCACACAAACAAGGACTCCTTGCCTAATTGGATGCATTGCTCACACATTGGCATGGTTATTCTCCATTGGACCACACATGGGGGTTTATCGAGACATTGGAGGACTTCTAAGAGATTGTTGTAGGTGGTTATGGTGGTTATGGGTTTGTTATTTTGGTTGCATGATGACTTGGCATTAATCACAATGTCTTATTTTGAGGAATTCCCTAGATGAGGAGCCTTATGTGCCATGCCATATTGGATACTTTGATGGGATATCCCACACGTGTGAGTGATGTCACAATTCTAGGATATAGTTATTGCTTGATTTTTCCACTTCTTCATTTGTGGGAGTTTGTTAGGGGGGAACTTTGATCCTTGGGCTCTTGGTTGACTCCTTCAATTATTTCATGGATTTGACTACATTTGGAGGGGTGCACCCTTCCTAGCTCCTTTGGACCACATATGTGGCCGTAGTTAGTTGCATTTTGGAATTTTTTGAGGAGCGCTCTTGTATTGGAGATAGTGGAGGGTCATTTGTGCCCAATTATTGTATTATTCCTATTATTTTGACTTGGGCCACTTGAATTTGCCCACTATTTGAGTTAAGCACATTGTATTACATCTTTCTTTGTGGAGGTTCTCCATCTATATAAGGAAGAGACCTCTCTCATTTTTATTTGTTGGAGATTAATGAGAAAACTTGCTTGAAAAGTTATTGAGCATCTAATATTGTCGAAGTGATTTTTGGATTGTTTGCCGATGGACGAACCTACATCAAGGCCAAAGAGAGGCAACATGCTTCACAATGCTAAGTATAGATCTCTTACCTTCACCTTAGACCATTAGAGTTTTTGTATCATTGCATTAAGGTAGGATTTCTAGTGGCTCTTCCCTTGTGCCTTGACCATTCTTTAAGATCACCTTGTTGTACTTGAAGAGGATTCTTCATGGACCAATCCCCCCATCCATCCCTTTAGAAGACCTAGTAACCTTGGATAGCATTTGAGGGGCAATCCTGCCATCAACACTATCTCATCTAAAGCCCTAGAATTCACATGGATCTTTGCTTAGAGATTCCATAGTCCACATGGCATTGGTCTATCATTCTTCTTCAATAAAAACCCAAAAAATTCATCATCATTTTCCTTTTTTTAATTTGTTTTACAACCTAGGGGTTTTAGTGATTAATCTTTAAGCTAGGTGGCTAGATCTAATGTGTGGCATTGCTATATCTTCACTTATATATTCTTTATGCAAATGAGAATTTTCAAGGTTATCATTCAAGGGTAGCATAACTAGGGTTTTATATGAGTTCATTGTAAATCTTTGGATCTAACCTAGAAATATTTTACAACCCTAGAAGTTCAATTCATATTTACAATAAATTGGTAATGCTTGGAAATATAGGCCTGATTTTGCTCACATACCCACATATATGGGTTTCATGCTAGTGTTATTTTCAACTCTTCTCTGTAGTGCCTTATTATGTAGAGGTTCTAAGACAACGTTGAGGCTTACTTGTGTTGAATTCTTTCTTATTTTTAGATCTTGGTAATTATTGCCTTATGACTAATAATTATACACTTGAAAAATTCTCAACCTTAATTTCGTTTTTATGATTGAGTAAACATTATTAGATTGATATAAGATATATGAGATATTTTATTGATATCTGATTACAATTGAGGGCCCTGATATATATACATAGTCGGGGTGTCTTTTCATTAATAGACATGTCTTTTCAATAAGACATGTTTTTTTCTTTTCTTTATTATTAATTAATTATCGATTATTTATATTTATATTATATATTATATTATATTATATATAGTATATAAATATATATTGTTGTACATAATATAATATATATTATACATATATATATAAAACATCAACAACTTGTGGGTCATTAGTCCTATTAAGGTGAAACGATTATGCAAATGCTTGAACATTTTACTTATGACCAACAACTCGCACTTTGGATCATTTATTTTCTAACTTTTGAACCTGATGTCCAAGGCGTTACAATCATAACTTTAGACTGGAATCATTTACAACATGGTGGATATCTCTTGAGGCATGATAACACTCGCTTAAATATATACGATCTCTGGTCAATCTTTCGAGTATTAGTAACAAAAACTTGCAAGTCTGCATAATAACTCATGTTTGATCTTGAATAAGTTAAATTGTGGGCAGTGTTTGGGCACTCGACACATTTGAAATATGCTTTTTATTGAAGCAATGTAAAGATAACCCAATGATCTCATGAACAACACAAAACATCGCTCTAGGTTTGCTCTCTTTTTTTGAGGGTTTCATTATTGGAATCTCAAGGTGAAATTGAGAAGGTAACTCTAGCAAAAACAAAATTTATCATATGGATTTTATAAAGTGATGGGTGGACAAAGACTAGTGTCATTGTTGAAGCTTATAGTATCTTTGGATGGACTTCTACACAGGGTTGGTGTCTTAGCATGTGGAAGATGATTTATTGCCTCTCTAGGGGCTTGCTTGGTGGAATGAGTGATTTATGTCATCTTTCCCAAGTCTAACTTAGGAAAAGTACAATAATTAACGTCAATTAATTATTGTGGACTATTAAGTCATTTTCTAAGGATAAATAATTTAATTATTTAAATGGCTTATAAATGATCTCAACCATTGATCTCCAAGATCATTGAGAAGGGAGATTTGGGTTAGAGATCTGGGCTTAATGAAGAATATAAAAAGAAGCTTAAGGAAGAGGTGAAGATATAGGAGAGGAGACACAACAAGAGAAAGCGATTTTCTCTAGAGTGAGTGGTTTAGTAGACTGAAGCGAAGTGGGGGAAGAGTACAGGAGCATTCGATGGCGTATCCAACAGGCCAAATTGTTGGAGATTGCCAGGTCGAGTTGCTGAAGAGAGAGGGAGGTTGATTTGATTGGAGAAGCCAATTTGCCAAGGCCAAATTTCTTGAGGCGTAGTGGTAGCTCGAAGGGAAGGCACAACGTCAATCTATTGGCAAATTGTTGGGCCGCAATTCTCCAGGTTAACTTCCTTGAAAGGCTGATTTCTAAGAGGCCGAATTCATCTAGTGGGGGCCAAGTTACAAGTTCTAGTAAATGTATTTTTCCTTGTAATTCTCTGTGGGTCGAAAACCCTGATTTTCCAAATTAATGAATGACAAAGAATTGTTGTGGGTATTTATCTATTGTAATATGTGATTGATCTCTCCTAATTTTTATTTTCCACTACATATAATTTCTAGAAGTTAAAATACCCATGATTTTATTTTTTGGCAATTCAGAATTTATTTGGTTATTTAAATAAATTACCGGGAGAAAATAAATTTGGGTTGGTATTAGGGGATTTAACATGGTATTCGAGCTTTCTAGATAACTCTGAGAGAGAGATCCAAGATTAGTAGGGCTTTTAGTAGTGAGTTTCTTCTTACGACAACATAATTATTTTTAGATTTTGTAGCTGGGGTTTTGTGGCCAAGGTTGATTTGTGAAGATGACATCACTGAGTAGTTTGCGATATGAAGATAGGTTGGATGGAATTGCTAACTTAAGTCCATTGTTTAAAAAATGGTCGATTCGACTCTGACTCGGCGGAGTCAGATTGAGCCAATGCCTGGCCGGGTTAGCTAGGTGGCCGAAACGGAACGATTGACTGGGTTGTTACCGAGCCAGTAATTGACTTGGTCGATTCGGTAACAACTCGGCCAACTCGGTAAAGACTCGTCCGACTTGGTAATGACTCGGCCGGCTTGGTAATGACTCGGCCGGCTTGGTAACAACTCGTTTGGCTCGGCTCTTTGACAAGAATCCTGAAGCACATGTGTCAAAAGTTGTTCCGCCTCCTACATATCAATGGTTGGGTTGTTTATTGCATATTTATAGCCCTAAAGTAATCCATCACTGTGAGAAATTTTTGAAAATTAGAAGGCTGAAGTATGGTTATCCTAGTGGCATGAATTAGAAAACTGAAACAATGCATTGAGCCATACAATGTTTTTAAAACGACAAACGTTCTGGCAATGGACTAATAAATACATATTTACCTCTGATCGTTCTGGAGCTTGACCAAAATTAAATCAAGGGTTTTGAGACTTCATTAAGGGAGATGAAGAACCTAGGAATGATGCACTACTTCTTAGGGTTGGAGCTCTGGCAAAAGCCAGGAGAAATTTTCCTATCGCAAGGAAAATATGTTGTGAAGATATTGTAAAGGTTTGGGATGGTGAACTGCAAGCTCGTGACTACCTCGATGGAGCTTAACTTTAAGAAGTTATGCAATAGTGCTGCCGGACCTAAATTGGGAAATGCTTCTGAGTATCGTCAACTCATAGGATCACTAATGTTTTTGGTGAACTCCCGTCCAGATATATGTTTTGCAGTTAATATGGTTGAGCCTCATCACATACACTGGATCGGTGCCAAGAATCTTTTGAGATATATTTGGGGTACAATCACTCGTGGATTGAGACACACTGCCGAAGATGTGAGGCTACATGGTTATTCTGATGTTGATTGGGCTGGCAGTGTGGTGGATCGCAAGAGCACTTCTGGGTGCTGTTTCGTGTTGGGTTTTGCTTCGATATCCTGGATGAGCAGGAAGCAAAAGTCGGTTGCTTTGAGCACCACTGAGGCCGAATACATAGCTGCAAGTATGGCCTCCTGTGAAGCTGTCTGGTTGAGGAAGCTCTTTAGTGAGCTGTTTGGATACATGCTAGATACCACCGTGATCCTCTGCGACAACCAGAGTGGGATTTGATTATCAGAGAATCCCGTATTTCATGATCGCTCCAAGCACATGGACATCAGGTACCACTTTATCCGGGATATGGTACAACGAGGAGCAATAAGGCTCCATCACATTGGGACTGATGAGCAGGTCGCCGATATTTTGACAAAGCCCCTAGGAAAGGTCAAATTCTTGACTTTCCGAGGACTAAGAGTCGTGGAGAGACCCTCACTTAAGGGTCTTGTATGATATGGATATTGAGCTCTGGGAGCTTTAGGGGGGCTTGGGGTACTTCTTGGAGCGATGAGAAACCATAGGGTGAGTGGTTCGGCCTTCCCCTAGTGGTTTGCTATGTAGGCAGGATGAGTGGTTCATCCTTCTCCTGCTGAGACACAATCATAGGGTGAGTGGTCCAACCTTCTGGTAGTGATCTGTTGTCTATAAGGTGAGTCGTTCAACCTTCCCCTGTGATACCCCATGGCGACATGTAGGCAGGATGAGTGGTTCATCCTTCTCCTGTTGAGACATCCTACCCATGCAGTTTAGGACTCATGGGAAGTACCTCTCATCTGGCCAATGAGTAGGGAAATGAGGATAGGGACCATAGTACTACCGATGGGCGTATTGTGTACTACTGTACTCCCTATGCTAGGATGATATTGATCTGGGATCTATTGGAACTGACTTCGGGTCAATAAGAGTGGTATGAGACACTCTCTTTTATCTGGGACTGACTTCGGGTTAGTAGAGAATGGTATGATACATTCTCGATCACTTCTTCTTCATGGTTCAACAAAGCAGAGCAGTGCATTGTTGATAGAGATAGTACGTCTGACAAATGGATTAGCAGATGGAGTTCTCCCTAGTTGAGAGGGAGTGCTAAAATTGGAAACTAGGGCCCAACTCCATATGGGTCACCTTATTTATGACAACTGATATTTTTCTTGGATTCCTCTCTCTGAGAGGTGTAGGATTGATCTAAAGATCATTCGATTCCGACATGTATTTATGGAGATATGAATTTATTTGTATTATGGACAATTTGTCAAGGTCGGCCAGCAAGCAAAACAAACACTTTTACCCCCAGCTCATCCTCAACGTTCCATTTAAATAGAGGAGACCTCAAGTCATTTTAGAAGATATCATCTCAAGATCTCTCTCTCCACTTGTTTGGGTATGTCTTCTCACAAGGAGGACGTGGTGGAAAGAAAGATCTGATACCCTAGCCGCAACAAAAGAAGGAGCCCTAGCCACAGCGAGAAGAGGCAATTTAACGTGGGTGAAATAAGGTTGTTTTGAAGCCATTTCAGGAAGACTCAAGGGTTGGAAGGAGGCTGAATATCTTGCTAGAAGGTTGAGAAAGGGAGCTGTTTGAGGGCTCGTAGAGGGTGAAACAATCCTCCGAAAAGGCTGCCGCATGCCTGTTCTAAGGGTTGTAGGATGCCATTGTAATGAGAGGAGGGCAGAGCCATTGTTAAGGGCTAGAAGGCTGCCCAGAATTATAGCGAATGGGACAACCTTCCCTTGGAGGACAACCACATTAATTAAAGGCAAATCTGGGCAGATTTTGGGGCTGATAGGAGACTGTGTTTTGTGCCCTAATCAGGCCTAGACTTGTTGAGCTAGGCCGCAGGCCATAACACACAGCTGGAGGTTGTGTTAAGGTTGTCAAGGGTGGACAACAACTTTAGAAAGAAGCGTGGCAGAGAGAAGGGTCTCCAAGGTAAACCATAATCCTAAAAGGTCTTGTCTCCTGACTGTGTGGTGGAACCAAGGCTACAGGACATGCCCTAACCAGTAATGCAGCAAACGACAGTGCCAACATGTTGCAACAGTGTTTTGTGAAGGGCTACTAGATTGATGATCTCTTTAAGGGTATGCCACAACACTCTTAGGGACTGTTTGAAGACTGTTATAAGAGTTTAGGGTTGCATCAAGTGCCCTAACTAGAATAATAATCATTAGCGGAATGAAATCAGTATTATGAGCAACATTTGGGCTGATTGAGCTAACTGTTGGAGGCTGAAGTTGACTGGGCTTGACCAAGCCACTTAGAGAAATATTTCCATCCAGTTTGACCAGCATTGACTTCTCTAGTCAAGGCTTTACTATTGCTGTCATAAAATATCAGATTTGTACTATCTCTATCTCTCTGCTGAACTATTGAAGAATATAAGAAGAATTGATCAAGGGTTTCCCCACATTAGGGTTTTTCCTTGGCTGGTGCCACATCTTGTGTCCTCTTGTCTTCTATTGTTTATGTTTATGTTCTATCTGCATTTTACTATCATGCTGATGTGATTGCTAATCTGGATATTGATATTGGGCTAATAAGAAAATTGAAGTAAATTGCTCTTAAGCATAGGACATACCAAAAATTAACACTTACACTCTCTCTTAAAAGCATAAGTTACAAAGACGTGTACCTCCTTAATGGAATGAGTTCCATTTCATAAATGGGCATGAGTTACACTCCTCTTAGCATGCAAGTTGCTTCTCCTTTATGTCATGGATTCGTTGCTCCTCCTATATATATGTGCCTTATTCTTTCTCCCCTCACTACTTGTGCATTGTGAAAGAAGAATTCAAATTTGAGAAAGAGTTGAAGAAGATTGTGAGAGCGAGACATGGAAAGTAAGAGCAGAACTTGGTGAGCCAAGGTTGATTCAGTGTTTCATTGTTGATTCAGCTGAAGGGAAGGTTGATTCGGTGTGTGCATCTCATGCTGCTCTCAATGATCTTCATGTTACAGCTTGTTGGAAAATCTGGAGACTTGCATATTATAACTTATTTTCCTTAGTTTGATAATTACTTGTGATGTTATATGTTCTTTTATTACTAATTTAATTATGTTCATCAAGCAATTACCAAAACAAGAAGATCACAAAGAGACAAAGTACACAAGATATAGGCTCCAAGCTAGGGCAAAACCCCTCTAAGGGGAAAACCCAAAAAATGCTTCTCTTTTTTAGAATTTGCTTACAAAAGAGACTTCCAAGACCCAAAGATCCAAGCCAACAAACCCTCCAAGACCCATGTTAGCCCCCAACTTCCAGTACTTCGATACTGCTACATTGCTATTGCAACTTCGACCCCAGCTATAAAATTTCGGCCCTGCAACTTCAACCCCTTGCAATTACTTTTAGAATTTCGGTTTCTTGTAGCCCGTAGCTTCACAAACCCTAGCGAGATAGATAGAGAAATATAACCTTTGACAAACTTCGACTTCTGCTCCTCTTCTTCGTCCTCTAGCTACTCTTCTTCATCTTTGCTATTGCAGATCGAATTTGCTTGAGTGAGTGTCCAACTGTGGTTGATCTCCCTTCTATTTATAGCCTTTCTTGAGGGTCGAATAACCCTTTGTTAGGTCGACTTGTCCTGCTCTTGGGCTTATCCATGACTTCTACATGATAAAATAAATATTTTTCTTCATTACAATGAGTATGAATGAGACTTTGACACATGACCAATATTATTCTTTATCCTAGAAAGACATAGAAGACCTAAAAGCAAGAAGACCTAAAAGCACAAAGAACATGCTTTTGACTTGAACTTGAGTATGAAAGCCATACTCCAAAATAAAAATATAATTTCTCTTTCTTTATAAAGAATATACAATGTCATGATAACAATTACATCATAATGAAGACCGAACCTAGTTACAATTTTCAACACAACTTGTTCAGATTTGGGTGAACTTAGTCATTCTCATGATTTCTCATTGTACTCTGTATCTTTGCTGAACAATTGATTTCTAATAGAAGAAGACTTTGGTTGGGGTTTACCCTTGTGGGTTTTGCCCCTGTCATTGGACCTAAATTCTTCGTGTCTCATTTTGTTCTTGGTTGTCCTCTATTGTGCATTTGATTTATGTTCTATCTACAATTGATTATCTAATATTGTAGCTTAAAAAAGTTTTGTAGTAAGTGATTGTTACACCATAGAACATAAAAAATTTCAACATGACTTAGGTGGTATCATGGAGATGAATGAAGTGTTGTTTGTATTGGGGTTGGAGAATTATCTCCTTTAAGTTTCGGCCATAGAGATAGAAGACTAGAAGTTAGCTTCATGGAGGCGAAGTGGTTGTTGGATTGAAAGAAACTGATCCTAGCAAGAAGCGAGTAATTGGGAGGACGAAGAAGAATCTCTATATGTTGAGAGGACAACCCGTGAAGGCTCTCATACATGAGAGTGACAACTAGAGTGAGATTTGACACAGGAGGATGGGACACCCACATCGAAGGGTTTTTCCTATGTTAAGGAAATGGTTACATGTTATCTAGAGATCAGAGTGGAGCAGGATGGAGTGTGCAAAGGGTATGCACTTGGCAAGTAGGCCAAGGCCTCGTTTCCTCACAATGAGACTGGGTCTAAGGGAGTGCTAGACTTGTTGCACTCAGACATTTGTGGTCCTATGTCTGTGGAGTCAATCACAGGGTCTTTTTACTTTGTGACATTCATAGATGATTTTTCCAACAAGATTTGGATCTACTTCTAGAAGACCAAGTTTAAAGTCTTTGATCGGTTTCAAGAGTTCAAAGCTCTTGTGGAGAACTAGACCGAGAAGAAGATTAAGGTGCTGAGATCAAATAATGGGGGCGAGTATACCTCTAACGAGTTCCAGGATTTGTGTAGGGCAACAAGAATTAAGGAGGAGTTCATGGTACCCTACAACCCTTAGAAGAATAGGGTTGTTGAGAGGAAGAATGGGACCATAATGGAGGTAGCGAGAGCAATGATCTATGACCAAGAATTGCATATGTTTTTGTGAGCAAAATTTTGCAATATAATTGTATATGTGTAGAATAGGAGTGCGCACAAGATATTGGGTGACATGACTCAGGAGTAGATGTTTACAGGGGTGAAATTGGATGTCAGCCATTTGCGCATCTTTGGTAGTCCACAGTATGTCCACGTTCTCACGGAAAAGAGGATTAAGTTGGAGCCCCTAATAGAGAAGGGGATATTTGTGGGCTACTGTGATTTCTCAAAGGCCTACCGAGTCTACATTCCAAGATAGAGGAAAGTAATAATCAGTTGGGATGTTTGTTTTCACAAGGGCAGGACCTTTACAAGGTCTCATGAGAGAGAGCTAATAGGAGTACAGGATCGGGAGCGAGAGGCACCTAATGCTGAGAATGGACCAACGACAGGGACATAACCTATAGATCTGGAGGAGGAGCGAGATGTTCCTTTGAGCTCTACTAGGAGGAGGCCGAGATGGGCCTGATAGACCTTGAGGGACACTAAGGGGCATGTGGAGGCTCCTAGCAGCACTTTTAGATAGCGCATTCCACCAACATTATTTTCTAGTTATTTGGCCTTGTTAAGCAGCGTTAGTGAGTCCGAGCCTTCCACTTTTGAGGAGGTTGTGTTGGAAATATGGTAGCCATGGTCGGTATTTTCATCATGAAGAAATTGAAAAATTTGAATTTTTATTTTGCCTCCTCAAATTGATCAAGTTGGTCTCCTATTATTAAAGTCAGTTGGTTCCCTTAGAGGCACTGTTAAATTTGGACAACTAGGTCCAAACTCCATGTTCTGATGCTCAGATTAAGAGGCTAATATTTTTGTTGGATTCCTCTTTCTGAGAGGTGTAAAATCCATATAAAAATAGTCTTAATCCGATGAGCAGAACTTATATTTTGAATTTATTATTCTTAATAAATTATATGTGCAAAGGTCAGCCAGTTTTGTAATGTAGGCTCACATGCCCAACAGATGTGTCACACACCCTCATTGATGGATATATATATACAGGAAAAGTTGGAGAGAATTTGAACACAACATAACTCACATCTTCCTCTCTCATCCTAAAAAGTACGAGCTACCTGGAGGACGAATTTCAGCCACACGTGGGAAGGACGAAGAGGATTTTTCTGCTGCTAGGGTTTCTGCTGCTAGGGTTTCGCAGAAGTTTGACCAGCATTGACTTTGGTCAACGCTTGGTCCAAACAAGCTGAAAACTTGTGGGAGGTTTGATTTTTGAAGGCCATACTACCTGGCACAAAAATCGAGGTCAAAGGGTTGACCGTTTTGCTGCTGCATTGACTTTTAGCTTGCTGCCCCTGCGTTGACTTTTCAGGACAACGTTGACTTTTGTAGAACTGACTTGGGTTGACTCATCTACTGGTTGGAGGGTTGTTGTGACACATGCTGGGCTGGCTGACCAAAGGAGACTTTGCTGGTTGAAGCATCCTGTTGACCGCCGAAACAAACACATACATTTTTCTTGTTTCTGATTTGTCTTCTGTAAGATCTGCTTATATGTTCTATCTGCATTTTGCTTATCTACTTGTATGATTGCTGTGAGAAAAGTGAAATTGCTCTTAGCATAGAACATCTACAAAACTTTACATGGTATCAGAGCTGAGGTGAAGACAAACTCTATCTATAGCAATCATCATCGAAGGAAATGGATTCCTCTAAGCTTGAATTCAGGGAGAATGACAAGCTGACTGGAAGTGATGACTTCCATGCTTGGAAGATGTTATTAGATCTCAAATTAGAAGATCATGATCTCCTAGATCATGTGACAGGGAAGATTCAAGAACCTCCATCAAATGCCTCTGCTGCTGTTAAACACAAGTATAAGAAGGGAGAAATCAGAGCAAAACTGCTGATCAGGGAATCCATAAATAAGAGTCTGGTTGCCTACATATCTGAACTAGGCACATCCAAGGAGATGTATGACAAACTGATACTTATGTTCCGAGTAAACAATGTGAACCAAGTGCTATTCCTCAAGAACAAGTTGAAGAATATGAAGAAGGGCCGAGACGAGTCTATTCAAACTTTCTTTATGAAGTTGACCGAAACCAGGAACAATCTGCTAGCTATTGGGGAGACAATAGCTGATCGTGAGATGGTTCTCACCGCACTTGGAGGACTTCCATATGAATGGCAAGTATTCACAACTACCATTCTCAACAATAATACCATCCCTAACTTTGATGAGCTTCTGTCTAGATGTATGCAAGAAGAAACAAGGATGAAGGAATTTGATAATGAAAGAAATGCTGCCTATGTTGCTCATTCCCGAAAGAAGAACTCTGGTGGTTCCAAGGACAAAGGAAGGACTAAGACTCAAAAGAAGAAGGGTAAATGTTTCACCTGCCATAGGACTGGACACTATGCTAGAGAATGCCCCTTCCAAAAGAATTCTCCCGATAGTGACGACAACAACAACAACCGAAGGAATGGGAATCAAAGAAATG
Organism: Pinus tabuliformis; assembly: GCA_031772625.1. Lineage (NCBI taxonomy): Eukaryota > Viridiplantae > Streptophyta > Pinopsida > Pinales > Pinaceae > Pinus > Pinus tabuliformis. The sequence goes on from CM062813.1 coordinate 294,421,506, forward strand.
ACAAATCCAAAGGAAAGAGGAAGGCTCACTTTGAAGGAAACCATCCACCTTCTAAAAGGACCAGAAATACCAGGTATGAGGAGTCTAATGTTGTTGATAAAGGAAATGAGTATATTCTAATATCTGCTCTCTCAGCTGCATCTCCGCCCGACACTATGGATGTCTGGCTAATCGATAGTGGTGCCTCAAGACACATCACCGGATTCAAGGAAGCACTTTCTGACATGGTTGAAAGGGATACTAATCTGGATATTATCCTTGGGGATAATGCCACTTATCCTGTGAAAGGGACCGGGACTGTGACCCTCCACTTGTCTCAAGGACAAGTCCTCCATCTACAAGATGTACTCTATGTACCCAAATTGAAGAAGAACCTTGTGTCTGTATCTGCCATGGAAGACAAAGGATTCAATGTAACTTTCTCTGATGGAAAGGTACTCATGTGGAAGAAGAGCTTCAAGGAAGCTATCTCAATTGGTTTTAGAGTTGGTACACTCTACCAGGTTGGAGGGAGTCCGTTGGGAGCTATGACTTGTGATACTATCCGTCAAACCGAACTATGGCACCGAAGATTTGGACACCTTCATTACAAGGCTCTTCCCGAAGCAAGGAAGGTGGTGACAGGGATGCCTGATTTTGGAAATAATCATAAAGGTGTATGTAAGGGCTGTGCTGAAGGAAAACATACAAGGGGACCTTTCCCCTCAAGTGTCACAAAGACATCTGAGATATTGCAACTGGTCCATTCTGATCTTTCCGGTATGTTCCCTGTAACATCCCTGGGGGGATGTTCTTACTATATGACATTTACTGATGACTTCTCTCGCAAAACCTGGATATACTTCTTGAAGAAGAAGGATGAGGCTTTCATGTGGTTCCGTACCTTCAAAGCCTTGGTGGAAAATATGACCGGAAAGAAGATCAAGATTTTGAGGACTGACAATGGCACTGAATATGAGTCAAATGAGTTCAAAGACTTTTGCAGAGAAGCTGGCATTAAGAGGGAGACTACCACTGCATATACTCCTGAGCAGAATGGTGTTGCTGAACGCAAGAATAGGACTATTGTGGAAGCTGCCCGTGCCATGCTATGTGACCAGGGTCTTCCAAAGTTTCTGTGGGGAGAAGCTGCAAATACTGCTGTGTACATTCAAAACCGATGCCCTCATTCCGCTTTGGACTCCAAAACTCCCGAAGAGGTTTTCTCTGGTAAGAAACCTGATGTCTCACATTTTAGAATTTTTGGATGTCCTGTCTATTTTCATGTGCCGAAAGAAAAGAGAAGTAAGCTAGATGCTACTGGGAAGAAAGGAATGTTTGTGGGCTACAGTGAGACTTCTAAGGCATATAGAGTCTATGTACCTGGTCAAAGGGAAGTAGAGATAAGCCATGATGTCACTTTTGACGAAGATGCTTCCCTGAAGAAAGTAGTAGATCTTCCTAGATCTGAAGAAAACCATGAAGAAAGACCTGGAGATCTGGAAGAACCCCAGGATGAGACTATGCCTGATGTTGAAGGGCCAATGGACCCTATTGATCCTTCCCCTTCTCTAGGAAAGAGGCCATCATGGCTCAGGGACACCCTCGAAGATGCTGAGGGTCATGCTGCCCCAAGGGGAACATTCCGAGAAAGCAAGAAGCCATGTAGATACCAAGGGTATCTAGCTGCCATGAGTACTATTATACAATCTGAACCTGGATCTTTTGAAGAAGCCATTAAGCATCAAGTCTGGAAGGATGCTATGCATGAAGAATATGAGGCTATTATGAAGAATGATGTCTGGGATGTGGTCCCGAGACCGAAGGACAAATCTGTTGTCACCGCTAAATGGCTCTACAAGATTAAACATGGATCTGATGGGAGTGCTGAAAAGTTTAAGGCAAGATTTGTTGCCCGTGGCTTCTCTCAAAAGGAAGGAATTGACTATGACGATATATTTGCACCTGTGGCTCGATATACCACCATCCGATCCATCATAGCCCTTGCTGCTACGCAAGGATGGAGTCTTCATCAGATGGATGTCAAGACCGCTTTTCTGCATGGTGCAATAAAGGAAGAGGTGTATGTAGAACAACCTCTGGGATTTGAAGTTCAAGATCGAGACACTTATGTCTGCAGGTTGAAGAAAGCCCTCTATGGGTTAAAGCAAGCACCCAGAGCTTGGTATGAGAGGATGGATAGTTACTTGATGAAGCTGGGCTTCACTCGAAGCAATGCTGATCCAAACCTTTACTTTAAGGTTGAGGAAGGAAAGCCTCTCATTCTAGTGCTGTATGTGGACGACCTCTTCCTGACAGGTGATGACCCTCTCATTCATCAATGTAAGAGGGAGCTTGCTGCTGAGTTCGAGATGAAAGACCTAGGACTGATGCACTATTTCCTAGGCCTGGAGGTCTGGCAGAGACCTGGAGAGATTTTCCTTTCTTAAGGAAAGCATATTGTGAAGCTTCTGGAAAGATTTGGGATGGTGGACTGTAAGTCCGTGTCGACACCAATGGAACTCAACTTTAAGAAGTTGAGTGGCAGCGCTGCAGGGCCTATCTTGGCCAATCCTACTGAGTATCGTCAACTCATAGGAGCTTTGATGTTCTTAGTGAACACCCGTCCGGACATATGTTTTGCAGTGAATACTTTGAGTCAACAGATGGTTGAGCCTCATCATTTTCACTGGGTCGGTGCCAAGAATCTGTTGAGATATCTTCGGGGCACGATAAACCATGGGCTGAGATACACTGCCGGGAGTGTGATACTCCGGGGATATACTGATGCCGATTGGGCTGGCAGTGTGGTGGATCGTAAGAGCACATCTGGATGCTGTTTCAATCTTGGTTCTGCTTCGATCTCATGGATGAGCAGGAAGCAGAAGTCGGTGGCTTTGAGCACCGCGGAGGCCGAATACATTGCTGCTAGTATGGCCTGTTGTGAAGCAGTTTGGTTGAGGAAGCTCTTTAGTGAGCTGTTCCAACATGTGCTAGATACCACTGTAATACTCTGTGATAATCAGAGTGGGATTCGTATGACTGAGAATCCTGTGTTCCACGACCGATCCAAGCATATTGATATCAGGTACCACTTTATCCGGGATATGGTACGGCGAGGCGCCGTAAGGCTCGATCATATAGGAACTGATGAGCAGGTCGCGGATATTCTCACTAAGCCCCTGGGGAAGGTCAAGTTCCTAACCTTCCGTGAGAGTCTTGGTGTCGTGGAAAGACCCTATGATGTGGGTCCTGTTGGACGATGAGCTCTGGGAGCTCTTGGGGGCTTTGGGGATAGCTTCTCGGAGCTATAAGCACTCATAATGCTTCTGCCCCACCCTTGTGATTATTGGGCTGGTTCGCCACTCATTTAATCTGTGCCCCGTATGCATCCTACCCATTGAGTTCAGGGCTCATGGGAAGTACCTCTCATTTGGCCAATGAGGTGTGGAAAAGCTAGAGACTATTAGCAAAGACTGATGGACGCATCAGAGATTGCCGTACTCTCTATCTAGGATGGCATGGTCCAACCACTTGATCTGGGATCAAGATTTGTGAGGTCTGGGACCTCTGGACTGATTATGTCAGTCGGGGAATGATGTCTTTGTGACTGACCCACTTCTGTTCTGAAATAAAGAAGCCAGCAAAGCAAGTTTCGGCGGGATGACTCACGATGTTAATTGCACTAATAGATGGAGTTCTCCCTAGTTGAGAGGGAGTGTTAAATTTGGACAACTAGGTCCAAACTCCATGTTCTGATGCTCAGATTAAGAGGCTAATATTTTTGTTGGATTCCTCTTTCTGAGAGGTGTAAAATCCATATAAAAATAGTCTTAATCCGATGAGCAGAACTTATATTTTGAATTTATTATTCTTAATAAATTATATGTGCAAAGGTCAGCCAGTTTTGTAATGTAGGCTCACATGCCCAACAGATGTGTCACACACCCTCATTGATGGATATATATATACAGGAAAAGTTGGAGAGAATTTGAACACAACATAACTCACATCTTCCTCTCTCATCCTAAAAAGTACGAGCTACCTGGAGGACGAATTTCAGCCACACGTGGGAAGGACGAAGAGGATTTTTCTGCTGCTAGGGTTTCGCAGAAGTTTGACCAGCATTGACTTTGGTCAACGCTTGGTCCAAACAAGCTGAAAACTTGTGGGAGGTTCGATTTTTGAAGGCCATACTACCTGGCACAAAAATCGAGGTCAAAGGGTTGACCGTTTTGCTGCTGCATTGACTTTTAGCTTGCTGCCCCTGCGTTGACTTTTCAGGACAGCGTTGACTTTTGTAGAACTGACTTGGGTTGACTCATCTACTGGTTGGAGGGTTGTTGTGACACATGCTGGGCTGGCTGACCAAAGGAGACTTTGTTGGTTGAAGCATCCTGTTGACCGCCGAAACAAACACATACATTTTTCTTGTTTCTGATTTGTCTTCTGTAAGATCTGCTTATATGTTCTATCTGCATTTTGCTTATCTACTTGTATGATTGCTGTGAGAAAAGTGAAATTGCTCTTAGCATAGAACATCTACAAAACTTTACAGGCACCCTTTTGACCCCCCTTGAAAGGCTATAAATGGGAGATCATTGATTTGTGTCTTGGTTATATCTGATCTAGTGAAGGAAGAAGTAGAAAAGGAGGGCTGAATTTCAGAAGGAGGGCTTGGTACTTGATTTTGTTCTTGGTTATTGGTTTGGCTATTATCTTGATATGGTTGTCTCTGATGTATTGATGAATCTTGATCTCTTTTTCTCCAATACGTAAAGTTTTTTGGGTTTCCACTTGTGAGTTTTGCCCTGGCCTCGGACCTAATTTTTGTCTCTTGTCTCATTGCTATTTTCTACTGCTCTTTCATGTTTAATGGTTGATATTTTCTTCTGTATAACTACTTAATGATATTGAATGAATACTATGTGGAATTAATGCTAATTGATCATTGGAAGTAGTTATCATGTTGAATAAAATTTATTCTAACTTGTGCCCTAGATATATCAACATGGTATTAGAGGTTGGTTTTTTGAGCAGTTGAGAAAATTCGGAGCATCTATGTATCATCTCTAAGGCCTCTGTTCTCCTTTGTGGCTTGACCGAGTTCCCTTGGAAGGTTTAATTATATTTTGTTCTGTAACTTGTCTTTGTGGAAAAGATAAAAGTTTTGAGCATGACCCCTCATTGAAGCCTAGTGGAGAAGTACTGTGTTATTAAGAGGAGTTCCGAAGTTCTGAAGTATATCATAGTCCAATCCTCTGAAGTTGTGATCCATATAAGAAGGGCCAAAAAATTTCTAACTATTGAAAGATGGTCGAGACTCCCTTAAGGCCCTATACATAAGGTTGAGAGGGCTTGTATGCTAAAGAAGATTTGACGAGTGTTTTGATCCTCCTCAACACTCTGCCCCATGTCCCTGATGCTAAGTTCTGTGGAAGGATTAGTAACTCAAATTGAAGTCCGAACCTATGAAGATAAGGGCCAAGTAAATTCGAGTAGCTTTTGTAATCAAAGTCACCAATACTCTTGCGGACCTAAGGCATTGATTCTCTGTGTTATGTGAGCTCATGTGGTATGTGAGATTTTGTCTAATGCAAGCATCTCTGTGACACTTATGCAAGTTTCTTGTGGCATGTATTATTTGTTATGCAAGCCTCTCTGTAGCATGGTATGCGAGCTCCTCTGAGGCACATTGCACTATGGAAAACAGTGCGGACTTGAGGCTTTGACTCTCTGTGATATCTATACGAACTAGAGGCACTATATCTCTGAGAAAGGAGTGTGGAATTTGTTATATATCTATGGAATGATGCGAATTGTGTGTACTAGTCTAAGCTATGCAAAGAAGATCCAAGCCTTTCTCTTACAAAAGTCCCTATCCGAGTTACAGTGGTACCATTATCTCTATGATATTGCTATTTTACAGATGCTATCCAAGGTGATCCGAGCTTAGTAATCCAATTTGTTGTGATGACAATTCAAACTATCTCTGGTTTTATTTATTTTTCTGAAGCACTTAGGAGCGAAAGTCTATTCAAAGTATCTGGGTTACAATTAAATTTAGATGATTCAAAGTCTGAATAAATATGAGCCTTCTCTTTGTGGCATGGTAATTCGAGTTACTTAGAGCAAAATTTGGTGAAGGAGACTAATCCAAACAAGATGACTGTTGAAGATGCACAGTGATATGGCCAGCATTCCAAGCTAAATCTCTGTGGAAGATTTAGATCCATGTTGTGACCATGATAATGATAGAAGAATTCGTGACTATAGAAGGAGTTGAATCCTTGATTCAAAAGTTTGATGTCTACTTTGAGAAGTCCTCTGTTCCGTTCATAATAGAAGGACAAACTGCTTTAATGAGAGCCGACCTAATTGATTTGAAGCTGACTCTCATAAGTTTAAGAACTCAAGACCATGTTACTCGGAAAATCTATTATCTATTTTTGGAAGCAATGCTCCTATAATATGATCATGATTATTGCAACTTCACTAGAGCTTTCAATCAGTGATGGATGGCACAGTATTCCAACTTTAGAACCATTAATGAGATGAACAAGTTGCAAGTCTGCAAGTGAAAGAATTGGTGTCTTGACATTGTTTTGGAATATCATGATTAAACCAAGGTTGGAAACTTTTAAAGGTCTGCTAAGTTTAAAGATGCCACCTACCTTGAAGAACAATATCTCTCTTGATGAATTCCCAAGTAGTGGCATGCTTAGAATAAGCCTTGAGGTTGAAATCTATTGCAAAATCAATACAAATGATACATTGTGATCTGAAGCATGTTGCTTTGGACATTGGAAATAAATGCAAGGATGACAAGATTAGTCCATTCGCTAAGCATGATTCCCTTCTAAGCTTGAAGTCTGATCAAAATATTGCCTAGGATTTGAGACTTGATGAAATTGCAATAACTAGGATTTGAAAGTCTGATTGTCTGACTAGACTCTAGGAATGTTTTGGGTTTGCAAAACTCTAACAAGGTTTTGAACAAGAAAGCCCTAAGGTTTGTGAAACCCTAGGATTGATGATGTTGAAAATGAATACAAGGACGCTGATATTGAAATCGAGAATGATGAAGTTAAGCGTTACTCATCTAGGGATTGTAAACCCTAGATTTTGACCTAAAGAATTATTAGGATTTGAAGTCAAAACCCTAGCTATACAAATTGCAAACCCTAACTAAACAATTATTAACCTTATCTAGACAAAAAGGGTTGGGAAAAACCTTGGGTTTATTGATTGATCGCTTCTGCTTAAAATAAAGAAGAAACCCTAGCTCCTAGAAGATTTGACGTCTTGATGATGAGAGTGATTTGCAATTTGAATGCAAGAAGACCAAAGATTAAGAGGGAGCTGACATGTTCTCGAAAGATAAGTATCTTGTATTTCTTTTATTTTTTAAATCGTTATCGATGATGTGGATTATGTATGTCAATGTGGACTCCTTGATGATGATATAGACTCCTTGATAATGTGGACTTCTTGATGATGATATGGACTCCTTGATGATGTGGATTTCTTGATGATGATATGGACTCCTTGATGATGTGGATTCTTTGATGATGTGGACGAGATTAACTCCTTGATGAGTTGAATGAGGTTGACTGGACCCAAGAAGACTAAGATCAAGAGGGAGCTGACACATTCTCAAGAGATAAGTACTTTCTTGATTGTTTCTATTGTTATTTCATTATGAGTCTCTTGTCTTTGTATATCTTGCTTGGTTGTATTTGTTCTTCCATGGCCTCCTAGCGAGGATTGCAGGTACATAATGAAGACTGCCAAGGTGTGGCAATTGCTGGAAATGGATGGAAGAACAATGTGACAAGAAGACTTGTGATTGGATGAGCTTTGGACTCAGACAATGCAAACAAGATCAACCTAATTGAAGCATGTTTTGTTCCATGATGTAAAGAAGTCAGCTGTGGGTTCCAATATGAAGAATGATTCGAGTGACTCTGATCCAAATCTGTTGAAGATGAGCTTGTGACTTTTTTTTGCTGTGTTTCTAATAAGGGCTTAGGACCTCCTCAGTGTAAAAGGGAGCTGATTGAAGAATTGTAGGATTGAAAGTGTGTTACGAGCTTCGTGAAATCGTTGCTAAGGTTGTGGCATGATGGACTGTGAGTCCATGGACACTTGCTTGATGAAAAATTTGAAGAAGCTGCAAGAATCTGTTGCTGACTTGGTTGATTCTTTGATTGGCTCATTGAACCACTTGATGCATGAAATTACTGACTGTATTTGGATAAGATGTATTAAAGAAAGAAAGAACACTTTTGGGTGTTGTGTTGGTCTAAAATTGAATAACATGGATGTTTCTAGTATTCTACTACATTTAGCTTGATTGAAGCTGAAAATGTAGAAGCAGTTTGGCTTCAGAAGCTATTTGCTGATCCGTTTGATCTTGTTGTTGAAAATTGGCAGCTTAGGAATGAATTTCCTTAAATAAAATCTCATTTCTGACAATTATGTAGTGACTTTCTAAAAATAGAAAGTCATTTCTAGCATCTTAAGTATGACTTTCCAAAAATAGTAAATCACCTTGCATCAATTGGTAATCAAGTATAGTTGAAGGAAAATCACTTAACTTATCATTAATCAATCCTAATAGTTCAATCTCGACTTAATCATCAATATTATTAATAATATTATCCTTTATGATACTATGATATTATTATTAAAAGGAATTACAAGTCACCTTACCTTTATCACCTAAATCACTTCGCACCTCTCTCCTTGATGAATCACATGGCTGGATTGACAACCCACAAACAGCCCTATCTTTCTGTTTACTAATACAGAAAATAATTTGTGAAAACCTAAATTGAGAAGAGATTCCCGACATGCACAAGGGTGTATTTATCAATACAGAATGCAAATGGCAGCCAGTTCTTAATTAGGAATAGAAATACTCATTGACATTTCCAGCAATAAACACAGTTTTAAAAGGGGAATCAATCACAATTAAAGTTTTCTAAAGAAAGGAACAAGGTGACCCATATTCAGCGCTTCATTGCACATTTGATGCAAGCAAGTTTCTGCATTAGTTTTCAGCAATATTGAATCCAAACACATATGCCAAAAAAGAAAATCCTTACATTCATTGCCTTCAAATTATTCAATTAAGCTCGAAGGGGAATCTCCCCAAATCCAAGCATGCCAGGAATGAAGAATTCAAGAAAGCAAGTCCTTATATAGATTTGAGCTCAATCTCCTCATACAATAAAATATTATTAGTGGAATATAGATCCACTTTGTTCTCCAAAATACTAAAAATAAGACATCAAAGAAGCTCTCTAAAGCAAAATGAGAATAATAAAATAGTGTGGCTACTTCCTAATATGAAAATATGTAATGTCCATGACTATCACGGTCTCTCGGTGCATTCTACTGAATGAGGGAGATGTCTAATGCCCATGCCTAACACTGATATGACACGTTGCACAAGCCGACCTAAATATAATATCTAATAAGTTCAAAAAATAACAACCCAATATGGTTTCAAGGTTTGTACATTTTCTTAACTCAGACTTTTTAAAGTACACAAGGATTGGCATCTCAATTTCTTTTTGATCCCCCTTGGGGCTTAATAGATCCAGAGATTAAGATGGATCTATGCTGGTTTTTATATATTTGCTGTCAACATTCCCTTTTAGCCTGGAAATTGGAAAGGTACCTTTCAGCCATCCCTAAAACTCGTCTCTTTGTTCCTTTGTTCGAAATACCTTAAAAGTTCAGTCTCCTACCATGTCTCTAAATTATTTTTGTTTTTGTTTCCCTTCAATTTTATTTTTTCTATAAATTTAACTTTGTAATTTTAATTTCCATTGAGTTATTTGTCTATGCTTCTTTTAGTGGTGAACTGTATATGTAAATTTCTCTGTGGATTTCTGTGACTACTGTCATTTTGCAAGTTGTCCACTGCAGTTTGTCTAATTCTGAAGGACTTCCAATCCTACTTATGATAGGTCAATTTCACGTTTGTATGTAAATGAATAAGCTTATTGTTTGTTCAACTGGAGTGATATTTCAAAGATCTTACCCAAAATTGTATTCATGGTAGAAACCGATATTTTTTCATAACATTTCTTCAGAATGATGTTATTGACAATTTCTTTTATTGTGGTACAGATCATTGCAATTAAAGACATCATTCGGCCACCTCAGAGAGAAAATTTTAATGATGTTTATATTGTATATGAGCTCATGGATACAGATCTCTACCAGATTATACGCTCCACTCAACCATTAACAGAGGATCACTGTCAGGTTTGCTGCATTTTATGGTCATGAAGAGAATTATTTATGTGACTTTTCCGAAAGTGGATATTTTATTTTAAATCATGTTTTGAAAGAGTGGAAACAGAACTGGAAAAAAAAAACTATGCAGATGAAGTTAGTACTGGAAACATGTGAAATTTTAAACCAATGTTCCGTCTACCACTAATCTGTCACATTCACATCATTGAACTGCATTAATACCAAATCCTTTGGACAGTGCAAACAATCTCTCTTTGCATTTTCTCTTCAGATGCATAGTTAGATTATTAATCCCAACTTATACCCTCTCCGTAGGTTAAAGTAAGCAACTTCTACAACTTATGTGTTGGAGCATATCAATGATTTAGGCTTCAGGCAATAGCCTCCTTATAGTTCAATTGTGGAGGTGCTATGAATTAGGTTAATTTCCACGGTAAAAATGCTTATCAGGGTAAACATACTTAATCTTTTTAAGTGACAATGAAAGCGGTGGTGAAGCATTATCTGCACCAAAAGCTTTGCCAATCCGGAAAGTGGCTTTGGAGTGTAAGTCCTTAGCTGGATGTGCTAGTGTCCTCCCTCACTGTGGTATTAACATCAGTGGCAGTATCGATGTCTAACATCATGCCTTGTGGGCTCTCTCTGGCTTGTGGTTATTATCTCTGTGATGATTTACAAGCTATTACTCCAGTAGCATCCCTATGATGGGGATTTGTTCCACATTTATAAGTACTCTATTCAACTGAAACAAACTAGTTAAACATGTAAAATTTAAATACATAGGCATTACTTGCACCAAAAGCTTTGCCAATCTGGGAGCTGGCTTTGGGGTGTAAATCCTTGGATTGATGTGATAGCATCCTCCCTCACCATGTTATTGGTTACCACAAAATCTAGCAGCCAAGTGCAAAGCCTCACTAGGAAACCTAGGTCTTATGGCAACAAATAGATCAGCCACCATTGTCACCTCAATGGCGACTCTCCTGCTGTTTTGTGGTGATATTATCCCCGCAAGGGAGGCTTCCCTAGCAAGACTTAAAGTATTGTAGTGGACCATATTCAATTCTCAGGGCACAAAATTTCTTCACACAAACCTTGCCTTCAAATGTCTTTCTAGCTGATGATTTATAAGCAAGCTACCACACTTGTGTTGTGGATGTTTGTAGCTCAGGTAGGTACTTTTGCATAGGCCTAAATGTAACTTAGCGTAAGTTTAAACTTTGGAAAAACACATAATTATTATGTTGGCTAATTGAGTTAAATAAACTTATGAAAAGTGAAGTAAATTACTTTAGTGATTATGTTTTAATCTCAGTCATTGATCTCAAGTGAGGCGAGATCTAATCTTGGCCTCAACCACTTTGGAGATTATGGTTATGGATTTAGCTCAATATAAATTTATAAAAGCAAGGCTAAAGAGAAAAGAAGACTGCCAACTGAAATCTTCTGTTTTCCTATTTGCCCACTGAAATTTTAAGTTTTTTCATATTCTTCAGTGATTAGGACCAGAATCCAATTATTTGTAAAGTTTGTTGTCCAATTGTTAATTGGAAGTTGTAGACTTAGGGATCTAGCTTTGCTAAATTCACAATTGAGAAAAATGAAAATTGCACTAAATTATTTCCGCTAAACATTGAAGCTGGTACACTCTTTTTTTGGTTTGGCACTTCTGTTGTAAGGTTAGTAAACTGAGTTGTATGCCATAATTATCAATCCAGCTTGTCCTGAGATGTTGCTTAATGACTTTTCAGCTGGCAGAGTCACTCATATTTCAACCAAAGCAAATTCAGTGCACCAAGGCTTACATTTTAGCTTATCATTTGTCAGCAGTCCACTTTCTCTTGTGAAGCTATCTTTGCTTTATCAGTATTTCAATATTTGGCTGCTCTGGATAAGTACAATATATTTGCAGTTGCTTCATATTGAAGTGGTTAAGGGTCTTCACTATTAGCCATGCGGTGTTGGTAGGAACGTTATCTAATAGGAAGTTAGGGAAATATCCATTACAACTTGTCAACTGCATTATCTGTCAATAATAAGCATGGTTATGCATCCTGACATGGATGTCCTTTTGCAGTACTTCCTATATCAACTATTGAGAGGGCTGAAGTACATACACTCAGCAAACATTCTGCATAGAGATTTAAAACCCAGTAATTTGCTTCTAAATGCAAACTGTGACCTAAAAATATGTGATTTTGGGCTTGCACGGACTACTTCAGAAACGGACTTTATGACAGAGTATGTTGTTACTCGCTGGTATCGTGCACCAGAACTACTATTGAATTGTTCCGAGTATACAGCAGCCATTGATATCTGGTCAGTGGGCTGCATTTTTATGGAGATACTAAAGCGGGAGCCCTTGTTTCCTGGTAAAGATTATGTTCAGCAATTAAGGCTCATCACTGAGGTAAATGCTTATTCATTCTTTTTTTTTATGAAGATGGGCAAGTCTACGCTTAAAACATAAATTATTTGATGTCAATGATAACAATTGAGATACAAATTGAAAGGGGCTGCTTTGCCTATCTTAAATCATCAGATGCTGATTTCTTCTGTGTTTGGTTTCTTAACAGTTAATTGGTTCACCAGATGACTCTGATCTTGGCTTTTTACGGAGTGACAATGCTAGAAGATACATCAGGCAACTTCCACAGTTTCCTAAGCAACCTTTTTCTCAGAAATTCCCTAACATGGCTCCAGCAGCTGTAGATTTACTTGAAAAAATGCTTGTATTTGATCCAAGCAAACGCATTACAGGTATTTTACTTGTTGCTCCTATAATTGGCTAGTTATTATTCTTTTCAGATGTGCTGTGATGGCATCAGGTTTTTTGCCTCAGAGAAGGGAAGTTCTACACTGAAGATGTGCTATATGATTTTAGTTTTTCTTATCTCATCTCCCACTGAATCGTGATATATGTTATTATTGTGTTGCCTCTCAGTTCAAGAGGCCTTGAGTCACCCTTACTTGGCAAGTCTGCATGACATCAATGATGAACCCAGCTGCCCCACTCCTTTCAACTTTGATTTTGAGCAGCCCTCGTTCACCGAGGAACATATAAAAGAGCTCATTTGGAGGGAATCTCTTAACTTCAACCCAGACATGATGCAATAGCTGGAGCAGACGGGCTTGATATTTATCTTCTAATTCCTCTTTACTGGTTATGTTATTATGTTTCTGCAAGGCAGTCCTTCTCTTGGTTTGTTATTGCCTTCTGAAGGTTTGCAGATCATTGTGCAGGTGTGGAAACTTGTTTTATTAGAGTTAGGTTTGCTGTTATTCTTTGGTGGTCTGGTAAAAGAAAAGGAATTGATGGATATGCTTACAGATCGATTGTGAAAATTGTGTATTCCTAATCTGAGCCAACTATTGGCTTCTACTTTATTATCATTGGACATTAAAATGTAACTGGGAAACTTAATAATCTAAAGTAAATGCCGAAGGAATTTGTAAGTTTTGTCTTGCAAACATGATTTCATACATTTGGATTTGCAAGTGTGACAAATTAGTTGGAAATGGTGCCATCTTTGGCACTAATAACATCGCTTGGTATTTTGTACACAGCACTCTTGAAGAATTATATAATCTGGGAGTTATATCCGTAACTGGAAATTTGGAATATGGGAGTTGGCCGTATGGCTGAAAATTTCAATAATATTTTATTTGGGAGATGGTCGCAGGAGTTAGGGGTCGCTTTATTGTGCTCTTCTTTATTGCAATGTATACGTTGGTCTTGATGTCCTGTAATTAATTCCTTAACCAATGTATGATTTATGGTGTAGAATTCTCAGTTAATTGGTGGAAATGAACAAAGAAGATTGCTTATGAAAGATATGCCAACACATTTTAATGGTTTTGATTGTTTGGAGCAGTTTTAGTACTACTGTAATGGGCAGGCAAGGAAATTTAGGGTCTTTGGTTGTTTATGTCAACAAATTTCATGAAACTGAGAAAATATGAAAAAGTTGAGGTCATCATTGATAGTGTTACAGAAAAACCAGGATCTCAAAATGCCAACTCTGATGAAAATATTTATAAAAGCAGGGAAACCATGGAAAACACGTAAATAATGAAGTTGTGCTATTAAAATGCCACTGGAGGTGCTTGTAAATTGAAGTAAGCTTTTCTGAAAGTTATTTACTTTGTACGAACTGTCTACTTTTAACAGTATGGATTGTGTTGATAAAATGTAGTGTAGATTGTTCACCAATCTAAGATTTTGATGCTAATGCTGGTTATTGAAGTACTGAAAGGACTCTTGAATTTTCAACAAGATTATAGAGCATTTGAGGGTGTGCAGTCACTCTGCGTCTTCTGTGTTCAATGTGAATTCATTGGAACGACCTAAGATGAGTATACATGTGAAATCTTTATGAGTGGAGATTGCAGATCACTTTGAAGCCAGTAGAGCACAGACCTCTGACTTTATTGATGTGTTAAACAATCAAGATTTGCATCAACTTATTTTCTAAATCTGAAATTGGCAGTGGTGGATTCCTATTTGAAGTCATACAAAACATGGCAAAATGGTATTTTGTAGTGAAGTACAGCTAATGTTTTGGGTAAGTAGTTATTGGGACTACCTAAGAGTTCTTCACAAGTCCAAAATCAACATTTTTTTGAAGTGGTAAATAAAATTGTGGTGTCACGAACATGTTGAAGATACAGTGCTTGAGATGCAACTCGCTAACAATTATCTTGTACCTATGAGGTCATGTTTTGTATGAATATCCTTTATTGGTATATAGTGAAGACAATTCTTTTGCTGTTTTGTACCACTGTTTTAAGAATCGGCTGGCTTGGAACCGATTCAGCCAAGTTGGTCCAAGTCAAGGCCTCACCGGGTCGACTCGGCCATCAAACTGGTTTGGCCAGCTTGGTGACAGTGGCCCGAAAACTCAAAAAAACAATGATTTTTTTTTACTCACTTTTTGGTGAAGAGATTTGTGTTAAACGCTGGTGGACACATGAATTCCACATTCGCTGACTGTTTTCATAGGTTGTTTACTTGTTCACACGGCTTCCTGTGGCATGAATTGTTTAGTGCTTGAAAATAGAAAGTGATGAGTTTGGTGCTGACCATTTGATAGGATCTAATGTTGTGAACTTTTTGCCAAGAACATGAAATCTTCTAAGAATGGAGCAAGACATCTGTTGCCTTCATTGTATAAAATTCCTCACGCCAATCTGTGACTATGTGAATTTCTAAGTAAACAATGATACTATCTAAGAACCATGTAATAAAGAGGGCACATGAAATTGAAATTCTGATCAGACATGTGATTCTAGTTAGAATGTTTATAGGTGCAATTCTCTTTTGGAAGATGGCAGTTTATCTTTATACATATTACAAAGTTGATGGGAACAAACTTGAAGTTGCCCCAAGAGATCCTAAAACTAGAGAATAACCACAAAATATTCTATGGGGTGTAGATGGGTCTATCATGACTCATGTAGATGTGGATGTAGTTTGGCGTTAGGGATCCTATATCTTGATCTGTGTTACATACAAATTGCTTTTGTAGCGCTTCTCATGAATACATCTATTAATATCCATCTTAGTGAGATGGTCTAAGATGATTGATGAGGGTACACGATTAAAAATGAGTTACAAACTATGAAGCATGTAGATATGCTACCCGTGGTTGATCCAGATGATCTTGGCTCCTCTAGCAGTAGCCACTAGCCAGTGGTACTGGTCACAGTTTAATTTTGTTGTAGAGACCATTTCTAGCCTCCTTGGTTATGCGTTTTTGTTTTGATCTCTATATCATCATCATGTATGTATTGGACAGTGCACTGGGTGCCATTTTGATATAATAGATATATTCATGAACCTACTTTGATCATATGTTGTCTTTTATCTATATTATAACGTTGTGTATTTGGAAACATGAATGAAAATCTTTACCAATAGTGTTAGTTCTCACTCATCATAGCAAAAGACATGAAATTCAATCCTGTGACAGCTTTTGCGTTCAAATGACAACAAACTCCAATCGATCATAAGGACACCATTAAGAACATTCATACCGACTCTGAGTCAATAGTAATTCTGACTTGCCTTTCTGCCCTTAAATAGATGAATATGCACTAGAAATAACTTTCGAGGTTTCTTATGAATCACAACAGTAAGCACCTATAACAATTTGCATTGCAGCCTTAATTAAATCAAAGGTTTCATACTGTGGTTACGTACTTGCTTCTCAGTCCTTCTTCAGAGAAGAAAACAACCCTATCTTGGGCTCAAATGCATCCTTACTATTGTGGCTTGACTTCGTCCTCTTACAGGCCGAATCTTCCTCCCTTGCAACTGCTACCCCCTATTGATGGAGCGGGGCAAGGAAGAAAAACTCTTTGGTGCCTTGTTGCAATCCCCCTCGGTTGTTAAATCCCTTATAACAAAACTTTTCCCAAGATCTAAACAATCCTAAATCAGACCTGGAAACTTTTCAAACGCTGCTGTAATATCTTCTTAGATAAATACATTAACAGGCCTTAAATTTAGCCTTAAACATGCCCAAGGCTTGGCCTTAGACACCCCGAAGTTTTCCATAGAGAGGGACCTTAGACAGCCCGAGATTAGCCTCAGGAGAGATTTCTGTCCAGCAAAAATGATTATACAATCAGACAAGCCCACAAAATAGTCTGAATTCAACCTTGAATTTCATTGTAACCTTGCCTCAGAAGTCCGAAATCTATCTCAAAAGAAGAGGCCGATTTATGATTCAAAATTGCCGAGCAACCGATATATGCCACAAAGGATGCGAGTTAGGCCACAAAACGAGCCATTAATCCATACTTAGGTAGCCTCAGACTGTAGCTTTCGGAGCAACGGAAGTTCCACCTCAAAAGATGAAACAATCAAATTCAATTACCCTCTTAGCCTCAGACGGATTTCAGAGCAAATTTATAAGATAAAGCAAGTGAAAAAGATGCTTCTTGGAGGAGAACTGAGCCCTCTCTATATACTGAACCAAGGGGGTTCTAGAAGGGGCCAACTTTCCCTTAAAGCAAGGAGCCGACCCGAGTAAACCTCAAAATTTAAATGTTTGAATTCAATATTTAAATTAGCTGATTCGATCTCCAATAAATTCGAGATTTCTTGAAGGAACCGACTTCCTTTGCAACAATATACATAATGTTTTGAGGGTTTTAAAAATCCTTTTGATATCAATTAAGAATTCTTTTTTGAGGACAACTTGGTTGCTCAAAACCCACCAGAGTTATTCAATATTTTCTCAAATATAATTTCCAATAATTGATCAATTATAAAGCTGATTTATATCATTCATTTGGGGGCATTTTAACCATACTTTCAAGGCTCCAAATTTGATAGGGCATATTTCCTTGACTGTGAAGAGTTATGTGCCATGCCATTGAAGAGTTATGTGCCATGCCATTTATCGTTAGAAATGACACTGAGATTTATCATCCTATGATGGCTTTGCTTTCAAGTTCATTGATTTTTCCATTCAATTTCTTCATGAAATACGGGGCATCATGACCATACCATAAGAGCTTCTAAACTTTCGGACTTCCTTCAAGGGTCTTTTTGTCCATTCGAGCTTCCAATTAATGCAATCCAATGATGTATATTAAGAGTGTTCAAAAACTGACATTGGCATCAATGACAACACCATTCGACATTAGATAATATAAGATGACATAGATTATATAAATAATTCAAATTATTATGCATATTTCACAATATATGAAAATATTAAAGTGATACTAATTAGAGGATATTAACAATGTCTTAATACACAAGTTATAATAGAAATAACTTTTATTGAGCCTAACACAATGCAACAAATTAGGTTTATGTAAATAAAATGAACAATGCTTTTTCTATGAGTTAAAGTATCACTATATTGACGGCCTAAAATCTCCAACCCAATAATCTCCCTAAGAGGTGTTAATCACACTTCTAGTCTCATTAGGAGTTAATTGACATTTTCCTTTTTATTTAACCAATCTCCTTCATCTTTCTTGATAACCTTTAATAGACATAGTTCATTTTTACTATTTTGTACTATAGCTTAATAACTCTCCAAATGTTATATCAATTAGGAATATTCCACTTACATTATTTTAAATCATTAATTAACATTTAAAATTAATATTTTTATTAACACAATTATTATCATAATTCATAGCAATAAATATTTTAAAATTCAAGCATTCTATATACATACTTTTAATAATACAATAGTTCATCACAACTTTGTTAAATAAAAAGAAATTAAGGTTGAAGTGAATTATAATATGGTAAAAAATTTCAAAGTTGAAGTGCATTATAATAAGGTAAATTTTTATAAGGAATATTGATTTAGAAATATCCATATTTATGCATTAGTTGTGTTTTATTTAGATATTTATACTAAACATTTTATCAAATACATTTTTAAAGACACTGGTTATTGGTCTCGTCTTATTTTATTTGGTAAATTAATTCAATGTTAATATGTTAATGTTATTTATTTTTCTTAACAAGAACCAGTATGTTGTGTTAATTCTGAAAAAGGAGTGAGGCTTGGAAGCTTGAGTACATAGATGCAAAAGAAGAAGATAGATTCTAAGATAGAGTTGTCACTTGACTACTATTTACTTTTTACTAGAATCTGATTCTACTATACTAAGACAACACAAGTACATATTTGCATTTCATAACTAGAACCAAAATTGTTTTAAGAACTGATTATGCATTCTTTGCTTTTTGTTTGTTCACCCTCATTTGGCCTGGTTGATGGACTTATCTTCTCCCGCAACATGATATTGATATCTGTTGTTTGATTCACTCACATTTTTGGTCTTCTGTTCCAACAAAGAAATTTTATGTTCTAAGGAAGCAATTTGACTATGATGTGCAAAGACAATTTCTTGCAGCGAAGAGATTGCCTTCTCAAGATGCCTATAATGCTGATTGTTCCTATTGGGCGCCTCCCTGAGTAAGGATGATTTTGCTTGCAAGCTTCCCAATTTATGAGATAAAGGCTTCTTCACATTGGGCGTTCCATTTCTACTGAAGGTCTTTGGTTCAATCCAACTCTATGTAGAGGCCTTCACATTATTTGCAAGAGGAGTCCAAGGATCTAGAGGGATCCATTTCAAAGGGAAAATGAACAAGAGTGAGCTTGGGAGCGAGGAGCGGTTAGGGGGAGCAGAGTGAATGGTGAGAAGGTGACTGGGGATAGTGTTTTAAGATTTGGCCGGCTCGGAACCGACTCGGCCGAGTTGGTCCGAGTCAAGGCCTCACCGGGTTGACTTGACCAGTGAACTGGTTCGGCCGGCCGGGTTATTACTGAGCTAACTGAGTTGTCTAACAACTCGGCCGGCTCGGTAATAACCCTACCGGCTCGGTCGAGTTTGAGCCTACTCCGCCGGGTTGGATGACAGTGGCTCATGAACTAAAAAACAATGTCTTTTATTTTTTATTTTTTTTTGCTTTTGGGGGAATCCAAAGTTTTCACTATGATACTTTAATGGTCTTTTGTCCCTAAATAAGTTTATCTCGTTTGATCTTGAGAGGTTTGTTTAGGTGGTATCACACATGTAGTAGAGATTCCTTAAGGGATAGCTTCGTTCTTCTTCAAAACCTTCCAATAGGTTCTTTGTTTCTTTCTTAAAGCAAAATTAATTTTGTGGCTCCCACCTTGGCCCTCCAAAGATGAGCATCGAGCCTTGAGTTGATTCCACGTGATGCTACACCCTTTGATGAGCCTCCAAATGCTAAAACACTAATCTTAAAAGTTTGGACATTGAACTATTTGATGATATGCCCAAATGGATTAAAGATGACCCCCTGGATGGCCTTGACCTTGTTTTGGTGGATGGTGCCTTCTTCCAAAGCACAAATGATGATGGTTATCATTAAGATGACTTAGGAGGGCTACCACATCTCTCTTTGATGCCAATGCTTACCCTTAGGGGTGCCATGTCATTCACATGCTTGAAAAGGGTGACATAGGGTCTCTCCTAGATGACATCATCGTGGAGGATGCACCTTTTGAAAATGTACACATGCACTTTGGGACTTTCTTGGAGTGAGGAACACTCTTGTACCCTTGTATTAGTTCCTTGATGACTTACGATCTATTTTGGAGGTTAACACCATTTCTAGCCTCCTTGGTTATGTGTTTTTGTTTTGATTTCTATATCATCATCAGGTATGTATTGCACAGTGCACTGGGTGTCATTTTGATATAATGGATATATTCATGAGCCTACTTTGATCATATGTTGTCTTCTATCTATATTATAATGTCGTGTCTTTGGAAACATAAATGGAAATCTTTAAAATTATGTTTCTTTATAGAATTTATTATTATTATTTAATGTATTTTTTACAACGACCGAGTCATTGGAATCGAGTCGACCGAGTCGGAGTCAGAGTCGGAGTCGATGCTCGGCCGAGTCAGAGTCGGAGCCGGAGTTTTAAAACATTGACTGGGGAAGGCGAGATATGTAGCTCAACTTGATCTACTTGTGTGTGAAGTGCAGGAGGCTCAAGAAATTGTGATCACAATTCAAGATGACGTGAATTAGGGAGGAGGATTTCCTTGGTGATTTGATATGAGAATATCGCCCTTTTGAATTTTTTGAGAGGAGAGATTTTGGACTCCTAAACATCCTTTCCTGAGGGTGAAGCCTGCGGATGCCAGATATGGATGTGACAATGTTGGGACTTGGTAAAGATAGAACATGTTCCAACATAATGTTGGCGTCGAATCTCATGATCATGGGATAGGAATGAACCCTATTTCAACGTTGATCTGATCTTTGCCTTGAATTTTTTGGCATGCTCTATTTTTCCGTCTATCTGCAACTTTTTTTTGCCCTCTTAAAACATGATAAAGGGAGACCCCATCCAATCGTTATAGGTGGTATTAGATATGGATTAATATTTTCTCTATCTCTGCATTGTTAGGACTAGATCCTTTGACTAATTGAATTATAAGAAGGAATGAATCACCTTGAATTATGGGGCGGACTATATGTTGTTCTCGAAGGATTATGACACCCAGAAGAAGGGCATAAGCCTCTGCACAGTTGTTGTTGTTTGTTTCTTTCCTAAGACCCCACTTAAAGGAAATTTCTTCTTCTCCTCCAAAATTGGTGATGATATCCCCTGCGCCAACCTTCCGTGTGTTATTTTTGGATGCTCTATCAAAGAAGAGGTAAGTATACTTTACGCTTTGATCAAGTTCTATAAGTCTTGTTCTTTCAACCGAATTTTCCACTTTGGTAGAGTAGAAAATTCCTTTGGTTGACTGAGAATGTCGTGGCTGGTTTTTGGAAAGTGGAACCAATGTAGCTCTATTTCTCAAAGGATTTTTTGGTCCAATTTATTGTTCCCTTTTGATAGTATAGATTCTGTTGTTAGGCCCCAATATTTGGCCATGATTTTCCTTTGTTTTGGCTTTCTTGACTCAAATATACTCTTGTTCCTTGCTAGGAAAATTTACCAACAAAGGGTTGCTGGAAGGGTATGCCAGAAACGTCTAATAATAATCTTCTTTTGAAAGGGTAGGGATCATAGATGATGTTCCATTGGGTGAAGAATTGAGGTAAAGGAAGGATAAAGTTTAGATGGACTGGAAGGGGATGGATTAAATATTTCCAACAATCTTGAGAGAAGGGGCATACGAGGAATATGCGTTATAATGATTCTCCAGAGTTCATGCAAAGGGGTTATCTTGAGGGGCCTTGAATGCTACACTTCCTTAAATTTAAAACAATCAAGATTTCCCCCCAAGGAGAGTCCAAATGAATGCAAAGGGGTCATCTTGAGGGGCCATTGAATGTTGCATTTCCTTAAATTTACAATAGTCAAGATTTCCCCTTGAGGAGAATCCAAATGAAGACTTTGATCTTAGGTAAGCTTTCTGATTTCCACACTGTTTTCCAGGATGGTTAGGCTAGTTGTTGGATCTGCTCCTCTTGTAGCACCCCGTATTCACTTTTGACAATGTAGTCTTTCCGTGATAAATTCCACTTGAACCCAACCTTTTCAGTGTTTGAGGTTGGGGCAACACCCTTTAGGATTTCTATGAGTAATATCCAAAGATGTGATAATCCAGCTGGAATGGGGGGGTTCAGGCCTTCCAAATGGCTCCATCTTGCTCCCAAAGAGAAATTTGTGCTAGGTGAGAGATACCTTTGGTAGCACACCAAATCCTAAGAGGCTGAAGGGTAGGAAGGGTGGAAAATATATGCTTACCTAGAATAATTTCTGTTGGTGTCCAAGTGTGAATGCTGTGATTCAACCCTTTACCACATTAATATGTCAATGTGGGTGCACACACTTTTCAAGGTAACATGCAAGGTATATGCAGGAGCAAGGTTACAATCTTACATTGACCAAGGGTTTGTGACTAAGAAATTAAAGTATCGCTGTAACAATAACAGAATTGGATTGCAAAACTTAAAAAGGCATTCACAACAATCTATGTAATATGCAACAACAATAAAGAGATTGCAAAACTTAAAAAGGCATTCACAACAATCTATGTAATATGCAACAACAATAAAGAAAATACAAGTAAAAAATATACATAAAAATGACAAACGCATAACACCTGATCAAAAGAGTGGGCCCAACTCCTTGGTCAAGGTTGTGCTTAACTCACATATTGAGAAAAATATCAGAAGGCTGGAAATTTCATTAACAAGAGTTCCACTATTACAAGGCTCAATTCTTACATCAGCTAGCCCCCCTTTCTCTCTGAATTGTGTCTTTTAAATATACAAACATCCAAAGGAAACTTACAACAAACTGATCTCAATATTCAAGATGAGATATGAGAGATCTGTTCATCATGATTCAGCTGGAACAAGTCGAATTTGGTTATTACAATTGGGCAATTCTGGAAAACGCCCGCAACAACAAATATGCAAATATGTCCTTGGAAGAACCTTGATTTTCTCCCAATGCAAACCGAATTTCTTGAAACTACCCATTGGGAAACTGATTTGGTCCGTTCTGAACAAAGCCCATGTCTCGGATTTTCCAGATTCGTTTTCATTTGCCCAAAACGTCGAACACAAAATTGTCACTTCTTATGCCAACGAATTCCTAAGTTGGAATATCTAATTATCTGTTGAAGACCAAATCTGCAATCTGAAAGAGATCTTGGAGGCTAAAATCATGAGTGAGGTTATAACAAATGAATAAACCAAAATCATGCATAATAGTCATTAATTATTAAAAATAAATGAGATCAGATATTATTTGTTCTCAAGAGCATAAATAATTATGAAATGAAATTATATAATAAATTATGGTAAATAATGTGATAAAAGAATAGTGGAAATAAATGAAATGAATGTTAATAAGTGGTAATAATAATGACAAATTAAGAGCCCAACATTCAACCAAATTGAATATGTTGCATGCCCACACGCAACCCAATGCCTTTGTATAAAGTAGAGGAAATAATGGTTTGAAAAATATGAGTGAATAATGCTTAGTCTGTGGTTTTTTTTATGACATTTTCCTAAATTTTTAATAAATCAAACACTCATGTTATTTCACCTCAATTGTTGCTTTCAACAAAATAACGTGGAATGACATCTATGGATTAACATTTGTTGAAGCTAATGTAGATTAAGCTTGTATAAGTGATAGGAAAGGTGGAAGCCATGCAAGCTCAAAGAAAGTAATCAAAAAGTGTAGCAGGATTTCCTTCCCCCAAACTGGTTAGTTTCCCTGTCATCAAGATTTCTATAGCACATCTCATGAGTATCCTCAATTAGTAATTCATCAGGATTCAAAATCAAAATTAGGCCTCTTCATCCTTCCCCAAAATAATAGTAGTGTTGTTAAGCTAGGATTAAATAGAGATTGATTGGGTAAAGCAACTATTTTTGGTTAAAGATATGAAACTTGTAGAATAAAGGGATGATAGATTAGATGATACAAAATGTCAAATATCAAATATCATAAAAGTTTTATCCCTAACATGTAAAGTAAATATTTGTAGCTCAATAATAGATATAAACCATAACCATCATTATCTACGGACTGATTAAATATTACCCCATGAACCATGAGTTCTAGCAAACCTTATATATGCAACAGTGACTTTATTGGCAGTTAGTTTTGAGAAAACAAGGTAACCAAGTAGATCATAGTATTGAATTAACTTCTATACCATAGGCATGGCCACTGCTGTCCCATCTATTAGAAATAAGTACATAGTTACAAAATCATTTCAATTTACTTAGATGTCTACTGAAGATCATTGTTCTGGCTTGGTAACCAGTTAATAACAATGCCATTCACGGGAACTAACAAAAGTGAACAAGTCGGCTCGTGATGAGACCTCTTGTCCTTCAGTTTTATGACCGAAGGCCATTACCCCGGCTTGGTGACCAGTAGTGGTAATGTCACTCTATTAGGACCTATGATCATGGTAGGTCGGCTCGTGATGAGACCTCCTATCCTCCAGTTGACTATTTATGTTTAAAATTTAACTATGGTTATTGTTAATCAACAAAAGATCACTTAATAGATGGGGTGGAAAGCTAGCTCCTTAAGAGCTAGGGATGGCGTAAAACGTTTTATAGTAACTATTTTCAACTCGCGTAATTTTTCTTCTCAAATACTAATAACCTTCAAATGACTGTTGATAAATATTCTTTTCTTTGTTAAGATTAGGGTTTGAGGAATAATTCATTAGATAGTGATGGAAAGATTTAAGTACAATTTTGTGGTCATCACCATAAATTTTACAAAATCAGGGATTTGAAAAATTAGGAAAGTTAAAAGTTGCCATGATGAAATCATTTTTTCATAATTATTCCTTAAAAAATAAAATTATGTTTATAGAGAAACAAAGATAAACTGACTACCTAGTCATTATGTCAAAGAGGACCTAGACAATTAAATGTATTTCCCCATTCACCAAGTTAATGTCGTCGTGCATGATTCAAGTTCCAATGCGTGTGGATAAGTGGGGGTTACATATTGTTATGGATTATGGTGGTAATAATCGTGAGATGTATGAGTTGACGTGAAATTTTAATAACAATGATGACATGACATCATTGATATTAAATATAATACATTTTCTATCAAATGCAACACCTCCCCCCAACTAAGATATGACTGTCCTTGGTCATAATTGAAATATCAATCGAATACACAGAGTTGATTAGGGAGGTACTTGAAGACTTACCTTGGCGGAGTGTCAACATGGGTAGAGTAACAACATTGGGTACTTGGAAAAAATTTCACCACGGAGTAGCAACATCGGAGGAGTAACATTACCGAAAGAGTAACAACACCGAAGGAATAACAATACCGGGTATTCAGAAAAATTTCAGGAGTAACATCATCGGCGGAGTAACAACAATAACGGAGTAACAACACTGGCGGAGTAACAGCACTGACTGAGTAATAACAGCGTCGGAGTAACAACACTGGCTGAGTAACAACACCGACGGAGTAACAACATTGGGGGAGTAACAACAGTGGCAGAGTAACAACACTGACGGAGTAACAACACTGATGGAGTAACATCAGCGACGGAGTAACAACACTGGCTGAGTAACATCAACAACGGAGTAACAGTAGTAGCGGAGTAACATCAGCGGCGGAGTAACAGCACCGACGGAGTAACAACATCCAAGGAGTAATAGCATCCGACACTTAGAAAATTTTCAGGAATAATAGAAACGGCGGAGTAACAACACCCAAGGAGTAACAACATCGGCGGAGTAACAATGTCCGACACTTAGAAAATTTTCGGGAGTAACAACAACAATGGAGTAATCTCACCCAAAGAGTAACAACATCCAAGGAGTAACAACGTCCGACATTTAGAAAATTTTCGGGAGTAACAACAGTGATAGAGTAACAACACCCAATGGATTTGAGGAAACCATAGAGTAACAACACCCAATGGATTTGAGGAAACCATACACTGATAAGGCTCAGGGACAAATGGATAAAGATGGTCCAACATAATGAAACTTCAGAACTTCCTTTTATTTTGATGAAGGAACAAAATTTGTGACTTTGAACACATGAAAAAAACATAAGAGGAATAAGAAAAGAAACAACAATTTTATTGAAAAACAATAAATAAATAAATAACTTAAGTTGCAACGGCTATGATTTTGACTGCAGCAATGTTGTTTCCTAAGGGAATATCAATCTGTTTCTAGAAACAACAATCTATCAATGGTAAATGAATGGAAAAATGTTTTGGCGAAAATGACTTGGATCTTCAAATGGAAATCAATTCTCCATTTCTCCTGTTATGAATCCATTAGGTAATGAAAAAGTCTTCATGTTGTTGGTGAGAAATAACAGGAATAATTTGTAACAAACTCTTATGATCAATTTCCATGGCACCTTGAAAGAATCAAAATTATATGGTATTATATTTCTTAATAGATGCTGGGATGAAAATCTATTATTTCATTATCATTGCCTTCAATAATCACTCGTTCAAAAACAAATTGACCTCCTTTATTCTCTTGGGACTTGCAAAAAAACGAGTGTCTACCTGCAATAAAACATATAATCATGGAAGAAGAGAGGTGATCGGGTTCTCTAAATCCAATAAATATGAAAAAAAATAACAAGTAGTTACTCTATAAAACAAATCCACAGAAGGATAAACAAAGAAAAATTTATTTGTCACCTGCGGGAGAGCAGTGGTCGACCATACTAACCAGCAATGTTTTAATCATAACTCTTTTGTTTTTCGTCCGATTTGAGTGATTCCAAAGCCAAATGAGAGATACTTCAAAGGTATATCACCAATAGAAATAGGTTTTGAAAATTCCATGGTATGATATGTCAATTTTACTTAGAACAATCTGCATAAAAGAGTCATTTTCGATTTCCCAACTTAGACCAACAGTTGATATTTTAAGCATAACTTTTTCGTTTGATGACGGATTGAACCGATTCAAATTGGAGATTAAAGTAGATTCATGTAAATATATCCAATAGAAACAATTTTTAAAAGCATGAAGAATTGATGGGTCAAATGTGCGCAGGAACAATCAGAAAAACAAAGTTTTAAAGGCGCTGATTTACGATAGACAGTCAGTATTTTGGTCATAACTTTCTCATACGATATCGAAATTGGGTGATTCAAATTGCATTGTAAACTAGATTAATATATGAATATACCATAGAAACATGTTTCTAAAATCTAGTCATTTAGGCCTCCAAAAGCTGACTGTCCCAACTCTGTTCCTGAGCTGCCTACTAGGCATACTGTCAATGTTTTAGTCATAACGTTTTCGTTTCAAATCCAAATTGAGTGATTCAAATTGGATTAGAAAGTAGAAATAAAGGGCTACTTAGGATAGAAACAGGTTTTGAAAATATGCCCATTTTGTCCCTCAAAACATGACTGTACCGACTGTGATTTCAGTGGTTTTATCAAGCCCACACGCCCTAAGATATGATAATCAAGCAATTTTTTTTTTTTTAAATGATGATGAGTGTTTGTAGAAATCTATTTTTCAATATAATACATCTACATACACAATTAAATTCAAATATTTACCATTGATATTGATATACTCAGCAAGTTGCAGCAAACACAACTCTTTCTACATATAAAGAAATTTATTTATATACTTATTTATTCTATTTTCTACACTAACCTATTCTACCTTGAAAAATAAAGCATATTTACGTATAAGAGTACTTCCAATGGAGCCATTTTAGAAATAAGGCCTCAAGTGTATACACACTCGAATTTGAGAAATGTCTATCAATAAATACTAGGGTATGAGAGACCAACTTCCCTTGAAAATATGGTGTCAAAAATTGCTGAAGTATGGAGTGACGCTGCAAACAACTGATGGAGTGAAACCAATATTCAATATATCCTTTACTTTCTTGATTTCCCATAGTTGCCATATCATGAAGTTCTTAAGTTTCTAAAACAACTTGTTGAAGCAGACTAGAAGAAACTTCATTTTCTTCCATAACTTTTACAATTTTTGGATTTGAAACATTTCCAATCTCGATATAAGTTTTCTGCAATTATGTATGCGAGATAGATTGGGTGGGAAGGGTAGATAAATTTTTCAATTCAACACTGTAAACATGTTGTACTGTTTTATTATGGTGAGGGTGTGGAATGAGTTGAGCAAGATATTGTGTAGGGCATGGAGGATTTTGATGATGTAGTTGATCGGGATGTGTGGATGATTTTGATACGCAAGCAAGGTGTTCTTGAAAAGATGACAAAGAATATGGATGATATTTTTGTGCTACAAGATGAGGGAGAGTAGTCATGTAATCATAGGATGAACCATGCCAAACTTGTGGACAAGATTGATGGGGGTTATAATGAGATTGGCATGGCTGCCCTAACACATGAGTATTCTATAATAGATTATGCAAGTAAGACAATGGAGAGGAATTGTTTTGAAATATACATGTAGGCCAAGGTTTCAATGGTTGTGAAATTATTGCAGCTTCTCCATCTCTTGGAAATGTTGTTTTCATCCTAGGTAAGAAAGAGAAACTATCCATGGGATGCTCCTTTCGGCATTGAGGAAAAATCACTTTCAAATTTTGCTTGACTTTTTTTAAACCTACAAAAATTTCAATTATGAATTTAGAGAGCTAATAAAATCAACTTTAAAATGTTCACATAAATCATTGATTTCATCGCTTATATCTCCTGTTCTTGTAGCAGATTTGGAAAGGAAAGAAGAAAATTCTTACCAGCCTTTGATATTCCTCTTGAATATCTTATGCATAAATCACAAACGTCATCATATGATAGCTGAAAAATGTCACATTTTCCTATCAGATTTAAGATTTCTAAAATTCCATCTTTGATTCCTTTAAGAATGAGTGTTTTTAAGATCTCTTTTTCCAAATGCTTATGCTTTGATTTTTGAAGTTTGTATTTAAATCATTCCGAAAAGTCCTCCAAGCTTTCATCTTCCCCTTGTATCATATTGAAAATGTCTTGATTGACCTTGCAATAGTCTTGGTACTTCTCCAAGAATACATTCTTCATGTCCTCCCATGTTTTGATGCAGTTTCCACCAAGGCTCATGAACCATCGGAGAGCTGCTCCTTTTAGAGTAAGAGGAAACACTTTCAACCTTTGATCATTAGTACAATAATCATATCCTCTACAAAGTACTTCAAACTCAAATAAGAATGTATCTGGGTCCTCTTTATCCAAACCATGAAAATTTGGTATAGAAGATAGAGGAATTATGTGCATTTGTGTGACTCCTCCTAGATCGCTGATAGGGAATTCAAAAGTAACAATGTGAGCCATTTCTTACCATAATAGAAGATGTTCTTCATGTGCTGCTTTGAGGTTCCTCCTTCAGATATTCTTGTCAATTTGTTAGTGGAATGGGTGGTGCTTACATCACCACTTGAGTGAAATGATAAGATTTCTTCAAATTTCTACCTTTTTCTTCCTAGTTATTCAAAAAACAATTTGAAAGGAAATCTAAAGCTCAAGACTTGGAGCAGGGTGTCAAAAGACCCTTCCCTCCCCAGGACAAGAAACCAAGCAAGAAAAGAATGCACACAAGGAAATCTAAAGCTCGGGACTTGGAGTAGGGCGTCAAAGGACCATTCCCTCCCCAGGACGAGAGATTAGTTTTTCCAAAATCAAAACAAACAAAAATGCAAGAAAAATTTAAGTTCAGGACCTGGAGTAGGGCATCAAAAGACCATTCTCTCCCTAAGATGAAAGATTGGGCCTAAAGATAAAAACGGGAAAAAAACCAAAGAGAAACAACAAAACAAAGAGATGACTACGCTTAGGACCTGGAGAAGAGTGAGAAAACTCCTTCTCTCCCTAGGATGAGAGATTGAACCTCTGGTCGATACAGATCGTGTCTTGCACCTTGTTAGCCTTCCCCGACAACGACGCCAAAATATTGGTGTCCAAGTGTGAATGCTGTGATTCAACCCTTTACCACATTAATATGTCAATCCGGGTGCGTACACTTTTCAAGGTAACATGCAAGGTATATGCAGGAGCAAGGCTACAATCTTACATTGACCAAGGGTTTGTGACTAAGAAATTAAAGCATCGTTGTAACAATAACATAAATGGATTGCAGAACTTAAAAAGGAATTCACAACAATCTATGTAATATGCAACAACAATAAATAAAATACAAGAAGTAAAAAATATACATAAAAAGGACACACGCACAACACCTGATCAGAAGAGTGGGCCCAACTCCCTGGTCAGGGCTGTGCTTAACTCACATATTGAGAAAAATATCAGAAGGCTAGAAATTTCATTAACAAGAGTTCCACTGTTACAAGGCTCAATTCTTACTTCAGCTAGCCCCCCTTTCTCTTTGAATTGTGTATTTTAAATATACAAACGTCCAAAGGAAACTTACAGCAAAATGATCTCAATATGCAAGATGAGATTTGAGAGATCTGTCAATCATGATTCAACTGGAACAAGTTGAATTTGGTTATTACAATTGGGTAATTCTGGAAAACGGCCGCAACAGCGAATATGCAAATATGTCCTTTGAAGAACTTTGATTTTATCCCAATACAAATTGAATTTTTGAAAACTGCTCATTGGGAAACTGCTTTGGTCCGTTCTGAACAAAACCCATGTCTCAAATTTTCCAGATTCGCTTTCATTTGCCCAAAACGTCCAACACAAAACTATCACTTCTTATGCTAGCGAATTCCTGAGTTGGAATATCTAATTATTTGTTGAAGACCAAATCTACAAACTGGAAGAGATCTTGGAGGCTAAAATCATGAGTGAGTTTATAACGAATGAATAAACCATTTTTAATAATTAATGATTATGAAATGGAATTATATAATAAATTATGGTAAATAATGTGATAAAAGAATAGTGGAAATAGATGAAATGAATGTTAAGAAGTGGTAATAATAATGACAAATTAAGAGCCCAACAATTTCTTCCCAGAAGTCCATATTAATTCCATTCCCAAGGATATAGGTGTATGATATTTTATAAGGGGAAGTACCTTTTTACAAAGTTTTTGGATTGATGAGCAATTACAAAGGGTAATAGGAGAGTTAAGAAGACGTTGGCAAGAGGTGGAGAGATATTTACCTT
This sequence comes from Pinus tabuliformis, assembly GCA_031772625.1. Classification (NCBI taxonomy): domain Eukaryota; kingdom Viridiplantae; phylum Streptophyta; class Pinopsida; order Pinales; family Pinaceae; genus Pinus; species Pinus tabuliformis. Next base: position 294,452,840 of record CM062813.1, read on the forward strand.
CCAGGACCTATTTCCACCCAGCTGATCCCTCTGTAATGAATCTCCAGAGTATTTTTGTTCCTAGAGCTATATTCATGTGTTGAAGAATGTGTAGCTATGGTCGGTCTTCATAATTATCATTATACTTGAGAAGAAAAAAATTATAGTTGTTTCTAACATGTTCTTCATCTGGTCAAAATGTATTTTTGGAAAGAAGAAAATTATTATTTTATTTATATTTCTAGTGGCTCCACAAGTGCTAAGTCGGGTCAAATGATGGCTAGTTGGATTTCCTTGAAACTCACTCATTCATATCACATAATGGCTAGTTGGCTTGCCTTGAAACTCTATCACTTAGATCACATGATGACTAGTTGGCTTGCCTAGAAACTCACTCATTCAGATCACATGATGGCTATATAGAGAGGTTAATTCACTCTCCTTTGTATGCTATTGGAACACACATACCTTACTCATATGCTCTCCTATGTGAAGTGGTATGAGATCTATAGATCTTCTCATTACATTTATGATATGAAATCAACGATTAGAGATTTGCTCATTATATTTATGATATGAAGTCAGAGGTTCGATATCTGCTCATTATACTTATGATCTGAAGTCAGAGGTTTGAGATTTTCTCATTATACTTATGATATGAAGTCATAGGTTCAAGATCTGCTCATTATACTTATGATATGATGTCAGAGGTTTGAGATTTTATTATTATAATTGTGATCTAAATATGGTATCCGAGATCTGCTTATTATTATAGCGATATGAAGTTTGGATATGAGATTTGAGTTCTAATCTGAATATCTTTTGTAATATGATGAGAGGATCAACCTCTCCATGGTGATATTTGTTGGACATTTAGTTTTGGAGACTTAACATTTGTGGAAGCCTTCTTGGATCAGTATAATCCTTGTCTTGATGTATTGTTGAAGGATCTCTCTAAGAAAGACTTGGTTGGGTTTTCCCCTTGTGGGTTTTTCCCTGGTCTTTGACCTAATTTTGGCGTCTCTTGTTATTGTGCATTGTGATCTCTTTTTTCTCCTTACTATTCGATTAAATTTTTGAAGGGTAATTATTTGGTGAATTGAAATAAATTGGAAAGAATATTTAATACCCACAAATAATTATCAGTAGTTCAAAAATTCTATTGTACTTGGTTTCTCAACATGGAATGAGAGCAAGAGTAAAGGAAGAAAGTTGTGGATCACCTCTTAGGAGATACCCTTGAAATAAGCTCCTGGAAAGTCCTTGAGAAAATCCTGAAAGTTATGGTTTCTACCTTATCTTGAGGATGCTCTCATTATACTACCCACTATTGCAAAGTCAAATCTCCATCCATCCTCTGTTGACCGAGGTTATTGTCTTTAAGAATTCAATTCTCAAATGTATACTACATGAAGATCTGAAGATTTGAAATGAATCTACATCCGTTTATACAGCTCCGTATCTGCTTGAATGTTGCATTAGCGTATTCACAAATCTCTTGAGAAGATTGTGGTGATTTATTCATTCTCACTGTTTAGTACTTGGCTAAAGGAATTCTGTATTCAAATATGTCTCCATACATAAAAGGTAACATCTGTCAAATTCCGAGCAAGATTAAGGAATAATTCAAAATATGTTTCGAAGAAGGAAATTCACCTCTCAAGCATATTCATTCTACTCCGAAGGAGAAATATCTTCTCTTTATTCTCGCTGAAGTCTACATCATATTGTTATCTCTGTGGTATCTATCTGAGCACCTATCAAAAGTTTTACATATAGTTCCGAGTTCAATGAAGGTATGATTCGAATTCTGTAGCATTTATATGTATTTTGCAGCAAATGTTTGAGATCATCAGTGATTAGACAAGTTAATGGTATTTTTATCTCAGATCTGAATTTTGTAGCAACAAATTTTAGTTCCTTATTAGTAGATCCAAGATTGGTGGTGACAGATCTAAACTTTATGACATAGATTGAGTTCCTTATTGGCAGATCCAAAATTTGTGGTGTCAAATCTAAATTCTATTACATAGATATGAGTTCCTTGGTAGCAGATCCTAGCTCAGTGGTATCAAATTCAAGTTCTGTGACATTATTCTATGTTTTGTGTTGGAATATCCCAGCTATGTGGTAGCAAATCCAAATTCTGTAACATAAATCCAAAAAAAATGTGATAGATATGAGCTCTATGAGGACAAATCTGAACTATGTGGTGGTAGCTTTGATCTCTCTAACATTGATTCTAGTCCAATGGTGACAAATCTGAATTGTTTCTCTTTTAGATTTATTATTGGTTAAGGTTGGATCTTAAGGAAGGATTGTCAGCCTTGGGACAAGGATATATTCAACATGGACATTACATGGAGGCACTTGCATGCTATGAACAAATGCAAGAGGAAGGCACAAAGCTCGATGACGTCACAATTATTGCATTCTTATTTGGATGTAGTCTTGTAGGTAAACTTGATGACGACTCAAGGTACTTTGATCTCATGAGTGAACAATATGCCCTCTGTACCTAGTTCTGTTGTTTGGAAATATTGCTTGGTTGTTGCAAAATCCATAACTATACAGAGTTAGGAATATGGGCATCAAAATCGCTTATCGACTTGGAACCACATAATTCTGCTACATATATGACATTGTCTAACATCTATGTTGCTACTAGCATGTGGGAAGAGGTAGAGCCAGGACATCGGTGGATTGAGATCAAGAAAAAAGTGCATTTTTTATGATGGTGACAAATCTTACTTGCAGGATATGCAAGTTTTATAAATTAATGTGTATATTCTAAACTGCTCATTAAATTTTATAAATCACAAGACTAGAAGCTACTCTAATGATCTGCGGAAGTAAATTCATGATCGAGAACATAAATCATTAACATGCATCAAGATTTAACACGCATGCACAAAGATTTATCTATGGGAAAGCAACTGCTCAAAACCCCTTACTATCTGTATTGCATTAATGAAAGAATCTGGATGAATACAATATGCTCTGCTCAAGCTTGAGCTCAACCTACACCTGTATCTTCTATCCTCTACTAGAGTGACTGACCTTGGCCAATACTTAGCCAAAATTTCGACCCTCCAAGCCCCTATTTCCTTGCGATGTTACCTTGGGAATTAGGCCCCTATTAATTAGGAAATTCCTCATTGATAATTGCGCAATTCTTTTAGGCCCTTCTTTGACTGCATGCACCACCTGTATAACTTGAACTAGTTTAAAACTGATGGTACACTACCCTTGAACTCCAACCACAAATGGGTAACTCAAATTATCTATATGCATGAGTTAATTTAGGTGGATTGATCAGTTAACTAGATGATTACTTAGTGTGAAAAAAGTTACACACCCTTAACTTGACCTCGACTAGTTCTACTAAAAGTGAGAACTAGTTACACTGACAATAACTAAAATTAACTTAAATAGATTGCTACAAATTAGCAATCAATCATGTAGAATTGAACTCAAGTGTATCCAACTCGAATTTACTGAGTTAATTGAGTGACAAGAGCCATGTCATATCAATTAACTACCTCCATGTATTCTGCTGAAATTGAAATTGAAATTTCTCCTAATTTAATCAAGGGAAAATTAAATTAGGGATTTCTTGCTGCATTTTCAACAATTGATGCCAAGATGAAGGAAAGAAAACCCTGTACAATGACAAAAATTGAAACATATTGATATCCTGCATCTTCTATGAAGAGTAAAAAGTCATGAGGATATTTGAGCAAAAATTCTTGGACAACCTTGTTCGATTGATGTGAAAAGGGTTCTAATATCTGAATGCATAAGGGCATCTTGATTTGAAAGAGATCAAGGAGTCAATTTCTCCAAGTTCTCAACCAGTGAAAAGGGTTGGATAAAATATAGGATGGATTTATCACATTGAAATAAGAAACTCTAACTCCCTGATGATGATGAGGATGAAAGCATACCAAGATCAAGAGGGAGTTGATATACTCTCAAGAGATAAGTATTTTCCTGATTATTTCTATTGTTGTTTTATTTTTAGTGTCTTATCTTGGTTTATCTTGCTTGGTTGTATTTTTTCTTCCTTGACCTCTAAATGAGAATTGTAGGTACAAAATAAGGATTTCCCTTGTCTTTCCAATCGATGGAAGAATAGGATGGCAAGAATACTTTTGATTGATGAGCATTGGACTCAGACGGAGCAAGCATAATAAAATTTTTTAAACTTTGTACTCTACTATGACTTCCATAATATGCATAAGATTTCTGAAGAATGCTGTTGAAGATGAGCCTTCTATGAGCTCATGACCTAACTCTGTTAAGAGTTGGATTTATAATCTTGGTTATACTTGGTGGACTAGATGTCCATGGACATCTGCATGATGAGGAACCTGAAGAAGCTCTGCTACTGAATTGATGAAATCCACTGATTGGATCATACAATTATTTACTGCTTATCTAACAAGGCTCAGTGATGCGAGTTCCAATCTTTATGTCAATATTGTGAAGGATGAACCCATTGCTTTGCTTCTTTGTATGGATGACCTTTTTCTGTCATGTTATGAAGATCTTATTTTTCAATATAAGAGGGTGTTGGCTTCTGAATGAAGGATCGTGGCATTACTATTTAAGACTGAAAGTCTTGAGAAACCTTATGTTGTTTCCCTTGGGCAAGGGAAGGATGTTATCAAGATCCTACAAAAGTTTGGATAGATGGAATGCTAACCCATGACAACTCCCATGGTAATGAACACGAGGAAGAGGAAATAATATGATTCTATGTTATGTCCAGGAAGCTAATTGATTCATTACTGGTCTTTGTCAATATTGGATCTGACTTTTGCTTTGCAGTAAACACCTCGAGTTAGATGGAACCCAAGCATGATATTTGGGTTATAGAAAAACATGTGGTTAGATGCCTTTGTGGTATTGTTGACTACTGGTTGAAGTATGCCGCTGATGGTAAGATTCAGTTACTAAGATTCTCTCACTATGCCAGAAGTAACGATGATAATAAATGAACAACCATAGGTTGTTTGGGATTTCCTATAATGAGCATAAAGCAATATTTTTTGGCACGAAGTTCTGCTGAGGCAGGATGTATGGTAGCATGTGTAGTGACTCATGAAGCAATCTGGCTTTAAAAGTTTCTTGTTGATTTGTTTGGCCTGATTATGAATACCACAACGATATTATGTGAAGCAGTATAAAAATTTAGTGTATCATGGAAAGTCAAAGCATGATGGAACCTAGTATCACTACTTTCATGACATGGTACAAAAAGGATCAGTGAAGCTCTAGTATATCTCCATTTATGCGAAAACAGTTGAAAACATCTCCCCAGAGGAATGCTTGTGTATTTCAGAGATGAGATGTGAATTGCGGAGATTTCCTCTTTGGCTAAAAGGGAGTAGCGATCTTAGATCATGTTGTTCTTCTTGTGTCACAATGACCTGGATAGGGTTGTAGTCCTTGTGTCAATGTGAAATGTATAGAAAGAATAATTTGATATAATGATCAACATCATGGACATTCATTTTCCATGTGTCTTGTACTATGAACTGTATAGGGTTATTACCCAATGTCTTGTACACTGACTTGTATAGGGAGAATGGTCCTATGTGCATCTTTCTGTGTCTTGTACTTTGACCTGTATAGGGCTTAACATCCCCGTGTCAAGTACACTGACCTGTATAGAAAGATGGGCATATTCCTGAGTCATGTATTTGACCTGTATAAGGCTTAACATCCCTATGTCAATACATATACCTAGATAGGAAGATGTACATTTTCTTGTTATTGGCACTATGACCAGTAACTTAAAGGAAAATAACCATTCTCCTGAGTCTTGTACTATGACCTGGATAGGGCTATAGTCCCCAAGTCAAATATGTGACATAGATAGGAGAATGGTGTTAGAGGCTATCGGGTTGGATAAGAGCCTCCAAGCTTATTATTACCATGCATGGATAAGGCAACACTCTAGTTCTGTAGTACTAGCTAATTGATTTATATGGTACCATGGATATGAAATTATGAGACACTAATTGATTATTGTCTCTTGGGGAGAGTATGCATGAAGAGTACCATGGTGATTTTCTACTAGGTAGTGATGCTGGTAATCCTTTAATGATTCTGATCTAATCTTGGTCCTTTCTTAGAGAACCTTTTCAACTTGTATGTCATCTTGACTATGATTATGAATATCTCCCTAGCTAAGAGGGAGTGTTGAAGAATATGTAGCTATGGCCAATCTTCATAATTATAATTGTACTTGAGAAGAACGAAATTATTGTTGTTTCTAGCATGTTCATCATTTGGTCAAAATGTACTTTTGGAAAGAAGACAATTATTATTTTATTTATATTTTCAAGTGGCTCCACAAGTGCTAAGTCGGATCACATGATGGCTAATTGGCTTTCTTTACTCTCTCATTCAGATCACATGATGGCTAGTTGGCTTTTCTTGAAACTCTCTCATTTGGATCACATGGTGGATAGTTGGCTTGCCTTGAAACTCTCTCATTCAGATCACATAATGGCTAGTTGGATTTCCTATAAATTCACTCATTTAGATCACATGATGGCTATATAGAGAGGTTAATTTCATCTCCTTTTAATGATTTTGGAAAACATATACATTACTCATCTACATTCCTATGTGAAGTGGTCCGAGATTTGTATATTTTCTCATTACATTTATGACTTGAAATCAATGATTAGGGATCTGCTCATTATACTTACAATATGAAGTAAGAGGTTTGAGATCTGCTCATTATACTTATGATCTAAAGTTAGAGGTTCTATATCTTCTCATTATACTTATGATATGAAGTCATAGGTTCAAGATTTGCTCATTATACTTATGATCTGATTTCATAGGTTCAAGATTTTCTTTATAATTGTGATGTGAAGTTTGGTATCCAAGATCTGCTTATTATTATAGTGATATGAAGTTTGGATATGAGATCTGAGCCTAGATCCAAGTTCTAATTTGACCGTCTTCAATAATATGACGAGAGGATCAACCTCTCCTTGGTGGTCTTTACTGGATATTTAGTTGTGGAGACTTAGCACTTGTGGAATCCTTCTTGGGTGAGTATAGTCCTTGTCTGATGTATTGTTGAAGGATCTCTCTAAGAAATATTTGGTTGGGTTTTCCCCTGGTCTTTGACCTAATTTTGGTGTCTCTTGTTATTGTGCATTGTGATCTCTTATTTGTCCTTATTGTTCGATTAAAAATCTGAAGTGTAATTATTTGGTGAATTGAAATAATTTGGGAAGAAGATCTAATACTCTCACAAATTATTATCAGTAGTTCATAAGTTCTCTTGTACTTGGGTTCTCAACAATAAGTGCAGGCTACCTTATTCTAGTGCCTCCTTTTTCACAGGGAGCTATAACCGTATTCCAACTAAGGAGGTGAATTGTTTTTGTTTCTAAATTCCCCCCCTTGACATAGGCATTTTGTAATGAGGATTTCAATTATTTTATTATTCTAGCTGGCGCTTGAAGGATTGTGCATTGATAGAGGGGGAGAGATGTTAAGGATGATTTAATTAAGATGGTGTGACCTACTATATTTAGCCATTGTGTCCCTCAATTTTTCATTTTTCTCATTTTGTCCAATATTTCTATCCAGACCTCTGATTTCATAACTTGCTTAAATATTGGCATTCCCAAGTACTTGAAGTGAGTCCACTCTAATGGTAAGGAATTTCAAAGGTTTGGGATATTCTTCTTAGGGTTATGGGGGAAATGTTCCATCCAAATATGGCTCTTTTGATTTTATTGAGGAGTCCTCCTGATGCTTTGAGGAAGAGATCGAGAATTTTTTTGGTTCCTCACACCACTGTTGGCGAGGGCCCTCCAATCATGAGAGTATCATCGAAAAATTATGAGTGGTTTATACCTTTTATTCTCCTATTGAATTGAATGCCTGTGATTATTCCTCTGTCTTTCTTGCTCCAATTTTCTGCTAAGAGCATATGCCATTAAGACATATAACAAGGGAGAGATATGACAACCTTGCCTTGTCTCTTTATTACTTTGGAAGAACTGGCCAAAATTTCCATTTACTAATACTACTACCAATGGCTTGCTGATACAGGATTTAATCAAGCCAATGAATTCATTAGAAAAACTAAATATTTTAAAGAAAATAAAGAGAAAGGAGTGTCTTACCTTGTCAAAGGAATTTTCCATATCTAGTTTGAGGATGAAGCCTTGTTCTTCTCTAGAGAGTATGGAATGTATTTCTTCTTGGACAAGGAAAATGTTGTCCACAATCTGTCTATGATGGATGGACCCACCTTGTTTTTTGGATATCAAGAACGGTAGAAAGGTTTTGAGGTGGTTTGCAAGAATTTTGTAAGAGGAAATGCATAAAGAGATTGTTCAGAAGCGATTGAAAGAGGAAGGCCTGGTATCTTTAGGGATTAAGGCTAGAAAGGTTGAGTTGGTGCCACCTCCAACTTTGAGTTTCTTCTAGGAGTATTCGATTATTTTTAGGAGGTCCTTCTTGATGAGCCCCCAAACGGATCTATAAAAGGATATGGATAATCCATCAGGACCTGGTGCCTTTTCAGGGTGGAGCCCCATATTATTTTTTGCAATTATTCCCCCATGATTGGCTTGAGTAAAATTGCATTTTTCTCCGCCTTTACTATTTTTAGAATTGAGCTCAATATTTCCTCATAATCAACTAGCTTGGGATCAACTATCAGGATCTTTTTAAAATGCTGATATGATTCCTGTTTGACCTCCTCCATCAATTCAAATAGAATATTCCCTTCTTTGTAGGTAAAATGGACACTATTTTTGTTCCTTCGAGCCTTTGTTTCTCTCTGAAAAAAGGTTGTGTTTTTGTCCCCTGCCCGGAGCCAAAGACTCCTTGATTTGGTATATTTTCTAGAAAATCTCATTTTCTTGGGCTTGGAGTTATTTTCAACTCTGTTTCATTCTCCAATCTTAATTGCATTGCTTCAAGTTCCCTTTGGATGGCACTATTTTCCTGGGTGTGTTCCTATAGTCATTATTTGCCTAGATCTTGAGAGCAAACTTAACAAGATTAAGTTTTGACTCCTAGATAAAGCATGGGGATCCATCTATTCTTTTGTGCCAGACTTGTTCAACCAAAAACTTGTTGTAGCTGCTACAATCCCCTCCAAATTTTTTCCTCTATCTAAATTTTGGAACCCCTTAATGTCATGTGAACTGTTATTCTAATTCATTGAGGTCATCCTTGGTCATACTTTGCTAAGTGTTCAATTCCTCTTCAAGAGATCCTAATTGTTGCAACTACTTTCTTTCACATGCCTAGCTCTTGATACCTTCATAGCACACTTATTTTAAGCAATCATAGTACACTCCCTGTTGACCGTCAATGCACACTCTTGGAATACAAGTAAACACACCCCTTGTTGATAGACACAATGCAGTTCCCAAAGACAGTCATTCTGCAGTTCCCGAATACAGTGATTGCACACTCTTTGTTGACAAATGATGCACAATTGTTTTTGACAGTGAGAGCACACTTATTCAAGTTAGTGCTGTCACACTTCTTAGTGGCAGCGAAATCACTCTTGACTCCTAGTTTCCTGACATGAATTGAGCAAACTCACAAACCCTAACCATAATTTCATTTATGCTCTCCCTATATAAAGAGTCTAGCCCAAAGCTCATTTCACACTTATCTTTCGCTTTTGAGCTCTGCGTACTTTTGGAACACAACGAGCATCTCTCACTATTGTGTTGATTTGGGGTAGCATTGGATGTGATCTAGCCACGAAATTTGGTGGAGAGGTTGGGGCACATGAGATCTCCAATACCCAGAAAGGGTTTGGGCAGATTCTAAACAGATAAGGAGATATTAAAATAATTAATATTTTTAATGGAGTCCCTAAGTCTAAACTTAGGGAAAATACAATATTAATGCGTATTAATATGAATATGTGTTAGAATGGTCCAAAAGACATGGATCAAGCCAGATCTAATCTTAGCTATTGATTAGGGACTTAATCTCGGTCGTTGAGATGTCAACAGGAAAAGTATAAGAGGAGGCTTGAGGGTCACTTGGAGGATACACCAGAGTGATCAGTCATTCTATTCTCTGAGCAGGGTTTGCTAAGAGAGATAGAATCAGTTATCGGGAGAGCAGATGAGGGGAATTGAGTAAAGAGAAAGGGAGAAGTCAAATATTGTTCCAGGAGAGCAGCGCAACAGCCAAGGAGAGTGACGCAGAGCTGGCAAGAGCTCACGTCGGGCCACGTAGAGGCAACGAAGTGTTGCACAGAGCACTAGAGAGGCCAGTGTGTCTGACGCAGAGGCCCAGGAAGCTAACACATGGCCTCCTAGGGATAACGAAGGGCCAGCGTGAGACAGAGAGGGGTTGACGTAGTTCAGATTGGGCAGACGCTGGGGTTGTAGAGCAGTTTTGTGCTGAGGAGTTGCCGGAAGGATTTTTTGGGGTTTCAGACAAGATATTTCTCTCAAACTATGAGGTATAGCTGCTAAGGAAATTCTTTGTTGGGTAGGCCAGTTTTGGCACCCAAATTGTACTATGATATTGCTTAATAAGAAAAACCTCAGGTAGCTGCACCATTTCCCCGCATTGGGTTTTTCCGGGGACATTGGTCCAAAATAATGGTGTCATGTGGTGTGTTTGTTCTTGTTTCTTTTAGTTGCTGATATGTAATATGTTGAGCATGCACTGGTGTTTATTTTCAGTATTTACTTTGTAAATAACATGTTAAAGAAAATTAACAAGTAGGTAGGAATAAATCAGAAAAGTGCATGAAGGGTTTCTAAATTAAGTAAACTTAGAAACTTCAACATGGTACCAGAGTATGATTGCAGATCACAGGGGGACTAAAATACATTAGTCGAGTGGAGCAATAGCAGCAGAAAACAACTGTCCCAAGGTGACAAAAGCTATTTATAGCAGTGCAGAAGCCAAGAAGTGTGACGTAGAGCCAGCCAGAGCCACGCAGAAGAAGCTGGGAGCTGCGCAGAGCCTCAAAGAGGCCAGCGTTGCTGACATAGAGGGCCAGAGGGCTGATGCAGACCCATCTGGGATGATGCAGAGCCATCGTGAGGTAGAGAGGGGCTCACACAGTTCACAGAGAGGAAGTTGATGGAGTCTAGAAGGTTGCAGAAATATTGCAGAGTGGAGCTGGTGAGGTACTATAGTCTGAACAGTAACTGACAGAGAAGGGCTAGAGGAATTGTTATCGAGGGTTTCTAGCCGAGGAACTTGGATCAGTAGTGTAGTTGCACAAGACGATTAGAGTAGGGGACATCTCGACAAGTGACAAAAGGATTTCCAAGAGGGAAATCAGGACTCAGAGGGAGTCCAGAAGAGAACTTCCAGACAGGAAGTAGAGACTCAGAGGAGTCAAACAAAGAACTTCCAGGAGGGAAGTAGAGGAGCATCATGGCGCTACATAGGGTAAGAGACCAGGATAGACTGGACAGAGCATCGAACTTCGCAGTCTGGAAGGCCAAAATCTTATCAGTGCTTGACAAGAATCATGTCAAGAACTTCGCCTTGAAGGTTATAGCTATCCCAGTTGACCCCAATGATAACAACAAGTACGAAGAGGTGATGGCGAGGGCCAAGTGCATTATCCTTGATGAGGTCAAGGATCATGTGGTACCACAAATAACTAAGAAGGAAACGATAGTTGAGATGTGGGAGGCTCTCAAGAACTTGTACTAGCATACTTTTGTGTAGAGAAGAATGTTGCTCGAGAACCAGATGAGGTCGTATCAGATGAAGAAGGGTTAATCGATTGACACCTTCCTAGGAGGACTGAATGAGATCCGAGACGAGTTGACTGCTATAGGAGCGAGACTGGATCATGAGCTTATGGTGAGGACAATCCTGAATGTTGTCTTAGAAGATTGGGAAGTGTTTGTCTAGAGTATCCATGGGCAGAGGAACTCTCCTACCTTGGGACGAGATGTGGGTAGCTCTTCACTAGGAAGAGATCAGACGGTAGTCAAAGATAGGTAGCAGCAGCAAAGGGGTCAAAGTTCAGCAGGAGGAGGAGGATTTGGCCCTAGCATCTGAGGGAAAGCAGGAGAAGCAGAAGAAGAAAGATCTCTCCAATATCAAGTGCTTCCACTGTGGGGAGCTGGGTCATTATGCGATCCAACGTTTGAGGAAGAAGAGTAAGGGAGAGTCTTTCGAGACTAAGGCAACTACATCACGGGCAAAGAAGGAAGTTTTGACAGACGATGACTGTGCCATGAGTGCACATGCACAACTTGAGTGGAAGTGGGGAGACATCGAGCTGTAGTCAGGTGGATTACAAGCGATGAGGGGCAGGATCCTCGAGGTACCCAGCCTCTTGGATTAGACCTTGCTACGGGAGCCCCGACGAGGAGTAGCAGGACTGGCTGAGTGGGTAGAGACGGATGCAGATGGAGCGGCAAAGAGAGCTATAGTGTAGGAGTCCCAAGACAATGCAGAGATAGCAGGCTGCAATAGTGCGAGAGGCACAAGAGTGTTGCAGCAGTGCAGAAAGGCATAGAGAGGTGTGCAATGGTGCGAGATGCAGGGAGGTGTTGTAGCAGCATAGAGGTTAGAGAGAGGGAGCACTTGTTAGCGGCAAAGGGAGCTTCAAAATCAATGGGTGTTTCTAGCCCAATAAGGAGGTCAGTTGGGAGATCATTTACTTACTTATTAGTAACTAAGTTGCAGTGCATTAGTGGGCAGCACGATGCAACATGATGAGAGGAGGTGCAATGCAGATGTAGTGCTGGGAGGAAGGACCAGCAACAACACAGATTTAGAGGGAGCTGTCGTACAAATGAAGTAGTGGCAGTGGCAAAACCATGGGTGACAATACATGAGATAGCAGTGCAGAGGATGTTGGGCAGGAAGGCCTAGCATTAGCACAAGTACCGGTGTCGGATGATCAGAGTAATACTCAGTGAGGAGTATTACTAGAGCACAATCCTTGCTAAGAGGGAGTGTTGATTTGGGGTAGCATCAGATGTGATCTAGCCATGAAATTTGGTGGAGAGGTTGGGACACATGAGATATCCAATACCCAGAAAGGGTTTGGGTAGATTATAAACAAAACAGGAGATATTAAAATAATTAATATTTTTAATGGAGTTTGTAAGTCTAAACTTAGGGAAAATAAAATATTAAAGTGTATTAATATGAATTTGTGTTAAAATGGTCCAAAAGACATGGATCAAGCCAGATCTAATCTTAGCCGTTGATTAGGGACTTAACCTCGGCTGTTGAGATGTCAAAAGAAAAAGTATAAGAGGAGGCTTGAGGGTCACTTGGAGGATACACCAGAGCGATTAGTCAATCTATTCTCTAGAGAGGGGTTTTCTAAGATGCAGAGGGAGCTGTCGTACAGATGTAGTAGTGGCAGTGGCAGAACCATGGGAAACATTATAGGAGGAAGGGTTGCAGAGGATGTTGGGCAGGAAGGCCTAGCACCAGCATAGGTATCAATGTCAGATGATCAGAGTAATACTCAGTGAGGAGTATTGCTAGAGCACAATCCTCGCTAAGAGGGAGTGATGATTTGGGGTAGCATCGAATGTGCTCTAGCCACGAAATTTGGTGGAGAGGTTGGGGCACATGAGATCTCCAATACTCAAAAAGAGTTTGGGAAAATTATAAACAGATCAGGAGATATTAAAATAACTAATATTTTTAATGGAGTCCTTAAGTCTAAACTTAGGGAAAATAAAATATTAATGTGTATTAATACAAATTTATGTTAGAATGGTCCAAAAGACATGGATCAAGCCAGATCTAATATTAGAAGTTGATTAGGGACTTAATCTTGGCCGTTGAGATGTCAACAAGAAAAGTATAAGAGGAGACTTGAGGGTCACTTGGAGGATACACTAGAGTGATTATTCATTCTATTCTCTAGAGTGGGGTTTGCTAAGAGAGATAGAATCAGTGATCAGGAGAGAAAATGAGGGACATTGAGTACAGAGAAATAGAGAAGGCAAAGATTTTGTTGGGAGAGCAGCGCAGCAGCCAAGGAGAGTGACGCAGAGCTAGCAAGGGCTCACGCAGGGCCACGCAGAGGCAGCCAAGTGTTGCGCAGAGCACTATAGAGGCCAGCGTGTCTAACGCAGAGGCCCAGGAAGCTGACGCAAGGCCTCTTGGGGCTGACGCAGGGCCAACGTGAGACAGGGAGGGGCTGATGTAGTCCAGATTGGGCAGACGCTGAGGTTGCAGAGCAGTTTTGTGCTGAGGAGCTCCCAGAAGGATTTTCCGGGGTTTTAGCTAGGAGATTTCTCTCAAACTGTGAGGCATAGTTGCTATAGAAATTCTTTGTTGGGTAGGCCAGTTTTGGCACCCAGATTGTACTCTGATATTGCTTAATAAGAAAACCCTTAGATAGCTGCACCATTTTCCCGCATTAGGTTTTTCCGGGGTCGTTGGTCCAAAATAATGGTGTCATGTGGTGTGTTTGTTCTTGCATCTTTTAGTTGCTGATTTGTAATATGTTGAGCATGCACTGGTATTTATTTTCAATATTTACTTTGTAAATAACTTGTTAAATAAAATTAACAAGTAGGTAGGAATAAATCATAAAAGTGCATGAAGGGTTTCTAAACTAAGTAAACTTAGAAACTTCAACATATTGATTGCAAATGTGCTATATGCCAGGTGAGTTTCTCAACTATCGCTTTTTCTTTTACACATGTCACTTTTCCTTGCTTTCACTCTTGGATGTGTTGCTTTCGCTTTCTTTAACATATCTTGTTAAAAACACATTGGCACACCTTTTAGAGGAAACTCTAGTGCACTCCCTTGCATTGTTTGATACTATATATCAAAAGAACCTGCATTAGACACGTTCCCATGGCATATGCACTTCCTAATTGTAGTCCACACTTGTGTCGTAAAGTCTTGCATCCTAATTGTTGCCTATCGAAATAAATGCCGCTTTGTTGTCGTTTCAATATATACATGTTGGTTTTGGGTACTGTGTGTATTTTTGTCATGTGTTTAGTTGTGTATATGTCTATGATCATGTTCAGGACCTATTTGTATGCT
Organism: Pinus tabuliformis; assembly: GCA_031772625.1. Lineage (NCBI taxonomy): Eukaryota > Viridiplantae > Streptophyta > Pinopsida > Pinales > Pinaceae > Pinus > Pinus tabuliformis. Next base: position 294,467,849 of record CM062813.1, read on the forward strand.
CTTATTCTCTCTCTTTCATCCTATTGATCTTATACTTAGCCAATTTTTGGGTTCTTCCTTGACTCACATCATGTACAAGTCACGAGCACATTTCAACTTTCAACCAAGTGATTAGCGCATTGTGCAACTCCAAGTCTCAGTGTGAGACCCTTGTCTCTTGAACCTGCACCCATCTTGAAGTCAACTCCCTTCACAAGCACATTGCACATCTCCAGAGCATAGTCACTCAAACCTTGCTGCTTACACTTTCCCACTACACAAAGCCTTGATCAACCTTGAATTGTGTTGTACATTGTGCACACCTAGTGGACAATAAGGTCATCTCAAGCCCCTTGCAGTGGAAACCTATGCTTAACCTAGATGATCCCTCTTAGTCATTGCGCACTATGCATCCTCAAGCATCAAGTTCCTAGCTACTGTCTCTTGGACTTTCCCTCTGTGCCCAAGCCTTGATTCTCACTCTTGCCATTGCGAAATGCACATTCCCAGTGCCCATAACTACACCACTTTTCCCCCTGGCTCTGCAATATGTGCCCAAGAAGGTCTCTCTCTCAGTCCTTGCGCACTATCCCATCACACTTAACATCTTACATGAGAAAAAAAGTTAGAATAGGTGATTTTGAGACTGATATTTCCTTTTCATGAGTGAACTTCATTTGTAGGTGCTATCATCCTAACATGACAAGATGATTTTCAAGGAGGTCATTAAGGAAAGGTTTCAAAAAGTCACTTGTGGAGATGAGACACAAATATGCTATCATGTAGGGGTAAAGGAATCTTGGACCACGATAGAGAGATGGAAATTCATGTTAACTTAGAAGGTTCCAATACTTATCCAGACCCTTTGGAGGGTGAAGATGAAGCACATCTCATATCAAACATGAAGAGTTGAAGACATAGCAATAAAGAAAATAACTTGGAATTGATACATTACAATGAAGTCTCATGTCATAGTCGCCACATTACAACTTCACAATGTGAACACAAAAGTGTTATTTTGTTCTACTTATTTTCACCACATTATTGGTGGAATGTAATTATGTAATTCAAAAATTGGAAAATGTAAAATGTGTGGAAGCCCAAGGATCACACATGGAATGTGAAAAGTCACTAGGAAGTCAAAGAGTCATTTAGGAGCTCAAAAGTCATATGGGAGCTCAAGATTCATGAGGGAGGTCAAGAGTCACATGGGATGTGAAAGGTCACCTCATTTGTTATAAATAAACCCTCATAACTCAAACAAAGGAATTTTAGCCTTGGCTTCTCAATCTTGGCATAGGAGAGAATATCATTCTTTTGAGGAGCAAGTGGTGGCTTAATTTTCCACTGTTGGGGCTAGTGATGCATCATTGTAATTGTGTATTTTGGAACTTTCACTTAATGTTTTGAAGCTCTTAGAGCCAACACACTTTCATGCATTTATCGTGAATGTTGTAAGACTATCCTTTCATGTTTGAAATGTATGTTTATGTTTCATATTCACCAAAGAAAATGACGTATTTCCTTTGCTTTAGTATACATCTTTGAATTGTGCATCCTTACTTTCTTTCATAATCATTTTTACTTTGTGAACTATTTCGTAGGTTAATTAACGATTCTTTCTATATACATGTCTGTGTATTTATTAGGATAGTACTATTAATTTTATTCTAAAGGCTCATTCTCTATTTTCTTGTCTATGGAAGTACCTTATATACATTGTGATTGTATGCTTCACAAGGCTAACTTAATTGCTTATCTCAAAGTATATGTGTGCTCTCTTATGTGTTAATTGCAGTCAAGGAAAATCCATAAGAATAAATGGTATTCAGGCCTTTTTTCTGGATGGGGATCCTATCCTAAATGACGTGAGGTCTAATTGGGACTTCATATCATGGAGACCCCCTACTATTGGCAGTATCTTGCACCGTCAACAGATTTGGTGCTAGAAGGACGATCAAATGACAAGATGAGCCCATCGAGTATGTTTCATATCTTTATCTTGAAATGGATCATCCCCAAACAATAATCTCGGGATGTTTTTCTAAAGCAGTAGATCTTACCATCCTAGTGGAAATAATTCATAACTTGTCACGTTTGAATTTTGATGGTAAGGGTTAAACAAATTGTTAATTTTCCAGTGTTCTATGCTTAGCACAATCACTTATTCCAATTCTTCTTCAATTAGAAATCAATTTCCAATATAATTCAATCTTCTAGTGAAAACGAGAAATTGTAGATAGAACAATAAATAAAATTCACAATAGAAGTCAACCAAGAACAATAGAGACACAATATGTGGTCAAAGGCCAGGGAAAAACCCCACAAGGGGGAAACCCTTTCCAAATTCTTCTTCTATTAAATTGTCATCAAATTTTCAATAGAGAGACACAATATCCAAGTGCATCAACAATGAGTCAAAGGTCAAATTCTTGACTAGAAAAATTCACCATCCAATATCCAATAAAAGATGACCCCAAAAAGTCAACTTTGGTCAAAGGTCAAATATGCAAATTTTGGTCCAAGTAAACAACATTATTAGTAACCCTAATGAGTCCTGGTTGATGGTCAAATCATCCTCCAAAAGGTTCGATCAAGGTAGCAGAAAACTCAACCTCTTTAGATTAGTCAAATTAAGTCAAAACAGTCCCAAAATATGCTTATGAAATTGGTCAACGTTAAGGTCAACCCTGTGGTCAAAGAGACACTTTAGGCCTTCGGTTAAACATGGTCAAAGTTCCTAGAATTTTTTCCCTCCTTGCTCCTGAATTCGGCCTCCAAAATAGATCCAAAAATCCCAAGTCAAACCAAGTCAAATGATTTCCAAAATCCCAAAATTCAATGCTAGTCAAAGGCCTGAAACATAAGTCAAATTTGGTCAACAAATTCTCTCTTTGTCCTACTCGCACCTGTGAACTCGACTTGAAAATTCATAGATGTACAAACCAATCAAGAGAAGGTGTGATGTGTGAATGATGCCTCCAAGTGATGTGACATGAGGTCTATTTATATGTGGTTGATGAGGTGGATTTTCCTTGCCGAGGATGACTTGTAAGTTTATGCAGAAATGGGTTTCACATTAAAAATAATATAATTCCTTGTTCAAATTAAATTATTCCAAGGACATGAGGGGTCTTATTAGGGTGAGGAAGGCTTCCCAAAGGAGGGAATTTATCCTTGAGCTTCCAAATTTCAACACTCCGTCTCAGCAAGGGAGGAATTACTAACTGCATCATAAGTCCCATCTCAATTGTCTCATCATCATCGTCACTATACCATATCATATCTTGTCTCTACTCATCTTCTCATCTCTGCTCATCTTCTTGAACACTCTCAAATCTAAAGAAGAAGAATCATCACGGGAGATAAATTTTCCACCTTATGTCCAATGACAATAGGCAAGATACTACTTACCATGAAAGGTAAGGATCACACACTATCCTATTGTTCGCTGATATTCCCACCTTGGTCCTCAAGAACCAAGTGTTAGAACACCTGCATCCCATCACTTGAGAGAGATACTACTTACCATAAATGGTAAGGATCAAACCCTATCTCAAGTCTCCTCACCCATTGGCCAGATGGGTGGAAATCTCAACAAGCCCAACTTATGGGTAGGATGCATACTGGGGTATACTTTTTGAAGTCCCAGACTTAATGGTAGGGGGAGATACGCACTTGTCATAAATGACAAGGATCACACACATGCCCTATAGTGACAATAGGTGAGATACACTTACTGCACTGGGTAAGGATCATTCCCTATCCTATTGTCTAGATTTCCCTCAACCCCAGGAGCTCTCTGGCTTAATTCATTTCCCCGTGAGCTCAAATAGGGGGGAAGAGCATAGCTCAATGTCCTCAGTGAGATCTGACCCTTTCTCAAGAGGGTCACATCCATTAGTCCAAGTTTCTCTTTGAAGACCAAGAACTTCCCTTTCGACATAGCATTGGTAAGAATATTTGTTATCTAGTCGTCAGTTGAAATGTGATGGAGTCTCGCTGCTCCTCTTTGTATCATATCTCAGATGTAGTGGTATCTAACATTAATGTTCTTGGACTTTTTGTGGAACATGAGATTCTCTTCCAGTCGAATCCCATTCTTGTTTTTGCAATATATCATGATTATATATAGAATTTTCTCAAATAACTCTCCAAAGAGATTCTTCAACCATACTGCCTCACAACTAGCCATGCTAGCAACAATATAATCTGCTTCAACTGTGCTAAGGGCAACATAATTATGTTTCCTGCTCATCCAAGATATCATGGTAGATCCCAAGATTAAAAAACACCTTGATGTTCTCTTCCTGTCAATAACGTTTCCGGCCCAATCAACATTAGTGTATCCATGTAACCTCACATCTTTGACAATATATCTTAGTATAATATTAATCGTCCCAAGTAAATATCTCATCACATGCTTAGCAGCAACCCAATGTTCATGTAAAGGCTTAGTCATAAATTGATTCAAAGTGTTAACTGCAAAATATATGTCCGGTCGGGTGTTCACAAGGAACATTTGTGCCCCAATAAATTGTCGATACTCAGAGGGATTTTCCAAATAAGGTCCAACAATTTCTCCACATAACTTCTTGAATTTCATTTCCATTGGTATGGAAATGAACTTACATTCTACTATTTCAAATATTTCCAAAAGTTTCACAACACATTCCCCGTGCGAAAGGAAAATCCCACCAGGCCTCTGCCACACCTCTAAGCCTAGGGAATAGTCCATCAATCCAAGGTATTTTATCTCAAATTCAGATGCTAGCTCTCTCTTACACGTGAAAATCAAAGGCTCTCTAGATGTAAAAAATAAGTCATCAACATCTAAAACCAAAATTAGGGGCATACCTTGGACAACTTTGAAGTAGAGGTTCAGGTTGGCATTTCTTCTCGTAAAACCAAGATTCATGAGGTAGCTATCAATGCGGGAATACCAAGCCCTAGGGGCTTGCTTCAATCCATAAAGTGCCTTCTTTGGCCTACACACATGAGTCTTCCTATCATGTACTTCAAATCCCCATGGTTTCTCAACATATACGTCTTCCTAGAGTATGCCATGTAGAAATAGAGTCTTCACATGTATTTGGTCAAGAGTCCATTCTTGACTAGCAGCAAGGGAAACACTAGATTGAATAGTAGTGTAGGAGGAAACTAGTATAAATATATCATCATAGTCCTCTCCCTCTTTCGGGGATAAACCTCTAGCCACGAAACTCACCTTATATTTCTCGATACTTTCATCTGCTCCGTGCTTGATCTTGTATAACCATTTTGAAGTCACAACAGACTTTCCTTTGGGTCTCAGAATCATTTCCCACACACAAATTTTCATGAAAAATTCATATCCTCTTGTCATAGTTTCCTTCGATACCGGGTCTTTTACTACTTCTTCAAAGGTGTGTTGTTCAACATGTATGATGTTTCTCATAGCTACAACATATCCATGATATCGACATGGCTTCTTACTTTCCCTGAATTCTCCTCTAGAAGTAACATGTCTCTCAACATCTTGTAAGGTGTCTCAAAGCCACAATGGTCTCTTCATGGAGGGGGATCCAAGGGGTATATAGGTTCTATGGGATCATCACCAACATCAAGCTTATGCCCAAGCACATAAGGGTATGCTAGAATATCCATGGAATCATCCTTCTTTTTAATATTGGCAGGGGGAGGAGTGTCCCTAGATTTCCCAAGGGAAACATCTTCATCAAATGTTACATCCCTGCTAAACTCTATATTCCTTATGCCAGGTACATATATTCTAAAAAGTTTAGAATTTTCACAATATCCAATAAACATACCTATTTTTCCCTGAGGCTTCCATCTTGTTCCTCTTTTCCATCAACACATGAAAGTATATGGGGTAGCCAAAGATACTTAAGTTTCCAACATCGTGCTTCACACCTGTGAAGAATTCTTTGGGGGTTTTGTCACCCAAGTCTTGATGAGGGGTCCTGTTTTGAACATAGACCACAGTGTTAGAAACTTATCCCCATAGAAACTTAGACAACTTTTGATAATGCAACATGGCTTGGGAATCTTCCATGATGGCCTTGTTCTTTTTTTTTTCAGCCACTCCATTTTTCTCGGGGTTGTAAGGTATGATAGTTTCCTTATTGATTCCTGTTCTCTTGCAAAAGTCAATGAACTCATTTGAAATGAATTCTCCACCATTATTAGACCTTAAGACTTGGATTATTTTCCTTGTTTGATTTTCTATCAGCACCTTGAAGTCCTTGAACATATCAAATGCCTCATCCTTGTGCTTCAAGAAGAATATCCAAGTTTTGCGAGAGAAGCCATCCAAAAATATTATGTAGTATAAATAACCCCCAAGAGATTTCAATGACATGGGTCCACATAAATCAAAATGTATGAGTTGAAGAATACCACTGGTCCTGTTCCTTCTAGAAGGGAATTTTCCCCTCGTCTTCTTTCCACTTGCACATCCTAGACAAACCCCATCATGATTTGCTTGAATTTCAGGCATTTTAGAAACCATCCTTCTTACCTTGGGTAAATCATCATAATGAAGGTGAACGTATCTATGGTGCCATAGTTCACATTGAAGATTACAATCATTGACCAAAACTTGGGATTGGTGTCCCATTGACTTTATAGAGGCCTTCAATTCGTGATCCCAAAGTGAAGGTATCCCTCAACATAGCCCTCCTTGGCCAAGTAAGAACTTCTCCATTTATAAAAGAAACCTTCATTCCTTTGTCCTCCAAGGAAGTATAGTTATAAGATTTTTTTTCAATCCAAGTACATACAAAACATCATGAAGGTGTATAGTTTGACCATGATCCAAATGAAATGAAATAGAACCAAACCCCTTTATCAAATAAGTAAATTTGTCTCCAAGAATGATCTTCAATTTTGTCTCCCTCTCAACTAGGTTTGAGAGAATTTCACGATACCCAGTGAAGTGAGTCTAGAGGCCCCACTATATACCAACCAAATATCAAACGAATTCAGAGGAGAGGAAGTAGAAAGAGAAGAAATAAGAAAATATTCAAATTAAGTAATAACTACATTATTTCCATACCTTGAGTTCTTGTATCTGTTTTGAGGACGATGGCCTTCTTCATGATCATCAAAGAATCTCTTCTTCTTATATCATTGAAATCATCTCTTCTTCTTATATCCTTGAAACTATTGTTGTTGTAGCCACGATTGTTGTTGTAGTTGGACCTTGGAGCATTTCTCTTTTCTGGACAATCTTGGGCATAGTGACCATGCTTGTAGCAATTGAATTATTCAATTCTCCTTAATATTCTATTGGAGTCCTTGGATTTTGGGGCAAGATTTCTTGAATTAGATGGTCTCCCTCTTCCTTTGTTCTTCTTGTCTTGAGTAGAAAATGTAGTGGGATCCCCTTCTTAATGATTTTGAATTCTTCCTCTATATATCATCCTAGTCTCTTCTTGAGTTCACTTTCCAATGATCCCATCAAATGTTGAGAACCTATCATTATTGATAATAGTTGTAATAAATATCTCCCAAATAGGTGGAAGGCCTCCAAGGGAAATTAGAACCGGCTCTATATCGGAAGTAACTTCTCCAACATACAACAATTGATCCTTAAGTTGGGATATCCCCATGAAATTTCACTGCACAATTTCCCCCTTGTTCATCTTGATGTCCTTGAGTTGATTATTCAAGGATTGAATGTGATTCAAATTATTGAATTCGTACATCCTAACCAACTTATCATACATTTCCTTTGACTTCTTCAACTTTGAAATATAAACAATCAAATGATATCTTAATGAATCAATAATATTCTTCTTTGCTTTGATCTCACCTTTCTTGTACTTGGTTTTGATTTCAGAAAAAAAAATTCTTAGGAGGCTCAAGTGCCTTTCCTTCAACATATTACAAGACATCATTTTCATCCAAATTCACATCCAACTTGGTTCTCCAAATTGCATAGTTAGATGAGTCATTCAAATTATCTTCAATCTTGAAGAAATAGGTAGTCATATTGACCAAGTCAAATAAGCTCCTTCAAATCAGATTCCTTCAAAGGTGATTGCTCTTGTCTCCTTGGGCTTGTCTTCACCTCAACTTTCATACCATGTTAATTTCTAGTGTTCTATGATTAATGCAATCACTTATTCCAATTCTTCTTCAATTAGCAATCAATTTCCAATATAATTCAATCTTCCAACAATAATAAGAAATTGTAGATAGAAAAATAAATCAAATGCACAATAAAACACAACCAAGAACAATACAGACAATATTTGCTCAAAGACTACGGAAAAATCTCACAAGGGGGAAAACTCTTTCCAAATTCTTCTTCTATTAGATTGTCATCAAATGTTCAACAAAGATATACAATATCCAAGTACATCAACAATGAATCAAAGGTCATTGCCTTGAATAGACAAATTCACCATCCAATATCTAATCAAATATGAGCCCAAAAAGTCAACTCTGGTCAAAATTCAAATTTATATATTATGGTCAAATTCAACAATAGTAGCAACAACCCTAACCTATCCTAGTCAATAGTCAAATCAACCTCCAAAAGGTTCGGTCAAGGAAACATAAAACTAGGCCTCTTTAGCTTAGTCAAACTTAGTCAAAATAGTCCCAAAATATGCCTATGAAATTGGTCAACGTCAAGGTCAATGCGTGGTCAAAGAGTATCTTCAGGTTTGCAGTCAAACATGGTGAAAGTGCCCAATTTTTTTTTCCTCCTTGCTCCTAAATTCGACCTCCAAAACAGATTCAGAATCCCAAGTCAAACCATACCCAAAATCCCAAAATTCAATGCTAGTCAAAGGCCTGAAACATAAGTAAAATTTAGTTAACAAGTTCTCTCTCTCTCCTACTCACACACGTGAACTCGAACCTACAACTTCATATCTGTATGAACCAATCAAGGGAAGATGTGATGTGTGAATGATGCCTCAAAGTGATGTGACATGAGGTCTATTTATATGTGGTTGATGAGGTGGATTTTCCTTGCCTTGGCCGATTTTTAGTTTTGTGCAAAAGTGGGTTTCAAATTAAAAATAATATATTTCCTTGTGAAAATTAAATTCTTCCAAGGACAGTTGGGGTCTTCTTAGGGCAAGGAGGGCTTCCCAAAGGAGGGAATTTCTCCCCAAGCTGCCAACTTTCAACACAACTGTATTAAAACATATACTTCAATTTATTCAATTCTGTTGCTCTAATGGAATACATTGTAAATATGTTATCGCTAGGTTTTTTACCCTTACGTTGGAAGGTTGTGTCAAGCATTAGTTTACCAACTGCTTCTATCCATTCATTTGAGAAACTCGTCATGGAGCTTTGTGAAGCTTTTGATAGGTACAATTATAAATATGTATATAGGAGGATCAATCAATTTAGAATGAAACCCGATGAATCACTAGAGGATTTTGTTAATAGATTTCTTTACCTTTGCTATGAATTTTCCAAAGAAGATGTGGATTGAGATTTCCTGGGTGGAAATTTTCAGTATTTGGTTCAAATATCTTTAAACAATTTGAATCTAAATTCCCTATCGATAATGGGTCATCTTATAATGATAATAATATTCAAATAAAAAATCAAACAACTCTCATCCCAAATTATGTTCTTCCAACTTTTCTTAGTCATGAGATACCTCAAATCTCAGAGGAGGTTTCTGCCACCTGTTTTGTCCCTTCTCTTCCTTATTTTTCATTATCAAATAAGGTGGTATCTCATGCTGATGTTGGAGTTGGGAAATCTAAAAATAAAATTTATGATCCACTTATATGATCAAAATTTCATCTTGTAAAACTTTGAATGTTCATATAAATTCATGGAGATTGAGGCAAAGACTGATCCCTTGATTCCTCGAGATGACATTAATGTGCATAATCTAAATATTGAGTTTGATACAATAATAAGTAGTGTTTCTTGAAGGGATATTTTTCATCCTCTATCATCTACATCTCATGGCTCTCTTACCTGGATTTGCTTGATCAATCGCTTCACCAACAATTGCTTCAGATACTCTTGATTCTCAATTTGCTGATCCAAATGGTAATTATGTGCAAGGTGGTCATATCTAATAGGTACAGGATCATAATGATGAATACACATTCTATCTCTCTTCCATCTTTCAAATTCCTCCATGTCCAGATGATGCTTCCACATTCTCTGTTGGTCAAGAATATTGTGACCCCGTTAATTAGTCAAATGAAATCAATATGGTTCATCAATTCAACTGCTCAGATGATCATCATCTTGCCACTAATGACTCATTTGATATAGATAGTAATGAGTATCCATGTACATCTGTCAATCTCTTGAATTTGCAAAGATTAGATCTAGAATCTGATTTGATCAAGGAAGAATTTCTTATCGAAGTTTCTTCCTCATCTCACTACCCTTTGTGTCTTGATGCATCTAATGAATTGATTGATGATGAAAATATCCCATGTTCTTCAAATTCACAATCTAATGAATTAGATTCAAAGTTGACACAAGGGGGTAAGGTCACCCATGGTGAATAAGAAGATAATGTAATCATTGAAAATATTTCTTATAGTTTGCAATTTCTGGTTCTGGATGGGGTTAATTCATTTGTTTAGGTTGTTCATGAGACCCTTCTAGTCTGTGCATCTTTATTTATAAATCCTAAAGAATCTTATGACTTAAGGTGATCTATTTGGTGGCATTGAAACATCCAATGAAATTGTTAATTCTAACAGTTTCCACCTGATTAATAATGATATTATTGAAAGAATTGGTGATAGATGTCTTCACATGAATGTTGATCTGACCATGCTTTAAAAATTTAATCTTCCAATATTTGAAAGTTCAGGGACTTGTCAGGGAGTTGAGGCACTTAAAATTTCACTGATGGTTATGTCAGGTTCTCACAATCCTAATGAGGTTCCCAACTAGGGTAGATCTAGATATTATCACATAATTCCTTTCTCAACATTGTTTCACTAGATGTAAGCTTGCTCTTGAAGGATTTTTAATGCTTTCAGGTTAATTATCTTAGTCCTCATCATAGAGTTTCTAATTAGATAGAATATTCTTGTTTGGTTGATTTGTCTCCATGAAAATTTCTTGTATCAAACCCAGGGTTGGAGTGAATATCTCTCACAGATGCACACAACTTTGAAACTTGTCTTTCAAATTATCACTAGTTGAAATATTTCTCCTTATCAAAATTTCTCGTAAATGATCAATTTCTTATCTCCCTAGTGTATGTTATGAATTTAATCATTTTTCTGGCACAATTAATCCTCTTGAGTGTTAGTTAATGCTTGAATCATCTGGCAGAGCAAAGCCCGTGTGTTGACAAACTAATTCCCCACATTGATATGAATATTGGATTTGATTTGACACATGCTTCTAATATTTTGTCAGTGTGGTTGTGCTAACTAGTTTCCCATATTTAGAATTCCAACAATTGTTTTTAATCCCCCAATCTCTCATATTGTTGGTCTAGTATGTAATCAGATACAAGGGGAATCGATGGAAAATAGAAAATCTTATATGCCAATCCACCAATCTGATCATAACACTGGTTCTAACAAATATCACTCAATTAATCATTTTCCCACAGGTACATATCATGATAGTTGTTTTACATTGGTTGATCTTATCAAGCCCATTGATCTTTATGATTCATCATCTAAATGTTCAGATAACTATCAAGAAGTTGAGGAACTTCATATTTTGCTGATGGTTATGTTAGTTCCTCACGATCTTGACACAGTTTCTAAACGAGGTCAGATCAAATTTCCCCTGCAAGATTATCTTTATAATTTGATAGCACTAATTGAAAGTTTATTTTCCCAAGAGTTTCAAGGCTTTCAAATAGGTTGTTTTGAATATTAGGACTGAATCACTGATTGGATAGAGGAATCTTATTTGGCAAGCTCCGTTGTTAATAATAAGTTCTAATCTTATCTGATGTTTGCTAAGAATGAAAATGCAGATGAATGTACATGTGCGGGACACTTTCAAGATTCATATGTTCATTGTCTTATCCAATGAGGTAAAATTGTAGGTTGGTTAAAGGAAAACTTTATGGCACACCTTTCTGTCTGTGGGAAAGACCTTCAAATTCTTGTGTAGGTTGTTCAGGTAAACATGTTTATTTGTACACATTGTTTCGTCTTGGCATTAACTGCTTATCTTTTTTTTACTTGTAGTTCGGGATCAAACCTTGTGGCTACATTGGAAATTTGATTTCACATGATCCTGACCTTCTAGTTAGTTAGATTAGGATTTAGGTTTAGTCATGATTATTTATTAAAGGAGTTATACTTCCTTGCATTGTTTGCATATGATTTCCATACCTCTGTTTCATTTCCCCTTTGTTTTGCAACCTACATTTATTTCCTTGCATTTTTCATATTCTTTTATGTGAGTTTTGTCTTTCGCAACCTCTTTTCAAGTTTGTACATAAATAAGATTTTGTGTGAAATCCATCTCTTTTGGCTCTGAAGAGATGCGGCAAAAGTTTAAAAAGGCACTATGACAACTGACAAGGATTGGTTCACTTTTGGTCCCCTTCTTTGTTTGGGCCTAAATATCTTTAAGAAGTCCATGATTCTTAGACGGAAAATACAAGTCATTCCGAGCGAAAGCCTTAGCGTATCTATAATGCTCATATCTATAATGGGATCTTCTTTTCTTGAATAGGATTTTATATTGGTTGGTTTTAACGTGTCAACTCATTCAAGTAGAGAAGGGAAAGGAGAAAACTTAAGTGATTGAACTAATTTCAGAGGTACATATAGGCATCCCTGCCAAAAAAGGAACAACCTCTCTTTCTCATAGAATAATTCAAGATCCCTTTTCTTCCTATGGAGATATAAATGCCAATAAAATTCTAATGAGCATAATTTAATAAAATAAATATAGGGTGAAAGAAGAGAAAGGCTTCCGACACGGATAGGTGAAGCAAGAAAATTCACCAGGGTACTGAACAAGCCTGTTGGAAATGTAGCAATGCTTGTTATTCCTTGGAGTGACTCCTTCAGGTACTGAACAAGCCTACTAGTAGCGAAGAAACACCATAAATGACACTAAAAACTCTGTACATCTTAAACTCACAAATTTGCATACTCCTTTTCCCTAATTGAAACCATTGAAGTTTGACTAGATTTATGAAAAGTGTTAAGTTGACAAGAGGAGCATGAGATATTACATCTATAACCGTGATATGTAAATAAGCTAGGGTGATATACAAGGCGTGACAATACTTCTCGAAGGCTATATCTTGTGCATAAATATTGAACTAAACAGAGAAGCTGAGGTTCTTCTAGTGAATCACAAAGTGTTGTAGCTATTACAACCCCCTCCAAAATTTTCCCTATATATAAATTTTGTAGCCCCTTATTGTCATGTGAACTATCATTTTAAGTCATTGAGGTCATCCTTGGTCATACTTCGCTAAGTGTTCAAGTCTTCTTCAAGAGATCCTAAGTGTCACAACTATATACTTTCACATTCTTATCTCTTGAATCTTGATACCTTCATAGCGCACTTCTTCTAAGCGAGCCTAGCAAACTCCCTGTTGACAGTTCGTGTGCACTCTTGGAACACAAGAAAGTGCACCTCTTGCTGATAGAAAAAACACAATGCCTAGAGACAGTCATTGTGCAATTCCCATAGACAGTGACTATGCACTCCTTTTTGATAGACAATGCACAATTTTTGTTGACAGTGAGAACACACTTCTTCAAGTCAATGATGTCACACTTCTTAGTGGCAGTCAACTCACTCTTGAATCCCAGTTTCTCGACATGCATTGCACGCTCTCACAAACCGTAACCCTAATTTCATGTATGATCTCCTTATATAAAGAGTCTAGCCCAAATCTCATTTCACACTTATCTTTCACTTTTGAGCTTTGTGCACTTTTCGAGCAGGAGGAGCATCCCTCACTCTTGGTTGCAAATTCACCATACTCGGGTGAGTTTCCAACTATCACTTTTGCTTGCTTTGGCCTTCGCATGTGTCACTTTTGCTTTTGCATGTGTCAGTTTTGCTTGCTTTCACATATCTTGTTAAGAACACCTTGGTTCACCCTCTAGAGGTAGATCTAGTGCAGTCCCTTGCATTAGTTGATCCTATCTATCATAAGAACATGTGTTGGACACACTCCCATGCATAGTGTACTTCCTAATTGCCGTCAACACTTGTGTCGTAAATTCTTGCATTCTAACTGTCGTATTTGGAAATGTGTCACTTTATTGTTGTTTCAATATATACATGTTGGTTTTGGGTAATGTGCATATTATTTTCATGTGTTTGGTTGTGTATATGTGTGTGATCATGTTCAAGACCTGTTTGTATGCTCTTATTCTCTCTCTTTCGTCCTACTGATCTTATACTTATCCAATTTTGGTGTTCTTCCTTGACTTCACATCATGCACAAGTCATGACCACATTTCAACTTTCAGCCAAGTGATGAGTTCATTGCACACCTCCAAGCCTTAGTATGAGAACCTTGTCTCCTAAACCTGCGCCCATATTGAATTCAACTCCCTTCACATGCACATTGTGCATCTTTAGAGCATAGTCACTCAACCCTTGCTGCTTACATTTTCCCACTCTTAAAATCATTGATCAACCATGAATTATGTTGTGCACTGTGCACTCCTAGTGGATAATAAGGTCAGCTCAAGCCCCTTGCAATGGAAACCTGTTCTTAACCTATAGGCTTCCTTTGAGTCATTACACATCCTCAGGCATCAAGCTCTTAGTTTCTGTCTCTTAGAATTTCCATCTGTGCCCATGCCTTACCTCTCACTCTTTCCATTGTGTAGTGCACAATCCCAGTGCATATATCTCCACCCCTTTGCCTCCTGACTCTATGCTCTCCACCCAAGAATGCCTCTCTCTCAATCCTTGCACACTATCCCATCACAATAAGAATATTACATGAGAGAAAAAGATAAAATAAGTGATTTTTGGATTGATATTGTCTTGTCATGAGTGAACTTCATTTGCAGGTGCTATCATCCTAACATGGAAATATGATTTTCAAGGAGGTCATTAGGGAGAGGTTTCAAGAATACACTTGTGGAGATGAGACTCCAAGATGTTATCATGTAGGGGTAAAGGATTATGTTGTAGCGGCAGCAATTCCCTCTAAAATTTTGGCCTGCATCCAATTTTAGAGCCTTCCTTGGGGTTTTCCTTGATGTTTGCAAGCACTCGGGCTCATCTCGGGAGCTCATGTTGAGTCTTTGCACTCTCCTCGCTCGACCATTCAATGGAATTTTTTTTGCGTGTTGGTCACAATGTCACGCTTGCAACCATGTTATATCCATGCACAAGGTCTTGCTTCATGTGTACAAGTTGTATGCACTCTGTAAACATCCGTCGCACTCACACACAAAGTTGTATGCACTATCGCGCAAGCGTCATCGCGGTCGTTAAATGACCTATCACAAGTGTCGTGCTTATCACTCACACCGTCGGTTAGTCACACTAAGTATATGTTGCCTTGATGGTCTTAGGCGTCTTGTTGTCGAGTCACGTTGAGTGTGTGTTTGCAAAGTCGTGTATGCACAAGTTCACTCGCTCACACACTTAGCCATTTTGCTGAAGTTCTGATGACCAGATCACCCTCTAGCAGTCGGACCCTTGGTAAGCTGCATTGCGCAATTTCAACCCTCAGTGAACATGTACTGCTGCCCAGAATTGCACAGAACTTGAGGATGTCTCCTAGGTAGCCTGCACTTTGCAATCCTTGAATCAACCGGATCGACTGTCATTGAGAACAACGCAAAAGTTTCTCAGCAAGCCATATCAATCTGCGCTGCCCGCAAGTGACTCAACCAACCCTCCAACTGGTCAATCAGAGAGTTTGATCGAGAAGTGACCCAGTGAATCAATCCCCCAAAAAATTGCACAAAATTTGTAAAGCATGGCCATTCCACTGACTAAAGAAATTTCTCAGACATGCCAGATAGGCACCCTATGTACTTCACTGTCTCCCTAAAATAAATGTGCAATTTTTCCATACAGGCACACAGATAGTCGACCTACTGCTCGCCTGGAAAAATGCGCAGTTTTCATGAGTAGTCACCTAGCTTCCCAACATCCCGCTCAACTCAGAAATTGCACAAGGATGTTCAGCAGGCCAGTGTCCCAACAATTGCACATTTTTTCTAGCAGAACTCCTGCATCCCGCTGACAACTCACTGAAAAAAATGCCCATTTTTTCCCGGCAAGCCTCCTGCAGCCCGCTGTCAGCTCCCCGAAGGAATTGCACAGTTTTTGCTAACAATCCCCTCTCCTACCTGGACTACTTCCCTAAAAAAATTGTGCAGATCTGCCCACCAGCCGAGCAAGATCTCGCAGACAGTCACTGCTGATTTGGATTGTCCATATTAGTCTCCCAATGAATTTTGTGCAATTTTCACTGACAATGCCTAGAGGCCGCATCCCGACTTGAAATCTGCCTTGCACAGTTTCAAGAGCCTTGTCCTCTCTCCCGATCACCTGCATCCGAAGGCAAAAGATAATGCATCATGGTAGACTAGGAGATTTATGGATTTGATGTCGTCTCTTCATGAATGATTGTAGATATAGATACATGGATGAGTCATGACGTGACAATGAACGAGATGAACACGGAGAGCACATGCGAGAAGATTTGTTCGCGAACGGATGAATGAAGAATGCATGTGAGAAGATTTTTTCGTGAACAGACAATACATGTGAGGAGATTTTTTCACAAACGAACAATGCATCCGAAGAGATTTTTTTGCGAAAGAACGAACACATGAAGCATGCCAAAGTACAAGTGAAGGAGTGGTGTACACATGCAACATCAAGCGAACACCAAGAACATCGAAGACTCTGCACACCTTGCCATGCAAAGGTGAAGCTATGATACGCCAAGAGCACATCCATCACTCAGCCGCACTGCAAATCGACATGGACACCACCAAAAACATGAACATACCAACATTGTCGTGTCATGAGTCATGTTGGCCACATCACTACTATGGGCCATACTGTTGTAAATCAATGTAATGTAACGTGGAATTCCAAGAGACCCACATGTAATTTGAAGAGTCATGTAAAGTTGAAAATTCATGAAAGACAAACAATCACAAGGGCCAGTTTTACCCTTAGCTATAAATACCCCTCATTTGTACATTCAAAATACTTTCACCTTGGCTCCTCCCACATAACCTTGAGAGTCTGTAATATTTTCTTTGAGGAGCGAGTAGTGGCTCCAACACTTCGATTATGGGGTTAGTGATGTACGGTGTACCAATGTGTCGTGGAAATTTCGCTTAATTCAGAAGCCTGATAATAGGCCAACACATTTTCACACATGTATTGTAACTGTTTGTAAGACTAATCTTGGAACACTTGTAATGCATGTTGCTTTAAACTGTGTTAAAACAATTGAACTATTTCGGTTGCTCTAATATATATGTTTATGAAAATGTGTTGTATAATTTGTTAACATTATCTTGCCCATGTGGGCTCCCTTGCCAGACACTAGACAAAACCTTTCCCAAAAACTTGTTATAACGACTGTCGCACTTGCGCGGACTGCTCCACTGGGTGTTGTATGCGTTATTCCTTCATTGTGTGTTTGTGACTGCCACATCTGTGTGGACTACTCCGCTGTAAGCTGCACATGTCCTGTTGTGTTGTGTGTCTTTGACAGAGTTACGACTCTTCCCTTTCGACTAGAGACTCACTTCGACCCTCTCCCTCCGCAGTGAAATAACCTTGACACAAGTAACACTAGCACTCACCAAGCACGCGAACCGCGCTGTTCAAAGACAAAGAAAACCACTATCACGTGCTCACAAGCAAGAGCTAAGGAATATCTTTAAGATAATGGAAACTGGGACATCATACCGAATGGGACTCCTACACCAAACGATGTGAGGTCTAGTTGGGACTTCATACCAGGGAGATCCCCTGAATGTTGGTGGGTCCAGAACCGTTAACATTTTGGCGCTAGAAGGAGGGCTAGATGACAAGTTGAGGCTGTTACATCTGGCTTGAATCTCTTACCAAATGGATCATACACAATTCGTGCTCCCGGGGTGTTTCTCTCATTTCTCCCTTAATCAAATATCAATCCCCGATGAGCTTCTCGATCACTTGTCCTTGTTAAAGTTTGATGGTGAGGACAGAATGCCCGTAAATGAGCACATTTCTAATTTTCTTCATTTCTGCGAATCTCATGAAATCGATAGTGATGAGATTGTTTGCATACTTTTCTTCCTCAGCCTTGAAGGTCGTGCTAATAGGTGGTTTCATACCCTGCCACCTGCTTTCGTTCATTCCCTTCTCACTCTCCTCAAGGAGCTCCATCAAGCTTTCGATAAGTGTAACCACCAAGATGTCTATGAAAGAATATCTCATTTAAGAATGAAGCTTGGCAAATGAGTTGAGGAATTTTCTACCCGCTTCCTTCACCTCTGTCACGAAATTCCTGAACAATTTGTGGACCTTGAATTCATGAGCCAAGAGATGAAACGCTTGGTTCATGTCTCCCAAAACAGTGAACCTCTTGATTTAACTCCTTCCTTGACTCTTGCGGATCATGAGACCCCTCATTTTACTGAGGAGCAGCCCAACACCTTGTTTATTCCTTGTTCTCCTCCCTTTTCGATCTTGAAGAGGGTACCCCCTCACAGCGGCCGCAAAGTTGAGAAATCTACGCAACATGTTCCCAACTCGTCTTATTAGCTGTCTCCCGATCAAACGAAGGAAATTCCAGAATAGCTTAGTAGGCCTATGGCGAAGACTCATTCCTCCACTCTGCAAGAAGACATCACCGTTCATAACCCAAGTCTCAAGTCTAATCTACATCTCTGATATCCTCCACCATATACAAGCCATGACTCCTTGTACCATGACTCGCTTGATCAACCCGCTTCACAAGCTAGTTGCACACATTCTCTTGATTCTCAAGTTGCTGGCTCAAGTTGCGGTCATGTGAAAGGCAGTGTCATTATACAGGTTGAGGAGCAGGAAGGTGAAGACAAAATCAATTTCTCTTCCATGTTTCAAAATGGTTCACATTAAGACATTGAGCTTCCATTCTTGACCGATTCTCAATCCACGAATCTTGGTGAAACATCATGCACAATTAATTCTTTCAATTAGCCTCCAGCCTTGGGCTGTCGTCACTCCTAGGATTCCGTATGTTGTGATGAACACCCAAGCACATCATGTGATCTGTTTTTCTCTCATGTACACTCTAACTTAGATCTGGAATACACACCAGTCAAAGTAGACGTTCCTATCAAAACTTCCTTTGCACCTCACTTGCCCATGTGTCCTACCATTCACAACGCATCTACATGTGATGAAGATACCCCATGTTCTCTTGCTTCTTCATCTAATGAGTTATCTCCTCGATCGACACAAGGCAGTGAGGCTGTCCATGATGAAAATAGTCTCAATGCACATGACTCTTCCCACTTGTCATCATCTTGTGTGTTGCATGAAGACAACTCATCAAGTCATCTTGATGAAGCTGAAAAATTTGATAAAGCCCGTGACAGAGATGGATGTTATTCTATGAGCACTTTTGAAATCAGCAACAAGATCCATCCTTAAGCCATGCATGATCTGGTTCACATCTCAAAATGCAATTTTCAATTCTAGAAAGTTTCAGGACGTGCTAGGGAGTCGAGGCACTTCAACATCCGTTGATGGTTATGTCAGGACCTCACGAATTTGGCAAGCCCCTTGAACCAAATCAGATCTCATTTCTCATACACAATCTGTCTATCTGCATGGTTTCACTCGACGTGGATCCCCATGTAAAGAATATTTACTATTCTGGGTGTGATATTTCGAAATTTGAAATTTTCACTAATGACTGAATCCACGGGTCTGTTACAACATTTCTGTCTTCATGCACTTCTCTTACATCCCATTGGGATTGGGAGTGTCCATCCCTCATATAATCATGGAACAATGAAGTTGATCATCTCAAAGACTATCTTTGTCTGGAATCATACTTATCGTGTGTTCTCTCTCGTGATCAATACCTCGGTCTTCTTGCGAATTTTTCACGTCAGATCTTCCCACTCATCACACCAAAAATATCCCTGTGTGATGATGAGTGCACAACCTATAACGCGAATCAAGTTACTCTCATTTCACCATAACCCAACTAGATTCACACTGCTGGCATCCTTTCTACATTTCTGTGATGACCATAATGCCTGCGCAATTTTTCACCAGTTGCAGGTGGGTGTTCTGTCATATCTAGCACACAACGAACTTGGTTGCCTCATTTAGAGCGTTCGCAAGATTGTTCAAAAAATTTCTTTGTTCATGTCAAAATGGGAATCTGGCATCTCGACCAACTGGTCTGATTTTTCTTCTATCTTGGGTGTATGTCATGCAGTTTATCATTTTCCCAACAATACATCCATAATAGTCACTTCACGCACTATGATCTTCACCGCGTAACATCTTTCTCCTCAGACTTATGTCAAGCAGGTGAGGCACTTCAGCCTACGTTGATGGCTATGGCAGGCCCTCACTGTCTTGACATGACCATGTAGAATGATGAGATCTATCTATTTGTACCAGATTCTCATCGTGATCCCCTCTCTCAAATCAGGAATCCATATTTTCAAAGATCACGAGTCTTTCAAAACAACCACCACGATATTTTTGATCCAATCGCTGAATGGATGGAACAATCTTACTTGGCAAGTCATGTTGCAGGTAACTAGATTCTGTCCTTCCTCGCACTCGCTAAGAAACTCGGTGTAGAAGAAAATACACTCGCAAGAGGCCTCCTAGGTTTGTTGAAAATTGGCAGTCACCGAAGAGGTAAGAATGTGCGTTGGGTGGTTGTGACACATCTTTCCACCCAGAGGCGAGACCTTCTTTCTCGTGTGCAAGTTTGTCAAGTTTTTGTATTCTTTGTTGCACATTATTTTTTATCTGTTTTAATCTCTTGTATCTTTGTGGTTGCACGTCAGGTGCGCCTATGGTGGCTTCACTGGAAATTTCATTTCACGTAACCCCGACCGTTTAGCGTAGCAGTAGGATTAGTGTTTTCTTTCTCACTTGTCTTTGCTTGCTAGTTTGCATGTTTGTTTTCTTGCTGACTTGGTTTAGTTTGTTTTCTTGCTTGCCTGTTGTCCTTTCACTGACTATGTTTGCTTTGATTTGTTTTTCTTTTTGTTTTTTTGTTTTGTTTTTTTTTTTTTTTCGCTTAATACCATGCTATTTTTGGGTATTGTCAATAAGTGCTACCCTCTACTCATTTCATGTAACCCAGACTGTTTAGCGTAGCAGTAGGATTAGTGTTTGCTTTCTCGCTTGTCTTTGCTTGCTGGTTTGCATGTTTGTTTTCTTGCTGACTTGGTTTAGTTTGTTTTCTTGCTTGCTTGTTGTCCTTTCACTGACTATGTTTGCTTTGATTTGGTTTTTTTTTTTGCTTAATACCATGCTATTTTTGGGTTTTGTCAATAAGTGCTACCCTCTATTGAGTTTTGGCTTTTGAATGAGTATGTGGCTGAGATCGAAAGAGTCTTGGCCAATCCTGTGTCCATCTTCTTTGTGCTTGGTTATAACCTTCAACCGATGAAGTCTTGACAGAAAATACAAGCTGTCTGCAAGGGAAGCTTGGGTCCAACCATGAACCTGTGTCCACACTGGGAAACCCCATGCCTGTACTTAGGCTTCTACTTTGTGTGTTCACGCTCATCCAACTAGTAGAAATGGAGAAGGGGAAAATCTCGATTAGGGCTTTGAAGTCTCGAAACCAAGGGAACACTTCATCCTTCTTTTTCAAGAAGTATATCCAGGTCTTTCGAGAATAGTCATCTGTTAAAGTGAGATAATATGAATATCCTCCCAAGGAGTTCACAGGCATCATACCTGATATATCTGAGTGAACTAGTTGTAATATATCAGAGGTCTTGCTTTTACTTGAAGGGAATGGTCCCCTTTTGAGCTTTCCTTCGGTACATCCCGGACATACACCTTCTTGCTCTACTTGGAATTCGGGCATCCCTGTTACCATCTATCTTACATCGGGTAGAGCTTTGTAATGAAGGTGAGCAAACCTATGATGCCAAAGTTTAGACTGAAGAGTTGTGTCAACTCGAAACCCAAGAGTGAAAGCATCTTTAACATTATTTTTCCATATACGTACCTTACCATCGCTGAAGGTTACCTTGTAGCCTTTGTCTTCCATTGCTGAGATGGGTACCAGGTTCTTTTTGAGATCAGGTACATATAATACATCTTGTAAGTGAATCGTATTACCTTGATTCAACTTGAGAGAAACATTGCCTACACCTTTCACTGGGTATTTCATGTCGTCTCCAAGGACAATTTCCAGGTTAGTTTCTTTCTCTACCATATTATGGAGTACTTCTTTGTAACCAGTGAAGTGTATTGAGGCACCACTATCAATGAGCCAAATTCCCATTGAGTCCGAAGGAGTGGAGGTAGATAGAGAAACTGGTAAATAATATTCATCCTGCTTATTGTCAACAGTGTTAGATTCATACCTGGAATTTCTAGCCTTCTTGAATGGTTTCCATCTTCCTTGATTTCCAACATTCCTTTTACTTTTACTGTTTAATTTTTCCATTCCTTCGATTACCATGAGAGGGATTTTGATCATCGTCACGGTGAGAGTCCTTTCTATCAGGGCATTCCCTTGCATAGTGACCTGCTTTATTGCAAATGAAACATCGTCCTTTTCTTCCACCCTTAGATCCAACCTTTCTTTTCGATTTAGACCCAGAATTATTTATTTTCTTAGCATGAGAAGAAAAAGCAGCAGGAGGACCTTTAGGCAAGGGCATTTCCTGCTCTTCTACCCTTGTTTCTTCTTGAATGCATCTAGCCATTAATTCCTCGAAACCAGGAATTACATTATTGTTCAGAAGAGTAGTCCTGAACACATACCATTCGGATGGTAATCCTCCAAGAGTTGTGAGTTCCATTTCGCTGTCAGTAATAGTTTCCCCAATAGATAGGAGATCGTTCTTGATCTCGGTGATTCTTAAGAAGTATTCTTGCATACTCTCATCTTTACCCTTCTTGATTTCCCTCAGCTTATTTCTAAGAAACAAAACTTGATTTGCATCATTAACTTTAAATAAACTCACCAGTCTATCATAGATTTCCTTGGAGGTGTCTAGATCAGAGATGTAGGCCACCAAGCGCTTGTCGATAGAGTCCCAGATGATCTTCTTCACTTTAATTTCTCCGTTCTTCCATTTATTCCTGGCAACAAGAGGTGCATTTGATGGAGGCTCAACAATATTGCCTCTCACGTGACCCAACACTCCTTGATCCTCCAGGGTTAGATCGATAGACATCTTCCATCTGTGATAGTCAGCTTTCTCACGGAGCTTATCTTCAGCGGGAAAGAGTGTTGAAAACCCCATCGTTCTTTAGGATAGCTTTGCCAATCTTCTCTTTTGTGATTTCTCTTGCTCTTTGTCTTCACCTCACCTTTGATACCATGTTAAGTTATGGTATGTTCTATGCTTATAACAGTTTACTTCTTTTTCTTATTATATTCCAGAGATTAGCAATCACATGTACATAAAGTAAAGTGTAGATAGAACATTTAAATGATCGTCAAAAAACACGCCAAGATAAGAGACACAAGATGTGGCGGCTGGCCACGGACAGACCCCACAATGTGTGGGGAAACCCTTTGATCAAATATTCTTTTATCTTCAATAATTCAACAAAGAGAAATAGTACAATAAATCTGATTCATATCAGCAGTATCAAACCCTAGATCAACAACATCAACATTAGCGGCTTCATTATCAAACTAGGGCAGACGATATCTCACAAATCGACCGTTGAATCGGCTTGATTCCACCACCAAAAGTTGTGGCTGCCAGAGGAGGTTCAAATGAACCTACAACATAGTTCAGATGAGGAGATATTCTAGTCTACGCAGGTCAATATTTACTTTAGCAATTGCAGCTTCAGTTTCAACAGTTTTCAACTTCAAACTAGGGCAGTCGATATCTTGCAAACCATTCGTCGGATTGACTTCATTCCACCACCAAAAGTTTTGGATTTCAGAGGAGATCCGGATGGACCTACAGCATAATTCTAAAGAGGTGATATGATGGTGCACGCAGGTCAAAATTTGGATTTGCAGTTGCAGCTTCAGGTTCAACAACTTCCGGCTTCACATGTGTGAGAGAGAGACACTTTTCTGTGCAGTAGAGAAGAGACTCATTTCTGCGCAGTAGAGAGAGATAGATGTGATGAGATGAGTGAGTCCAAATGAGGAAAAGTCCTCTTATATTTATACACAACGTTGGTGTTTGAATGGATGCGACTGTTGGGCTTCTGAGCCTACATGAGTTGTAGGTCGGCTTGATAATAATACAATAATCAAAATAAATTCATATCTCCATGAATACTTATCGGAATCGGATGATCTTTATATCAATCCTACACCTCTCGACGAAAGGAATCTAATAAAAATATTATCATCCATGAATAAGATGACCCACATGAAGTTTTTCCCTAGTTTCCAATTTTAACAAGAACATCGAAAACTCCGCACACTTTGCCATGCTTAGGTGAAAGTATGATACACCAAGAGCACATCCATCACTCAGTAGCACTGCAGCTTGACATGGACACCACCAGCAACATGAACATACCGACACTGTCCTGTCAATTCATGTCATCAGTCATGTCGGCCACATCACTACCGTGGGCCATACTGTTGTAAATCAATGTAATGTAACGTGGAAGTCCAAGAGACCCACATGTAATTTGAAGAGTCATGTAAAGTTGAAAAGTCATGAAAGACGAACAGTCACAAGGGCCAGTTTTACCCTTGGTTATAAATACCCCTCATTTGTACATGCAAAAGACTTTTCACCTTGGCTCCTCCCACATATCCTTGAGAGTTTGTAATGTTTTATTTGAGGAGCGAGTAGTGGCTCCAACGCCCCAATTACGGGGTTAGTGATGTATGGTGTACCGATGTGTCTTGGAACTTTCGCTTAATTCAGAGGCCTGATAACAGGCCAACACGTTTTCACACATGTATTGTAACTATTTGTAAGACTAGTCTTGGATCACTTGTAATGCATGTTGCTTTAATCTGTGTTAAAAAAATTGAACTATTTCGGTTGCTCTAATGCATATGTTTATGAAAATGTGTTGTGTAAGTTGTTAACGTTGTCTCACCCATGTGGGCCGCCTTGCCGGACACTAGAAAAAACATTTCCCATAAACTTTTATAATGACCGTCGCACTTACGTGGACTGCTCCGCTGGATGTTGTACGTGCTATTCCTTCATTGTGTGTTTGTGACTGCCGCATCCGTGTGGACTACTCCGCCGGAAGCTGCACATGTCCTGTTGTGTTGTGTCTCTTTGACAGAGTTAGGACTCTTCCCTTTCGACTAGCGATTCACTTCCACCCTCTCCCTTCGCAGTGAAAGAATCATGACACAAGTAACAGTAGCACTCACCAAGCACACAAACCTCGCTGTTCAAAGACAAAGCAGGCCACTCTCACGTGCTGACAAGCAAGAGCTAAGGCATATCTTTAAGATAATGGCAACCGGGCCATCATACTGGATGGGATTCCTACACCAAACGTTGTGAGGTCTAGTTGGGACTTCATACTGGGGATATCCCCTGAATGTTGGCGGGTCCAACACTGTCAATATTTTGGCACTAGAAGGAGGGCCAAATGAAAAGTTGAGCCCGTTACATATGGTTTGAATATCTTATCAAATGGATCATACAAAATTCGTGCTCCCGGGGTGTTTTTCTCATTTCTCCCTTAATCAACTATAAATCCTCGATGAGCTTCTTGATCACTTGTCCTTGTTAAAGTTTGATGGTGAGGACAAAATGTCCGTAATCGAGCACATTTATAATTTTCTTCATTTATGTGAATCTCATGAAATCGATAGTGATGAGCTTGATTGCGTACTTTTCTTCCTCACCCTTTAAGGTCGTGCTAATCAGTGGTGTCATACCCTGCCACCTGCTTCCATTCATTCCCTTCTCACTCTCCTCAAGGAGCTCCATCAAGCCTTCGATAAGTGTAACCACCAAGATGTCTATGAAAGAATATATCATTTAAGAATGAATCCTGGTGAATCATTTGAGGACTTTGCTACCCATTTCCTTCACCTCTGTCACAAAATTCCTGATCATTTTGTGGACCTTGACTTCATGAGCCAAGAGCTGAAACGCTTGGTTCATATCTCCCGAAACGATGAACCTCCTGATTTCCATCCTTCCTTGACTCTTGCGGATCATGAGACCCCTCATTTTGTAGAGGAGGAGTGCAACACCCTGTTTTTTCCTTGTCCTCCTCCCTTTTCGATCTTGAAGAGGGTACCCCCTCGTAGTGGCTGCAAAGCTGAGAAATCTGCGCAACATGTTCCCAACTCGTCTTCTCAGCCGTCTCCTGCTCCAACGAAGGAAATTCCAGAATGGCTCAGCAGGCCTATGGTGAAGACTTATTCCTCCTCTCTACAAGAAGAAATTACCGTTCATAACCCAAGTCTTGAGTCTAATCCACGTCTCTGCTATCCTCCACCATATACAAGCCATGACTCCTTGTACCATGAATTGCTTGATCAATCCGCTTCACAAGCTAGCTACACACATTCTATTGATTCTCAAGATGTTGGCTCAAGTTGCGGTCATGTGAAAGATAGTCTCATTATACAGGTGGAGGAGCAGGAAGGTGAAGACACAATCAATTCCTCTTCCATGTTTCAAAATGGTTCACATCAAGACATTGAGCTTCCATTCTTGATCGATTCCTTTGTGAAACATCATGCACAATTAATTCTTTCGATCAACCTCTAGTCTTGGGCTGTCAACACTCCCAGGCTTCCGTATGTTGTGATGAACACCCAAGCACATCATTTGATATGTTGTTCTCTCATGTACACTCTAACTCAGATCTAGAATACACACCGGTTAAAGCATACGTTCCTATCAAAACTTCCTTTGCACCTCACTTGCCCGTGTGTCCTACCATTCACAACGCATATACATGCGACGAAGATACCCCCTGTTCTCTTTCTTCTTCATCTAATGAGTAATCTCCTCGATCGACACAAGGAAGTGAGGTTGTCCATGATGAAAACAATCTCAACACACATGACTCTTCCCACTCATCATCATCTTGTGTGTTGCATGAAGACAACTCGTCAAGTCAGCTTGCTGAAGCTGAAAATTTTGATAAATCTTGTGACAAAGATGGATGTTATCCTAAGAGCAGTTTTGAAATCAGCAACAAGATCCATCCTCAAGCCATGCATGATTTGGTTTACATCTCAAAATGCAAATTTTCAATTCTGGAAAGTTTTGGGACATGCCAGGGAGTCGAGGCACTTTAAAGTCTATTGATGGTTATCTCAGGACCTCGCGACTCTGGTAAGCCCCTTGAACCAAATCAAATCTCGTTTCTCACGCACAATCTGTCTATCTGCATGGTTTCACTTGACGTGGATCCCCATGTAAAGAATATTTACTATTCCAAGTGTGATATTTCAAAATTTCAAATTTTCACTAATGACTGAATCCACGATTCTGTTACAACATGTTTGTCTTCATGCACTTCTCTTACATCCCATTGGGATTGGGAGTGTCCATCCCTCATGCAATCATGGAACAGTGAAGTTTATCATCTCAAACACTATCTTTGTTCGGAATCATACTTATCAGGTGTTCTCTCTTGTTATCAGTTCCTTGGTCTTCTTGCGATTTTTTCACGTCAAATCTGCCTGCTCATCACACCAACACTCTCCCCGTGTGATGACGAGCACACAACCTATCACGCGAATCAAGTTACTCTCATTTCACCACACCCCAACTGGCTTCACACATTCACATTGCTGGCATCCTTTCTACATTTCTGTGATGACCATGATGCCTGCACAATTTTTCACCAGTTGCAGGTGGGTGTTTTGTCATATATAGCACACAATGAAATTGGTTCCCTCATTTAGAGCATTTGCAATATTGTTCAAAAAATTTCTTTGTTCATGTCAAAATGGGAATCTGGCATCTCAACCAATTGGTCTGATTTTTATTCTATCTTGGGTGGCTATCATGCAGTTTATCATTTTCCCAACAATACATCCAATGACAACTTCATGCGCTATGATCTTCACCGTGTAACATCTTTCTCCTCAGAATTCTGTCAAGCAGGTGAGGCACTTCAACCTGCGCTGATGGCTATGGAAGGCCCTCACTATCTTGATATGACCAACGAGAATGATTAGATCTATCTATCTGTACCAGATTCTCATCGTGATCCCCTCTCTCAAATTAGGAATCCATCTTTTCAAATATCACTAGTCTTTCAAAACAACCACCACAATTTTTTTGATCCAATCGCTGAATGGCTGGAACAATCTTACTTTGCAAGTCGTGTTGGACGTAACAAGCTTCAGTCCTTCCTCACACTCGCTAAGAAACTTGGTGCAGAAGAACATACACTCACAAGAGGCCTCTGAGGTTTGTTGAAAAACGATAGTCACCGAAGAGGTAAGCATGTGTGTTGGGTGGTTTTGACACATCTTTCCGCCTAAAGGCAAGACCTTCTTTCTCGTGTGCAAGTTTGTCAAGTTTTTGTATTTTCTGTTGCACACTATTTTTTATCTGTTTTAATCACTTGTATATTTGTGGTTGCAGGTAGGGTATGCCTACGGTGGCTTCACTGGAAATTTCATTTCACGTAACCCCGACCGTTTAACGTAGGAGTAGGAGTAATGTTTGCTTTCTCGCTTGTCTTTGCTTTCTGGTTTGCATGTTTGTTTGCTTGCTGACTTGGTTTGGTTAGTTGTTTGCTTGCTTTGCTTACTTGTTGTCCTTTCACTTACTATGTGTGCTTCACTTTGTTTTGTTTGATTAATACCATGCTATTTTTGGGTTTTGTCAATAAGTGCTGCCCTCTACTGAGTTCTGGCTTTTGAATGAGTATGTGCTTGAGATTGAAAGAGTCTTGTAACACTGCAACACTTGGCCAGTCCTGTGTCCGTCTTCTCTGTGCTTGGTTATATCCTTCGACCGATGAAGTCTTGACGAAAAATACAAGCCGTTTGCAAGGGAAGATTGGGTCCAACCATGAACTTGTGTCCACACTGGGAAACCCCATGCCTGTACTTAGGCTTTTGCTATGTGTGTTCAAGCTCATCCAACTAGTAGAAATGAAGAAGGGGAAAATCTAAATGAGCATATCTATGTCAAAGGTCTTACATGCTTATTTGAGGGAACAACCTCTTCTACTCTCAATAAGTCAGGATCCCTCTTCCGCCCCAAAATTAACTAAGTGCCTATGCACAGTCCTCTTTAAAAAAAATACAAAGGCGAAAGAAGAGAAAGGCTTCTTGCGCAAAGAGGTGAAGCATGCAACTCCACCAAGGTACTAACCAGGCTCACTGGTAGTGGATAAATGCATGTGTTCCTATGTGACTTCTCCGGGGTACTGTCCAGGCCTGCTGGCAGTGGAGCAACACCAGAGATGAAAACTTATAATCTAAATTTTTTTAACTCGCGAGCCAAACTACCCTTCCCGATTTCGAAACACTGTGATCAAGTTGAAATTAGTTGTTGTGTTTGACTGAGTTGGTGAAAGGTGAACCATGTATGTCCATGGGATAAGTGGGGAAGCTGAAGTAACCCGCACAATGATTCAATAATCCCTGAAATACCAAGGCCCTCTGCTATCAATGAACCAAACAGAGACGCTAGAATTCAACCAGTGTGTCGCCAAGTGTTGTAGCGGCCGCAACACCCTCCAAAATTTTGGCCTGCATCCAATTTCGAAGCCTTCCTTGGGTTTTTTCTTGATGTTTGGAAGCACTTGGGCTTATCCCGTGAAATCGTGTTGAGTCTTTGCACCCTCCTCACTTGATCATTCAATGAACAACTTTTTTCATGTTGGTCACAACGTCACGCTTGCACCCATGTTCTGTTCATGCACAAGGTCCCACTTCATGTGTACAAGTTTTATTCGATATGTAAACATCTGTCGCACTCACACACGAAGTTGTATGCACTATCACGCAAGCATCGTTGTGGTTGTTCAACGACCTATCAGAAGTGTCGTTCTTGTCACTCACACCGTCAATTAGTCACATTGAGTATACGTTGTCTTGATGGTTTGAGGCATCTTGTTGTCGAGTCATGTTGAGTGTGTGTTTTCAAAGTCGCATATGCACAAGTTCACTCACTCACACACTTAGCCATTTTGTTGAAGTTCTAACAACTGGATCACCCTCCAACAGTCGCACCCTCGCTAAGCTGCATTGCATAGTTTCAACCCTCAGTGAACATGTATTGTTGCCTAGAATTGCACAGAACTTGAGGTTGTCTCCCAGGTAGCCTACACTACACAATCCTGGAATCGAATTGACCGACTATCATCCAAAACAGCGCAAAAGTTTCTCAGCAAGCCATCTCAATCTCCGCTACCCACAAGCGAATACACCAACCCTCCAGCTGGTCAACCGGAGAGTTTGACCGGGCAGTGACCTCGGGACACAATCACCCAAAAAATTGCATAAAAGCTACACAGCATGCCTGTTCCGTTGACTAAAGAAATTGCATAGACATGCCGGATAGACACCCTATGTCCTTCATTATCTCTCTCAAAAAATTTCTCAGTTTTTCCAGCTAGTCACCTAGACAACCGAACTGCTGCTCGCCCAGAAAAATGCGTAGTTTTTATGAGCAGTCACCCAGCTACCCAGCATCCAGCTCATCTCAGAAATTGCACAGGGATGTTCAGCAGGCCAACCTCCCAACAATTGCACAGTTTTTTCCAGAAGCACTCTTGCAGCCCGCTGCCATCTCCCTGAAAAAATGCTCATTTTTTCCCAGCAAGCCTCCTGCAACCCACTGCCAGCTCCCTGGAGGAATTGCGTAGTTTTTACTGCCAAGCCCCTCCGCTGCCTGCACTATTTCCCTCAAAAAATTGCGCAGATTTATTGCCAGCTGAGCCAGATCCCGCAGACAATCACTACTGATCCAGATTGTCCATCTTAGTCTCCCAGTGGCTTTTGCGCAATTTTCATCGGTAGTGCCCGAAGCCCGCATCGTGGCTTGAAATCTACCTTGCTCAGTTTCAAGAGCCTTGTCCTCTCTCCTGGTCACCTGCATCCGAAGGAGAAAGATAATGCATCATGGTAGACTAGGATATTTATGGATTTGATGTCGTCTCGTCATGAGTGATTGCAGATATAGGTACATGGATGAGTCATGACACGACGATGAACGAGATGAGTATGGAGAGCACATGTGAGGAGATTTGTTCACAAATGAACGAACGAAGAATGCACACGAGGATATTTTTTCGTGAATGGACAAAGCATGCGAGGAGATTTTTTCACGAATAGACAATTCATGCGAGGAGATATTTTCGCGAACGGAAAATACATGCGAGGATATTTTTTCGCTAACGGACGAACACGTGAAGCATGCCAAAGTACAAGCGAAGGATCGAAGTACACATGTAAAATCAAGCGAACACCAAGAACATCGAAGACTTCACACACCTTGCCATGAAGAGGTGAAGCTATGATACACCAAGAGAACATCCATTACTCAGCGGCACTATAGCTCGACATGGACACCACTAACAACATGAACATACCAACACTATCATGTCGAGTCGTGTCATGAGTTATGTTGTCCACACCACTACTGTGGGCCATACTGTTGTAAATCAATGTAATGTAACATGGAAGTCCAAGAGACCCACATGTAATATGAAGAGTCATGTAAAGTTGAAAAGTCATGAAAGATAAAAAGTAACAAGGGCCAGTTTTACCCTTGGCTATAAATACCCCTCATTTGTACATGAAAAATACTTTTCACCTTGTCTCCTCCCACATATATTTGAGAGTCTGTAATCTTTTCTTTGAGGAGCGAGTAGTGTCTCCAATGCCCCGCTTACGGGGTTAGTGATGTACAATGTATCGATGTGTCTTGGAACTTTTGCTTAATTCATAAGCCTAATAACATGCCAACATGTTTTCACACATGTATTGTAACTATTTGTAGGACTAACTTGGAACACTTGTAATGCATGTTGCTTTAACCTGTGTTAAAGCAATTGAACTATTTCAATTGCTCTAATACATATGTTTATGAAAATGTGTTGTATAAGTTGTTAATGTTGTCGCGCTTGTGTGGGCTGCCTCGTCGGACACTAGACAAAAAATTTCCCATAAACTTGTTATAATGGTTGTCGCACTTGCGCGGATTGCTCAGCTGGGTGTTGTACATGCTATTCCTTCATTGTGTGTTTGTGACTGCCGCATCCATGTGGAATACTCCATTGGAAGCTGCGCATGTCCTGTTGTGTTGTGTGTCTCTAATAGAGTTGGGACTCTTCCCTTTCGACTAGAGACTCACTTCCACCCTCTCCCTCCGCTGTGAAAGAACCTTGACACAAGTAACACTAGCACTCACCAAGCACGCAAACCTCACTGTTCAAAGATAAAGCAGACCACTCTCACGTGATGACAAGCAAGAGCTAAGGCATATCTTTAAGATAATGGAAACTGGGCCATCATACTAGATGGGACTCCTACACCAAATGGTGTGAGGTCTAGTTGGGACTTCATATTGGGGAGATCCCCTGAATGTTGGCGGGTCTAGCACTGTCAACAGAGTCTTAGACCATGACAGAGAGATAGAAAATCATGTTGACTTAGAAGGTTCCAATACTTATCAAGACCCTTTGAAGGATGAAAATGAAGCACATCTCAGATCAAACATGAATAGTTGAAGGCATAGAAACAAAGAGAATAACTTGGCACCGATACATTACAATGAAGTCTCGTATCACAGTAACCAAATTATAGTTTCACAATGTGAACACAAGAGTGTTATTTTTTCTATGTATTTTCGCCACATTATTGGTGGAATTTAATTATGTAATTTTGAAAATTGGAAAATGTAAAATGTGTGGAATCCCAAGGGTCACACATGGAATGTGAAAATTCACTAGGAAGTCCAAGAGTCATGTAGGAGATCAAAAGTCATATGGGAGCTCAAGAGTCATGACGGAGGTCAAGAGTCACATGGGAGGTGAAAGGTCACCCAATTTGTTATAAATAAACCCTCATAACTCAAGCAAAGGAATTTTAGCCTTAGCCTTTCAAGCTTGGCATAGGAGAGAAGATCATTCTTTTGAGGAGAAAGTGGTGGCTTAATGTTCCACTATTGTGGCTAGTGATGCATCATTGTAATTGTGTATCTTAGAACTTTAAATTAATGTTTGGAAGCTCTCAGAACTGACCCACTTTCATGAATGTATTATGAATGTTGTAAGACTATTATTTCATGTTTGTGTTTCATATGTACTAAAGAAAATGAACTATTTCGTTTGATTTGGTATACATATTTGAATTGTGCATCCTTACTTGATTTCATGACTATCCTTACTTTGTGAACTCTTTCACAGGTTAATTTATGATTCTTTCTGTATACATGTGTGTGTCTTTATTAGGATAGTGCTATCACTTTTCTCATAAAGGCTCACTCTATCTTTTCCCGTTCGTGGAATTACCTTATATACATTGCGATTGTGTGCTTTATAGGGCTAACTTAATTTGTTATCTCAAAGTATGTGTGCTACCTTATGTTTTAATTGTAGTAAAAAAAAATCTATAAGAATAAATGGAAACCAGGCCTTTGTTCCATATGGGGACAATGTAAGGTCTAATTCAGACTTCATACTGGGGATAACCCTTACTGTTGGTGGTATCCAACACCGTTAACAATTGAAAACACATCCTTTCTCTTGGACCAAATATGATTATAACGAAAAGGAAGAGGATCAAAGTTTCTTTTTTCTTCGAAGGTTATACTTATAGGCTTGTGATATGATATTGTTGTAGATAGAATTTTTGAGGACACTAAATTAGAGACAACTATGGGATCTGTATGGAAAATGAACCTGTCCAATCATTTTTTTATGTTTCCAAGACCAAGGAGCCTATTTCTCTAGGCGAATTTTCCATTTCTTGGATTTATGTCTATGAAATTATGATCAACCATTATGTTTTCTAGTTTGTCTCTACATGGATCAAGGAGATACACACCACCTCTTTTTTCTTTGCGATCCGTTACCAGATTGATATTTCTTTCAAGTATGGAAAAATGTTTGCTTTCTAAATTTTACTTAAGTGCCAAGGAGTTCCAACATTGCTCCTTGTCTCTGTAGTGGGTTGGGCGATAAATATTGCAAATTGTGAAAGTATTTCCATTTTATTTATTATTGAAATTAGCCTTTACCCAATGCAACTCTCGATGTGTATTTTGTATATCTATGGTTGTATGATTCCATATCTTATATATACCTCCTGATGTGCCTCTAGCACTTATTACTATTCCTTTAAGATCTTTACTGATTTTCTTGATTATAGAGACCATTTCTTCCCCAATATGGGCTCATGAATGAGAAGGACCGTGGGAATTTTTTATCTAACTAGATCTCTTATTACACTTATTTTTGGAGAGGTTTGAAGTCCTATGAAATTCCAAGAGACCATAATAATTATTTACCTTGGGAAGGGGTCGCAAAGCCATTGACTCTCCCTTCTCGGGTCAGAGATTTTTTGTTTCTTTCCCTTTCCCTAAAAATGAGTCCATGGGTTCCTAAATGCCCAATGCAATGTCTTTTTCTGCTGCCTCATCACAAAATTCCTTATTGGACTTTATTCCATATCTCTTTTGTGATCCCTCTGGGGGTTCCACGGTTTCCTTAGCCTTGGTTCTAGTTAAGATGCCAGCAAAGGAGGGAGCTAATTTGTAAGAGGGAATAAGGGGCGAATTAGAAGAAAGAAAAGTATAATCATCATGCGTTGATTCACGGGACCTTGAGGATTTGTCAAGATTTATAGGAGGTTGGAGATTATCTCTTGTTTGATCAAGTACAATAGTTTGGAAATTAGAGCTTGGGTGGGGTGGGGAGGTTTATCCTTTGAAGCCTCCACGTCCTCCTTCTTGGAAGTTAAAGTTTGCTAATCGTTAGGATCAACAAGAGTATTGGCCAGGATTTCAAAAATGTTGCAAGAGCAAAGAATGGAATCTCACGAGGGACTTGAAAGGTTGGTATTAATGGGATGTGAGATAGAAGGTGAAGAATGAGGAGACAAAGGAGAGATACTAGGATGAGATTGCCCATTTGGGATTGGGTTTTTTTCTGGTATTGTTGGTTTTATGTTTGACAGTTTCCCATTGCTCTTATTTGTTTTCTTGAGTTTCTGTTGCTGATTATTTTGGAAATTTATTTGCAAAATGACCATATTTGTTAAATACCTTGCATTTGAAGGGAATATGCTCATAGTCAAGCTGTTGTATATGTGACCAGTTGTCAAATTTGAGATTTATTGCTTCAAGAAGGCCTTTGCCTAAGTCGACCTCCATGCAGATCCTTGCGCATGCATGCATGTTCTCTTTTGGATCGCTCCAATCTATGTATTTTCCAACTGCATTTCCTATTTCTCTTACTTAGTCATCTCCCCAATAATGGAGTGGCATGTGAAGTAGACGAACCCATATCGGGACTGTGCTGGGGATGTCGAAATCTGTATCAAATATTGGGGTCCATCTATTTAAGTAAATACCTCTCAAATCCATGAAGTATGGCCCATTTTTTAAGATTAAATCTCATTATTCCTTAGTTTCGAAGTAGAAGGTGTAAAAATATATTTCACAAAAGCGAACTGATATTTGCACCTTGATTTTGGTGTACTAGTTATGCTCAGTCCACTTGTGTACCAATTTTGTTGAAGGCTAGAGACTAGTGAAATGCCCTACCAGGCCTTGATCAATAAGGGAAATAATTGCCTTACAAGGAGCTGAAGGTGGCAAGTCGATTTTAGGGATGGATTCCAAGCGTTTGACAAATTTTGAGACTATAGGCCGATCGCACGAAGGACTAAGGGAGGATATCAGAGAGAGGAAGTCCACTTCTGTAGGGTAAGGCGTGCGGTGGTGGAGGGGTGTGGGGGATGACATCCCCCAATAGAGGAATCCATAGGGGACATGGGAGTTGGAAGGAAGCAAAAGTAATCAAGGTTCAACGGGATCATTGAGCCGATTAGCTCAAACAATCAAAAAAATCCTTATAAAATTGATATTAATATTTTTGTCAATGCTATTTTTGAATTAAAGTCACAAAATTTCAATAAAGATCACAATGAACTATGTTACATATATATCTCTTCCCACAAATAATCTATGCCAACATATAGTATTCTATGCATGGGTTGATTTTATGCTCAATAAAGCAAATGTTGATTTGTGCAAAGGGAAATTTGACTTAAGAAACCTGTGTTGGAGAGTGTAATTATATATCCGGTTCCAAAGAAGGGCATGTTTCTTTAATTTTCAATAATATATCTACTATTTATTAAAATATTAACTTTGATTCAATCCAATATCTAGTTGAATTTCTCAAGTCTAATTGATCCAGGTGGATATTGGTGGCCACCCGCCTATTCCACTTGGACCCTCACCATTGTTCTGTCAGTTTTTTTTTTTTCAATTACCTTAATTGTAGCAAAGTTTACTATTTTTGGCAGTTTTTCGGGTCCTGAACTTTCGGAGCCATTTTGAGGCCCTAAATGACGGTTTTTTGGCAATATTCCTCTAAGAGATTTCTTTGAAATCACATTTTTAGTTGTAGTCCTCGGTGAGATATTTCAAATGAGGTATCATGTGGGTTAAACGAAGATAATATGACCAAGTTACGACCCTGGGAAGTTGGCTGCCCAACTAACCCCAACGGGGCCCATAAACTCTTGGTGTTACATCTCCTTGGGTTAGGATTTTAGTTGTTTAGGGTTTTCTCTTATTGTTCAATAATAAAAAGGCCCTTGAGCTTCATTGTAACTCAGTTTCAGAGGCATGTAGCCGCCACATCTCTTCTCAGAGATAAGCTACCATCGCCCGAGCTAGTCTCATTTCCATTCTGTTTGTAAGCATATTTCATTATTTGATATTAATGAAAGGAAGTGTTATTTCTGCTACATCTCTGTATTTATGGTTATATCTATAATTTGTTGCATTCCTGTTTAAAATCAAATCAGTGGTATCATAGCGATTTTCTCTTTCTCTGTTTTTCTTTTCATGTCCCCAACAAGGTCGGGATATAAAGGAGTTAGGGCTTGAACTGGTCGAACCTTTGCAAAACCAACCTCGTAAATCCCAATGGCCTCCCATGGGGGAAGAAAAGAAAGATGAGGGAGCAGGATATCCTATCAAAATATTGCTCAAGGAGGCCCTCGAGAAACAAAGGAACACGATGATAGATAACTTTGCCCAGATCCTTCAACGGTTGCCCATTGGCAGTGCATCCGCATCCAACAACCACTCTGGAGGCTCCACACCTTTTAAGGTACAAGTAAACTTTGACATTCCCATATTTGAGGGCCAAATATATGAAAACGCCGTAGATAAATGGTTGAATATGCTAGAAGGATATTTTTTTGTTCATGATTTTTCCAGCCAGGA
The DNA here is from genome assembly GCA_031772625.1 of Pinus tabuliformis. NCBI lineage: Eukaryota > Viridiplantae > Streptophyta > Pinopsida > Pinales > Pinaceae > Pinus > Pinus tabuliformis. Next base: position 294,505,324 of record CM062813.1, read on the forward strand.
AAAGATTACTTTTTCTCTTCTCAAAGTTGTCCCCCACGTCAAGGACTAGAGGGAAACCTATTGTGAGCAGAAGGATGAAAGTACGACCTCACTGTTTTCAGATGATCCCACTTGGAATTCATTCCGGGACGCCATTAAGGTGTAGTACTACCCTGTCGGGAGCTACGAGGACAAATACATAAAGTGGACCACACTGCGACAGGGAAGGGACAAAGATGTGTCAGAGTCTACCAATGCTTTTCATATCCTTCGCACGAAGTTGGGTATCAAGAATTCTGAGAAACATTTGGTACTCAAGTACCGTGGCTGCCTACATAGATACATCCAAGATGAGATGGATTTCTTGGATATCTCCTCACTCAGCACAACGTACCGATACGTCATCAAGATCGAGCAGAAGTTTAAACAGAAGAAGCGAGACTTTGGATCTGCAAATTCAAAGCAAGGGAAAGGTGCCCCCAAACCGCAGAACAAAGGACAAAGCCAAGGTGGGATGAACGAGGACCACCCGCTAAGGCCACAAGCAAAGGAAAACACTACGAAGCCGAAGAGGGACACAAGAAAGTGGTGTGAGTTCCATAAAAGCTCTACCCACAACACAAGTAAGTGTCGGGCCAAGTAGTCACTGGTGGTTGAGCTGAAGGCTTCAAAATAAGATGCATGTTCTGACTCTGAGTCAGAACCTGACAAGGGGAATGATAAAGTGAAGCATATTATTGATGCGGATCCCAACACCACCGTCACCACCACAAAGATCCAGAAGGAGGAACCTGAAGATCCAAAGGAGGAGGAGCATCTCTTCCACTCCCAGATATGGGTAAAGGGTTCCTCGCTATAGTTCATTGTCGACAAAGGCAGCTAAAAGAACCTTATTGCAACAGAGGTTGTGAAGCAGCTGGGCTTACTGACCACAACACACCCACAATTGTACACCATCAGGTGGCTTCACCAAGGACGGGATCTATGCGTGAGCCAACAATGTTACCTTCCATACAACATCAAGCCCTTCATGGATGAGGTATTATGTGACGTTGCTCCCCTTGATGTTTTTGATGTATTATTAGGCCAACCATACTTGTGGAAGCAACATGCTGTGTATGAGTCAAGGCCTCACGATGTAATTGCTACATTGGGAAATAAGTTGTACAGGATACCAAAGGTAGCATCGCTTACCACCATATCTCTAGTTACTACAAAACAATGCAGTAAGCTCATTTCCAAAACCGGGAAATTTGTTTTCTTGATGATACATCCTCAAGGAAAGAAGAAGACGGTGGCCATGACCTCCAAACAGGGAACCTCCGCATGAAAAATACTGATGGAAAAGGTCATGGAGGAGTATGAGGACATCTTCACCTCCCTTGCAGGGGTGCCTTTGCACTGTCAGGTCAAGAACTCCATCGATCTGACACCAGGTGCACTGTTACCCAATGGACCAATCTATCGGTCCTCTATTTTGGAGAATGATGAAATCAAGAGGCAAATTTAGGAGCTTCTGCAGAAAGGTCACATTCGGTCGAGTTCATCACCCTGTGGGAGCCTGATCGTGTTGGTACAAAAGAAGGATGGGACTTAGAGACTCTGTATTGACTATTGGGTGCTGAACAAGATCACTGTCTGGAATAGGTACCCGATCCCACGGATTGATGACCTTCTGGACCAACTCAAGGGGGGAAATATTTCAGCAAGATTGACTTGAAGTCCAGATATCACCAGGTACCAATCGAACCCTCCGATGTGTGGAAGACTGCCTTCAAAGCCAAGGAGGGCCTTTTCGAATGGTTGGTTATGCCTTTTGGGTTGACGAATGCTCTTGCAACCTTCATGAGGCTGATGGATGACATCTTGTGGCCATTCACCAACTCTTTTGTAGTGGTATACTTGGATGACATCCTGATCTTTAGCCAGAGTTGGGGAGAGAACCTCCACCACATCTGACATGTTCTCCTAACACCACGACAACACAAGATGTGTGCCAATTTGGAGAAATTCACTTTTGGCATGACCCAGGTTCAGTATCTTGGATACATTATTGATGAAAGGGGGGTGCATGTGGATCCAGCCAAGATCTAAGTCATTCGAGATTGGCCAGCCCCAACCACTTTGACAAAGCTCCGTAACTTTCTGGGTCTTGCCAATTTCTACCGCAGGTTCGTGTTGGGGTTCTCTCATATCACTTGGACCCTGAGTCAAGTCAACAAAGGAGGAGTGAAAGCAAAATTATTTTGGTCTGAATCTCAGCAGAAGGCATTCGCAGAGTTGAAACATTGCCTCCTTTCTGCACTAGTGATCACATTACCAAACTTGCAACAACCATTTGAGATCGAGGTAGATGCCTCTGACTATGCTATTGGGGCAGTCCTTACTCAACAGGGGCATCTAGTGGAATATCACAGTGAGACACTTTCAGACACAATCTGAAAGTATCCCACTTATGACAAAGATATGTATTCCATTGTGCAGGCCTACCGACAATGGAAGCATTACATTTTGGGGAAGGAAACAATCATCCACACAGACCATCAACCCGAGCAGTTCATACAGATGCAAGGGAAGTTGCAGAATGATTGCCATCAGAAGTGGTCAACATACCTGCAACAGTTCCATTTGAATATCAAGTGCAAGAAGGGCAACACAAATAATGTTACATAATGCCTCAGCGAACCACCGATCATGGTGTTAACCACCATGCTCAACTCTGGTGGGAACAAGACTTCTGATTGGCCACTTCTCTACAAAAGTGACCCATAATTTGGCCACACATACCATACACTCTTGGAGGGTCAGCAAGTTCTAGATTTTCACCTCCAGGATGCTCTATTATGCCACCTGGGACACCTTTGTGTTCCTACAAGTGAGAGTGCGAAGCTGATTTGGGAAGCGCACTATAGTCGGGTCGCTGGGCATTTCAGGGTCGAGAAAACGGTGGCAGTACTGCAGAATTATTTCTATTGGCCGAATCTTCGACAGGATGTCAGGAAGTACATCAGATCCTGCACTGCCTGCATCATTTCCAATTCGACCATCAAGAAGAAAGGTCTCTATACTCTGCTTCCTACCCCTAGTCGACCTTGGGAATCCATCTCTATGGATTACATGTCAGGCCTTCCTTCTACTAAGAATGGAAACGAATGCGTTTTCGTGGTTGTCGACAGATTCTCGAAGATGGCCATTGTGGCGACTTGCAAGAAGAGTACCACAACAAAAGCCACTGCTAAACTCTTCTTTGAATGAGTGTGGGTATGCTTTGGGATCCCACGGTCTATCATCTCAGATCGGGACAATAGGTTCCTTAGTACATTTTGGTCCAATCTTTGGTCAATGCTGGACACCAAGCTCACTAAGTCCACAAATTTCCATCCTCAAACTGATGGCCAGACAGAGGTTGTCATTAGGATGATCGTACACATTCTGCACATGTACAACTCAAAGCATCCACGCACATGGGATGAGAGCCTTCCCTATGTCCAACACAACTACAACTGGTCTCTCCACAGCTTGACTGGCCACAACCCTTTTCAGGTGGGCTTTGGATCCCAATCACTATGTCCCATTGATGTGGCCATACCATTTGCAGTGACTCCGACAGATTCGGGTCATGTCCAGTCCAAAGTCGACAAGGCAAATAGTTTCATTGAGCACATTCAACACATATGTCAACAGGTCCATGACATATTAGACAAAGCCAATGCTAAGTACAAGCAACGACATGATCAAAATCGGGTGCCACAAAAGTTCTAGGTATGCGACAAAATTTGGCTACATTTGCTGAAGGAGCGCCTCGCTGGGCCCCACCGCAAGATTCACCCACTTTGATATGCTCCATACACCATCACCAAGGCTGTGGGAGATAATGGTTTTGAGTTAAACATTCCACCATTCCTTGGCATGCAACTAGTGTTCAATGTGGATCGCCTTCGACCATACTTTCCACCATTACTAGACACATTTGGCATTGTAGAACATCTCACACCAACAGAGTTAAATCCAGACTGTATGGAACAAGCTGCAACAGATTGGATCATGGACACGAAGATCAATAAGACTCGCTAGTAGAAGATCCAACTGTATCGAGTTGTCAAAGCTGGCCAACTCCTGCACCAAGGAAACTGGCTCACTAGGGCCCAAGTTCAATAGAATATTCCTCATCTCATGGAGGAACTCAACCCAATGGAGACCATTGCTTCCTAAGGGGGGAGGAATGATCCAGGTGGATATTGGTGTCCACCCGCCTATTCCACTTGGACCCTCACTATTGTTTTGTCAATTTTTTTATTTTTATTTTTTTATTATATATATATATATTATTTATTTATTTATTTTATTTATTTTTAATTTTAATTTTATTTTTTATTTTATATATATATATATATATATACATTATTTATTTATTATATATATATATATATATTTTAAATTTAAATTTATTTATTTATTTTTAGTTTCCTTGATTGTAGCAAAGTTTACTATTTTTGGCAGTTTTTCAGGTCCTGAACTTCCGGAGCCGTTTTGAGGCCCTAAATGACGTTTTTTGGCAATATTCCTCTAAGTGATTTCTTTGAAATCACATTTTCAGTTGTAGTCCTTGAAGATATATTTCCAATGAGGTATCATGCACATCAGACAGAGATAATATGACCAAGTTACGACCCTGAGAAGTTGGTTGCCCAACTAACCCCAACGGGGCCCATAAAGTCTTGGTGTTACATCTCCTCGGGTTAGGATTTTGGTTGTTTAGGGTTTTCTCTTATTTTTCAATAATAAAAAGGCCCTTGAGCCTCATTGTAACTCAGTTTCAAAGGCATGTAATTGCCACATCTCTTCTCAGAGATAAGATACCATTGCCCGAGCTAGTCTCATTTCCATTCTGTTTGTAAGCATATTTCATTATTTGATATTAATGAAAGGAAGTGTTATTTTTGCTGCATCTTTGTATTTATGGTTATATCTGTAATTTGTTGCATTCCTGTTTAAATTCAGATGACTAAGTGACTTCCATAGGAACCAACAAGGATTACCATCCAATTGAAGAATACATTAGGTAAAAGCATGATGGTTTGCTAGAATACAAGTGCTAAAATATTATATTACTAGATGTATGCAGATTAATTATAAAAGAAGATTATAAGAGATTCCATTCTAATACCTAAATATTAGTTAGAAGAAGAATTGAGTGTAATAAGAACTTTGTGGGCCAATGAATTTGATAATCTTACTAACTTTTTGAAGGAGATTAAATAGTGGTTAATTACCTTTGTAAACAATAATGATGACCACTTGTGTTTTTTTAACAATTACGCTCATAATTAAAAGAAATGGAAGAAGAAATATTTTCACTCAAAATAAAATAGGATATTACAGTTCCACCTATGAAGGACTAAATACAAGATTGACTTAACAGATGTTTAATAGAAATCGTTAATCTTGAATAACTACCAAAGGCAGTTAATGAAGCCTATAATATATACTCCAACACTTGGATGTTGAAAAATGAGAGAGAGATAATTCCGTCCACCCTTCCTTTGCATTTTTTGTGTGTCTTAGTTTCCTATTTAAAACAATTTCCCTTTTTCGTCCCCGTCTTTCATCATCCAACTTTATGAAGTGTACTATTCATTCATAAAGCCAATCTCTAATTGAATTTCTCTCAACTTCCAGGTTATTATACTATTTTATTTGGTCCATAGAATCCCCATCCCATTTCATTTAGGATGAGTGCATTCTTTTTATCATTAAGTATAAGGGATATCGTGTAATGTGATAGACACACACTTTATTCAAACTTGAAATTCATTTTGTACTTTTTTTCTCTCGCAGAGTGTTATTCTAGGAGTTCATGATATTTGTGATTTCAAAGAATTTCTATAAAGAATAAGGTCTGGTGATGTTTTATATGCATCTTGTGATTATGAATGAATGAAACCATTTATAGCTCTCTAAAAATTTAGGTCATTAGTCTTGATTTTTTGTATATCACTATTTCTTGAAATCTGTTTTCCTCATTTTGTGAATGGATGGATGTGATGAAATGAATTTAGTTATTTGTGAGATTACTATTACTTTTCAACTATAATTTATTATTTATTTTGTTTCACTACTTGGTCCACTTATAGGTGTAAATGTGATGACTGTGTCATTTTATTATTTGAATAAATACATTTAAAATTTGAGTGTGAAATAGGAGTACCACTTCTAAAAAAATGTGGAGAGAATTTTAATAATTTCCCATGAGGTTGAATCTTGTCCTTGACAGGTAAAGAGATCAAAAAGTCTATTTTCCCTATTTAAGTGACTTATTTTCACACGCACATAGACACACACACGTACGTTCTATTTGTCATTTAATTCTACTGTAATTTCCTTACTTTTCTTACAATATTTGTGTATATAAGATTCAAGTATCCATTTGATATACTTATATTCTTAAAATATTATAATTTTATTTCATTATTTATAATTATTTTTAGTGTACACACACACGTTCTATTTATCATTTAATTCTACTCTTGCAATATTTGTGTATATAAGATACAAGTATCCATTTGATATACTTATATTCTTAAAATATTATAATTTTATTTCATTATTTATAATTATTTTTAGTATATATATATATATATGTTTTAATCAATTTTATTTTGAAGAAAACTTTAAAATTTATAAAAATTGAAAAATATCAAAATATTTGAATAATACTTAGAAATTCATGAATATGAAGTCTGTATCATTTTCCTAAGGATATGAATTTAGGGTATCATTCTCACTGTAACTTGTTTAGCCTTAGAAGGTTTAAAGTGCACACACACACACGCGCGTTCTATTTATCATTTAATTCTACTCTTACAATATTTGTGTATATAAGATTCAAGTATCCATTTGATATACTTATATTCTTAAAATATTATAATTTTATTTCATTATTTATAATTATTTTTAGTGTGTGTGTGTATATATATATATATATGTTTTAATCAACTTTATTTTGAAGAAAACTTTAAAATTTATAAAAATTGAAAAATATCCAAATATTTGAATAATACTTAGAAATTCATGAATATGAAGTCTGTATCATTTTCCTAAGTATATAAATTTAGGGTATCATTCTCACTTTAACTTGTTTAGCCTTAGAAGGTTTAAAGTGTAGGTTTAAAGTGCGCGCGCGCACACACACACGTGTTCTATTTATCATTTAATTCTACTCTTACAATATTTGTGTATATAAGATTCAAGTATCCATTTGATATACTTGTATTCTTAAAATATTATAATTTTATTTCATTATTTATAATTATTTTTAGTATATATATATATATATATATATATATGTTTTAATCAACTTTATTTTGAAGAAAACTTTAAAATTTATAAAAATTGAAAAATATCAAAATATTTGAATAATACTTAGAAATTCATGAATATGAAGTCTGTATCATTTTCCTAAGGATATAAATTTAGGGTATCATTCTCACTTTAACTTGTTTAGCCTTAGAAGGTTTAAAGTGTTGTGATCAAAATGTTATAGTTTTAGCCTCAACATATTTTTGGCGACCGTACTAGGAGATGGATTGATATCCATTAATTCTTTCTTCTGTAGCTTTGTAATGGAGTTTTCATTTTCCCTTATGAACTCACCTATGCCTTGATAGCTTGACATTTGAATCCAATTTTTTAACCAAAGTAGTATTTATTCTTGTTTTTCTAATTATATCTTGGAGATTGCTACCTCCCTTGAACAATTCATGCATTCTCCAGGAATGCTATTTTTCAAGATATTGAAATTTGAGAACAAAGAGATATTATTTAGAGGCAGATTCATAATCATCCTTCTCATCCTCAAGTTGTATTATGACCATTCGTATTCTTTCTTCATGCATAACTAGAGGTGGATCTCCTAAATTTGATCATTTGGATGAAATTGAAAGGTGGAAAACCATTTTAAAAGATTGTCATAGGAAGCTTTGACAAACTCTTTTTGATTCTATGATAGAAGTCACAAGTTTGTATCAATATTTTTCACCAAGAAAGAATACCATGGATTCTTCTTCCGGCTCAAGCCAAGCTTCTTCCTCTCAAACCTCAATCTCTCAGTTGATTGGGAGCAAATACAACAATTTCAACCCATTTTAATATATAACTAATCCAAAATAAGTTATCCATCAATATGGAAATTTTCATTTTGAAGAAGATGCTAATACAACTTCGTTGTGGGTGTCTTGACCCTTATATCTTAATCCTGTTGGGTTGTGTTATATTCTTTCCATGACTAGCCCACACAGTTAACCGGGGGGTTAGAGAGGGGTGCAGAGCACCCTCTTCGTTGCGCTAATTGTGTAGCGAGGTGGGGTCACTGGGGGTTTGAGGTGTACCCGTAACCCCACTTTATGGGGTCCGACGCAGTGCCCTGGAAAATTTTGGTTTTGGACCCTATGTTAGGTTGGGCGGACCCACCTATGGTTTTGTGCATGATTTTCGCACATGTTTTTTTGGACGCGATGGTTTTCAGTCCATGGTATTGGACGCGATGGTTTTTCGGTCCATGGTATTGGATGCTTCGGCATGTATAAATATGTATTATAACATTGAAAGGAACATAATGAAAAGTCAAGTTGGTAGTCCCGGTTTTGGGATCCAGGGGAAAATCTCTGTGTATATGTGTTTTATGTGTTCTGCTCTCGCATTATTTATTTTCTATGTTTTAGAATTCGTATGCAGGTAATTTCTGTAGGGGTTAAAACCTACATTTGGTATCAGAGCAGATTTGGCTTCAATGGGACGCCTTTGCTGTTGAGGGGTTTCACTCGGGCCTGTGATAGACCCTGTTTAGTGGGAGATATGCGAGATCGATTCTGGTGGTGAAAGAAGATGGCAAGCAATGGAAAGATAGAGATCGAGAAATTTAATGGTCAGAGTTTTGAGTTGTGGAAACTCAAGATGGAGGATCTGTTGGTGGATAAAGACCAGTGGATCGCGATAGATCCAGGTACTAAACCAACGGGAGTGTCTGATGAAGAATGGAAGAAGTTGGATCGGAAGGCAAAGAGCACAATACGATTGTGTGTCTCAGATTCAGTATTGCTGAATGTATCAGGGGAAGCTACAACAAAGGATTTGTGGGACAAGTTAGGGACTTTGTACCAATCAAAGTATCTGGTGAATAAACTGTTCCTGCGGAAAAAGCTATATAACTTGAGGATGAAAGATGGAGACTCGGTGACAGAGCATCTGAATGCATTTAATACTGTGGTAAGTCAGTTAGCATCTGTTGATATTAAAATTTTATATGAAGATAAGTGCATCAATTTGTTGTGTTCTCTACCAGATTCGTGGGATAGTCTGGTTATTGCAATAGGTAGCAATGCAACTGCCTTGCAATTTGATGAAATAGTCTCAGCCTTGCCGACGGAGGAGATGAGATGGAAAAATATGGAGAGCCAAAATGGTGATACCTTGTCTGTACGAGGATGGTCCTAAAACAGAAACAAAAATAAGTCATCGAGTGGGAGATCTAAATATAGAGAGAGATGTAAATCTCCAGGAAAACCTATAAAGGTGGTGTGCTGGAAATGCGGAAAGGAAGGCCACTTCAAAAGGGACTGTAAATCTAAAGCTCCTGACAAAGGAAAGGGATCCGATGAGGATCCTTCTGCAGAGGCGAAAACCACCTCAGATGAAGGTGGAGATGTGTACTTGGCTTCTTCAAGTACACATGTAGATCATGAGGCATGGTTGATTAACTCAGGTGCATCCTTTCACTTCACTCCCCATAGAGAGTGGTCCTGTGAGTATGAGAAATATGATGGTGGTGATGTCTTCTTGGGGGATGAAAAGAAGGCTAGAATCATTGGTCGTGGAAAAGTAAAGTTGAAGCTGCAAGGTGGAAGGGTTAGAACACTTCCGGGTGTTCTGCATATTCCTGCACTAGCCAGAAATCTGATTTCTATTAGTAAGTTGGATGATGCAGGTGTAAAAACAGTGTTTGAGAAGGATACTTGCAAGATGGTTTGGGGAGCACTGGTATTGATGCGGAGAGTTCGGATTGGAACTTTGTACAAGCTGCAAGGTAGCACTGTTGTTGATGGGTGCAACAATTCTGTGGTTCCTAAAAGTGGAGCAGAAAATCTAGTGGTCTCTGGAGAAAAGACCATGCTGTGGCATCAAAGGCTTGGACATATTGGAGAGAAGGGCCTTCGAATACTTTATGGTAAAGGTATGGTAGAAGGTATGAGTAATAGCTCTCTAGATTTTGATTTCTGTGAAAATTGTGTATACGGGAAGCAGAATCGGGTAAGTTTCCCCTCTGGTGGTAAGAGGGAAAAACATATATTATAACTTGTGCACAGTGATGTGTTTGGATCTGTGAAGGTTCCATCACTGGGTAAGTCTATGTACTATGTATCATTTATAGATGACTTCTCAAGGAATACACAAATATATTTCCTTAAGAAGAAATTTGAAGTCTTTGATAGGTTTAAAGAATTTAAGGCTCTAGTGGAAAACCAGATAGAGAAGAAGATAAAGGTGCCGACGACAGATAATGGTGAAGAGTTTTGCAACAAGGAATTTGAAGAAATCTGTAAGGAGTGTGGTATAGCACGGCAGAAGACTACTCCATATACACCTCAGCAAAATGGAGTTGCAGAAAGAATGAACAAGACGTTGATGGAAAGGGCAAGAAGCATGCTCAGTGGTGCCAGGTTAGGATAGGAATTATGGGCAAAGGCGGTGGATATGGCATGTTACTTGGTCAACAGGTCACCTTCATCAGCGTTGGAGGATAAGACTCCACATGAGGTATGGACTGGTAAGAAACCCTCTCTTTCACATCTAAGGGTATTTGGATGTGATGCATATGTACACGTTCCAAAGGAGAAAAGAACAAAGTTGGATAGTAAATCTAAAAAGTGCATCTTTATTGGGTATAAGGATGGTTTAAAGGGTTATAAGCTTTGGAACCTAGTAACAAGGAATGTTATGTACAACCAAGATGTGGTGTTCAGAGAGGTGAAATATGTTATTAAACATGAAGTCCAACCAAAGGAACCTGAGAAGATAGAGTTTGAGATAAAGGAGGAAGAATCAGACTCTACAGAAGAGGAGGAATCAGAAGATGAAGAGCCACAAACTCTGGTTGTGAGAAGATCAGTTCGAGAAAGAAGGCAGCGAGAAAGGTATAGTCCATCTGCTTTCTGTTCAAATTTTGCTTTGTCTGTTACTGATGATGATCCCAGAACTGTGAAGGAAGCAGTGGATTCAGAGGTTGGAAAACTTTGGAAAGAAGCCATGGTTGATGAAATGGCATCTTTGCACAAAAAAGAGGCTTGGGATCTGGTGGAGTTGCCGGCTGGAAGGAAACCCATTGGCAGCAAATGGGTGTTCAAAAAGAAGACAAATGCAGAAGGAAAAGTGGAGAAATACAAAGCTCGGTTGGTAGCAAAAGGTTATTCCCAGGTGCCAGGAATTGATTTTGGTGATATTTTTTCTGCTGTTGCCAAGGTAACTTCTATTAGATTACTTTTATCTGTTGCTGCTGCTTTTGATTTTGAGGTAGAACAAATGGATGTGAAGATAACATTTCTTCACGGGGAGTTGGAAGAGGAAATCTACATGAAGCAACCTGAAGGCTTTGCAGCAAAGGGTAAGAAAGAACTGGTATGCAAGTTAAAGAAGTCTCTATATGGGTTAAAACAGTCACCAAGGATGTGACATAAGAAATTTGATACATTTATACGGGGACTTGGATTCACTAGAAGCAAAGCAGATCACTGTGTGTATTTTAAATTAATTGGTGACTGTGTTATTTATTTGGTCTTGTATGTGGATGATATGTTGTTGGTTGGAAATGACAAAGAAGTTATCCAGGATTTGAAGACCCAATTGTCCTCCAAATTCGACATGAAAGATCTTGGTGCTACAAACTATATTTTGGGCATGGAAATTAAAAGAGATCGGGCAAAGAGGAAGCTTGGTTAAACCAGAGGAAGTATGTCGAGACAATATTGCAGAGGTTTAATATGCAGGATAGTAAACTAGTGAAGGTTCCTATTCTTGTAGGTGTGAGGTTATCTGCTGAACAGTGTCCCAAGACACAAGAAGAGGAAGAGGACATGTCCCGTGTTCCATATGCAAGTGCAGTCGGTAGCCTGATGTATGCAATGGTCTGTACTAGACCAAACATTGCACATGCAGTGGGAGTATTGAGCAGGTTTATGTCAAAACCAGGGAAGGAGCATTGAACAACAGTGAAGCCGATTTTCAGGGATTTGTGTGGCACTAGTGATTATGGTTTGTGCTACCAAGGAAGACCAGGATTGGACAGAGTGTTGGATATTCATGGCTTTGTTGATGCAGACTGGGCTGGAGATCTAGATCAGAGAAGATATACAATTGGGTATGTGTTTAACCTATTTGGAGGTGCAGTCAATTGGATGAGTAAGAAACAATCTGTAGTGGCACTATCAACTACAGAGGCAGAATACATGGCAGCCACTCATGCAAGCAAATAAGCAGTTTGGTTGCAGAGATTTTGTTCAAGTATGGGGTTAGTAAAAGAAGCTATAAGGATAGATTGTGATAGCCAAAGTGCAATTTTCTTGTCAAAGAACCCCGCATATCATTCAAAGACAAAGCACATTGATGTTCAGTATCACTTTGTGAGGGATATGATAGAAGACAAAAAGGTGTTTGTGGTAAAGGTGGACACTTTGAAGAATACTGTAGATGCATTGACAAAATCTGTGAGCTCTGAGAAGTTCTCTTGGTGTAGAGAAACAATGGGCGTTTCAGGGCTGGAAAAATGACTAAGCTCTCTTGTGGCCCCCTATGGAAAGAAAACAACAAGTGGGAGAATGTTGGGTTGTGTTATATTCTTTCCATGACTAGCCCACGTAGTTAACCGGGGGGTTAGAGGGGGGGTGGAGCACCCCCTTCGTTGCGCCGATTGTGTAGCGAGGGGGGGTCACTGGGGGTTTGAGGTGTACCCGTAACCCCACTTTATGGGGTCTGGGGCAGCGCCCCGGAAAATTTTGGTTTTGGACCCTATGTTAGGTTGGGCGGACCCACCTATGGTTTTGTGCATGATTTTCGCACATGTTTTTTTGGACGCGATGGTTTTCGGTCCATGGTATTGGACACGATGGTTTTTCAGTCCATGGTATTGGATGCTTCAACATGTATAAATATGTATTATAACACTGAAAGGAACATGATGAAAAATCAAACCGGTAGTCCCGGTTTTGGGATCCAAGGGAAAATCTTTGTGCATATGTGTTTTATGTGTTCTGCTCTCACATTATTTATTTTCTGTGTTTTAGAATTCGTATGCATGTAATTTCTGTACGGGGTTAAAACCTACAAATCCAACATCTATCCCTCTTCCAAAATTCAATGATCAACCAGATTTTTTAGGCAATGAAACTATTTATATTAATGGCTGTTTGATTGTTTTCTCTAATGCCTATCACAATATTGGTGCTAATGATAATGATACATGTATGCTATTTTTAGTTAATTCATTGGAAGGAAAGGCATCTGTTGAATTATTTTAATTACGTCCTAAAGCTCTTTCTACCTAAGCTAAACTTTGCTATTAGTTTAGATTGACTTATGAAAAACCTTAAAAGGTCCAACATATTTCATGAAAATTTATAACAATTTGGCCTTCAATCAAGGCGATACTATAAAATATTTTAATGTATGTTTCACTAATTTGTATAAATATAATCCTGAGATCATCATAGCTCATAATCAAGTTAATCTCATGCATTACTATAATTCTTTACTCTTTTTTTTGTCATAGATTATAAGTAAACAAACCAAATAATTTAGGGTTAGCCTTACAAACTTTCCTTGATTATGAAGAACATGCCTTGAGCAGAGGTGTTCCTTTGGAAGGTTCAAACAAACATGTTGATTTGACAACTGTTTTACAACTAGCTATGGATATGAAAAACATGTTGGCATTATGTTTTCTTGAGCTGACATTGGTTTGCTGTAGGAGGTTGATCTATGATGAGTTCATGGCTATTTCTGCTATCGTATTGCATTTTTTCTCCAATACACTGCTCAATACTAGAAAATATATTGCTGCTATGTAATGGATGTCATGTATTTATCACATGTATGTATTTTGATGTAAGGGCCATGAAAAGACCCATATTGTAATCATTGTCAAATAGAGTTCTATATGGGCTATTGGGTTCAAGTCATGCCATGCATGTAACCCCATTATTTTGGATGATTTTTGTAAACAAGAGATCATAGAGTCATTAGTCATTGGAGAGGTCATATGTGTTTATGGAAAACTATGTAATTGATTCATAAATCCTTGTATTTACGTATCTCTAGAAGGTCTAGTGTTTGCTCAGGGGGAGCATGGTCAATATGATTGGTTGGTTGTGCATTGGTATGATCTAGTTTCCGTAATTGAATATTGGTATTCAATGATTAAATGGTTGGTTCAATGATTTAGTGATTCAGTTATTCAATGATTCAATTTTTAGTGATCAATGTTTAGTATCTTGTTATTTGGATTGATAATATTGTTGGATGTAGGTCCAGTTTTAAAATTTGATGAAAGGTGGCCTGCTGTTTTGATGGTTTATTGAGGCAGGTGGATCCAATGTTAAAATTCTGAAATGTGGTCCACAAAGGTGCTGAGGGTTGGAGCCTTCAGTAACAGAGTTAGAGCTTCCTTTAGGTAGGAGCCAATAAATTTGATCAGGGGGTTGTAGCTCCCTTCCAATGGGTGCTGTATAACGAGTGGAGGTTATAGCCTCATGTAGGTAGGGGCTTGCGTGCTGGTATGATCCGGACTTAAACAGGAACGCAACAAATTACAGAGATAACCATAAACACAGATATGCAGCGGAAATAATACTTCATTTCATTAATGTAAATTACTGAAATATGCTTACAAACAGTAATGGAAATAAACCACCTAGGGCGATGGTAGCTTATCTCTGAGAAGAGATGTGGTGGCTACATGCCTCTGAGCTGTGTTACAATAAGGCTCGAAGGCCTATTTATTGTTGAGAAACAATGGAAAACCCTTAACATTCCAAAACCTAACCCTAGAAGATGAAACACCAAACTGTGGGCCCCGTTTGGGTAAATTGGGACATCAACTTCCCAGGGTCGTAACTTTGGCATACGATCTTCGTTTGATGTGTACAATAGCTCGTTAGAAAGATCTATCCGAGCACTACCACTTTGGGAAGGGAAACATGGTCCATGGACTCATGTTTCCCCCAGATTTCCCAAAAAATGTCGTTTAGGGCCTCAAAACGGCTCTGGAAGTTCAGGACTCGAAAAACTGCTAGTAATAGTAAGTTGTGCTACAATTAAGGAAACTGAAAATGCTGAGAGAAACAATGGTGGGGGTCCAGGTGGACTTGGTAGGTGGCCACCAATATCCACCTAGATCATTCCTCCCCCCTTAGGAAGCAATGGTCCCCATTGTATTGAGTTCCTCCATGGGATGAGGAAACTTTTGTTGAACTTGGTCCTTGGTGAGCCACTTGCCTTGGTGAAGGAGTTGGCCTGCTTTGACAACTCGATACAATTGGATATTCTGTTGGTGAGTGTTCTTGATCTGTGTGTCCATGATCCGATCAGTTGCAGCTTTTTCCATGAAATCTGGATTTAATTATGTGGGTGTGAGCTGTTCTGCAATGTCAGATGTGTCTAGCAATGGTGGAAAGTATGGCCGAAGGCAGTCCACATTAAAAACTGTGTGCAGGCCAAGGAATGGGGGAATGCTGAGCTCAAATGCATTGTCTCCCACAACCTTAGTAATGGTGTAAGGACCATATCAGAGTGGTCTCAGTTTCCTATAGGCTCCAGTAAGGCGTTCCTTTTGCAAATGCAACCAGACTTTGTTGCCCACCTGAAACTCGTGTGGCACCCGATGTTGATCATGTCACTGCTTGTACTTGGCATTTGATTTCTCCAGAATGTCATGGACCTGCTGGCGAATATGTTGGATGTGCTCAATGAAGCTGGTTGCCTTATCTGTTTCGGACTGGACATGAGCCGAATCTGTGTGAGTAGCTGCAAGTGGCATGGCCACATCAATGGGGCATAGTGGCTGGAATCCCAAGCCCACCTGAAAAGGGCTGTGGCCAGTCGAGCTATGAAGAGCTCGGTTGTAGCTGTGCTGAACATAGGGGAGGCTCTCGTCCCATGTGCGTGGATGCTTTGAGTTGTACATGCGCAGAATGTGTACAATCATCCTATTGACAACCTCTGTCTGGCCATCAGTTTGAGGATGGAAGGCTGTGGACTTAGTGAGTTTGGTGTCCAGCATTGACCAGAGACTGGACCAAAATGTACTAAGGAACTAACTATCCCGATCTAAGATGATAGACTGTGGGATCCCAAAGTGCACCCACACTCGTTCAAAGAAGAGTTTAGCAGTGCCTTCTGTTGTGATATTCTTCTTGCAGGCCGCCATAATAGCCATCTTCGAGAACCTGTCGACGACCACAAAAACACAGTCATTCCCATGCTTAGTGGAAGGAAGGATTGACATGTAATCCATGGAGATGGATTCCCAAGGTCGACTAGGGGTAGGCAACGGGGTATAGAGGCCTTGCTTCTTGATGGTCGGTTTGGCAATGGCACAGACAATACATGATCTGATGTACTTCCAGACATCTTGTCGAAGATTCGGCTAATAGAAATAATTTTGCAGTACTGCCACCATTTTCTCGACCCCGAAATGCCCAACAGCCTGACTGTAGTGTGCTTCCCAAATCATCTTGGCACGCTCGCTTGAAGGAACACAAAGGTGACCCATGTGGCATAACAGGGCATCCTGGAGGTGAAAATCTGGAACATGCCGACCCTCCAAGAGTGTCTGGTATGTGTGGCCGAATTATGGGTCGCTTTTGTAGAGAAGTGGCCAATCAGAAGTCTCGTGCCCACAAGAGTTGAGCACGGTGGTTAACGCCATGATCGGTGGTCGAATGAGGCAATCTGCAACATTATTGGTGCTGCCCTTCTTATACTTGATATTCAAATGGAACTGTTGCAGGTATGTAGACCACTTCTGATGGCGATCATTCTGCAATTTCCCTTGGGTCTGTATGAACTACAGGGGTCGGTGGTCTGTGTGGATGACCGTTTCCTTCCCCAAAATGTAATGCTTCCATTGTCGGCAGGCCTGCATAATGGAATACATCTCTTTATCATAAGTGGGATACTTTCGGACTGTGTCTGAAAGTGTTTCACTGTGATATGCCACTGGATGCCCGTGTTGAGTAAGGACTGCCCCAATAGCATAGTCAGAGGCATCTGTCTCAACCTCAAATGGTTGTTGTAAATCTGGTAATGCGAGCACTGGTGCCGTGCAGAGGCGATCTTTCAACTCTATGAATACCTTCTGTTGAGATTCAGACCAAAAGAATTTTTCTTTCGCTCCTCCCTTGGTGACTTGACTCAAGGGCCAAGTGATATGAGAAAAACCCAACACAAACCTGTGGTAGAAGTTGGCAAGACCTAGAAAGCCGCGGAGCTCTGTCAGAGTGGTTGGAGATGGCCAATCTCGAATGACTTGGATCTTGGCTGGATCCACATGCACTCCCTGTTCATCAATAATGTATCCCATATACTGAACCTGGGTCATGCCAAAAGTGCATTTCTCCAAATTGGCACATAGCTTGTGTTGCCGCAGTGTTTGGAGAACCTGTCGGATGTGGTGGAGGTGCTCTTCCCAACTCTGGCTGAAGATCAGAATATCATCCAAGTATACCACTACAAATGAGTTGGTGAATGGCCGCAAGATGTCATCCATTAGCCTCATGAAGGTTGTAGGAGCATTCGTCAACCCGAAAGGCATAACCAACCATTTGAAAAGGCCCTCCTTGGCTTTGAAGGTAGTCTTCCACACATCAGAGGGTTCGATTGGTACCTGGTGATATCCTGACTTCAGATCGATCTTGCTGAAATATTTTGCCCCCTTTAGTTGGTCCAGGAGGTCATCAATCCGCGAGATCGGGTACCTATTACGGACAGTGATCTTGTTCAGCGCCCGATAGTCAATACAGAGTCTTCAAGTCCCATCCTTCTTCTGTACCAACACGATCGGGCTCCCACAAGGTGATTAACTCTGACGGATGTGAGATTTCTACAGCAGCTCCTGAATCTGCCTCTTGATTTCATCGTTCTCCAGAACGGAGTGTCGATAAATTGGTTCATTGGGTAGCGGCGCACCTGGGGTCAGATCGATGGAGTGCTTGACCTGACAGTGCAGGTACTCCTCCACGACCTTGTCCATTTGTAGTTGTCATGCGGAGGGGCCTTGTCTAGAGGCTGTGGCCACCGTCTTCTTCTTTCTTTGAGGCTGTATCATCAGGAAAACAAATTTCCCGGTTTTGGAAATGAGCTTACTGCATTGTTTTGCAGTAATCAAAGAGATGGCGGTAGGTGGTGCTATCTTTGGTGTCCTGTACAACTTATTTCCCAATGTAATAATAACAACACGGGGCCTTGATTCATACACAACACGTCGATTCCACAACTATGGTTGTCCTAATAATACATCACAAACTTCAAGGGGAGCAATGTCACACAATACCTCATCCGTGAAGGGCTTGATGTTGTGTGGAAGGCGACACTGCTGGCTCACGTGAAAATCCCGTCCTTGGTGAAGCCACCCCATGGTGTACGGTTGTGGATGCGTTGTGGTCGGTAAGCCCAACCACTTCACGACCTCTGCCGAAATGAGGTTCTTTTGGCTCCTGCTATCGACAATGAACTGTAGCGGGGAGCCCTTTACCCACATCTGGGAGTGGAAGAGATGCTCCTCCTCCTCTGGATCTTCGGGTTCATTTTTCTGGATCTTGGTGGTAGCAACAGTGGCGTTGGGATCCGCATCAATGATTTGCTTCCCTTTGTCATTCCCCTTGTCGGGTTCTGACTCAGATTCGGAACATGCATCTGATTCCAAAACCTTTAGCTTAGCCACCGGTGACTGCTTGGCCCGACACTCACTTGTGTTGTGAGTGGAGCTCTTATGGAACTCACACCATTTTCTCGTGTCATTTTTCGGCTTCGTGGCGCTGTTCTTTGCTTGCAACTTTGGTGGGTTGTCTTGGGCTGCCCTGCCTTGGCTTTGTCCTTTGTTCTGTGGTTTAGGGGCACCTTTCCCTTGCTTCAGATTCGCAGATCCAAAGTCTCGCTTCTTTTGTTTAAACTTCTGCTCGACCTTGACAGCATATCGGTATGCTGTGCCGAGCGAGGAGATGTTCAGGAATTCTATTTCTTCCTGGATGTACTTGTGCAGGCAACCGCGGTATTTGAGTATCAAATGCTGCTCTGAATCCTTGATACCCAACTTTTTGCGAAGGGTATGGAAAATATTGGTGAACTCCAGCACGTCTTGGTCCCTTCCTTGCCGCAGCGTGGTCCACTTTATGTATTCATCCTCATAGCTTTTGACAGGGTAGTATTGCTCCTTGATGGCATCCCGGAATGAATTCTAGGTGGGTGCGGCTGAAATTAGTGAGCCGGTATTTTCATCCTTCTGCTCGCAGTAGGTTTCCCACTAGTCCTTGACGTGGGGGGTTGCTTTGAGAAGAGCGAAAACAATCTTTTCCTGACTCGAAAATTCATGAACAGAAAAATAACCCTCTATCAGATTTAACCATTTATCTACGACATTTGCGTCTATCTGACCCTCGAATATGGGGATTTCAAAATTAACTTGTACCTTAAAGGGCATGGCATTTCCAGAGTAGCTGTTGGAAGTTGATGCATCGCTTCTGGGTAGCCGCTGAAGGATCTGGGCAAAGCTGTCCATCATCGCATTCCATTGTCGCTCGAGGGCTTCTTCGAGCAAGATTTTGATAGGATCTCCTGCCCCTTGTCTTTCTTCTCATCCGCCATGGGAGGCCGTCAGGATTTGCGAGGCTGGTCTTGCAAAGGTTCGACTAGTTCAAGCCCTAACTCCTTATATCCCGACCTCGTTGAGGACATGCAAAGAAAAACAGAGAAAAAGCAGACCGCTCTGATACCACTAATCCGGACTTAAACAGGAACGCAAAAAATTACAGAGATAACCATAAACACAGATATGCAGTGGAAATAATACTTCATTTCATTAATGTAAAATACTGAAATATGCTTACAAATAGTAATGGAAATAAACTAGCTAGGGCAATGGTAGCTTATCTCTGAGAAGAGATGTGGTGGCTACATGCCTCTGAACTGTGTTACAATGAGGCTCGAAGGCCTATTTATTGTTGAGAAACAATGGAAAACCCTTAACATTCCAAAACCTAACCCTAGAAGATGAAACGCCAAACTGTGGGCCCCGTTTGGGTAAATTGGTACATCAACTTCCCGAGGTTGTAACTTTGGCATACGATCTTCGTTTGATGCGTACAATAGCTCGTTAGAAAGATCTATCCAAGAACTACCACTTTGGGAAGGGCAAAATTGGTCCATTGACCCATGTTGCCCCCAAATTTCCAAAAAAATGTCGTTTAGGGCCTCAAAACGGCTCTGAAAGTTCAGGACCTGAAAAAATGCTAAAAATAGTAAGTTGTGCCACAATTAAGGAAACTAAAAATGTTAAGAGAAACAATGGTGGGGGTCCATGTGGACTTGGAAGGTGGCCAGCAATATCCACCTGCATCATGGTAAGAGTCTGCACCAATACAAAATTGTAAGAAGATTTTCTTTATAATAAAAGAAGAAGAGAAAGACAACACCAACAATGGTTTTATCCCACATTACGTTTCCACCTAAAATCTTGGTGTTCATATGTGTTGATGTCTTTCTTATGTGTTATGGTTTATCTTCTCTTTACTTCTCATGGTTACTTCTTAATGAATGACTAATGAAATAACAATGCAATGGTTAAGTTAAACAATTGATGGAAATTGTGGAAAATTGATAATCTGCACATACACGACTTTCATTCACTAAAGGCGCATACAAACATGAGTTGTGTGAATAATAATAGCATACACTTCTCTAAATTTTAAATTGAAGATTAAGTAAAATAAAAATACTGATTCACACGCCCCCTCTAAGTATTTTTCCTAACAAAACAAAATAATATCTTTTGAGAAAATGGGGGTTACTCAACCAAACCAAGAGAGCTTTGCATAGACCATGATTCGTAATTAGACCTCAAATTTCTAGGCCAAGGCTATTCTTTCCCTAGCTTGGTGTAATTTTTGTGAGGGAAATCATGAAGAAAGAAATGCTTGAGAGACGAATTTTAGGAAAAATCATCTCTATTATTGCCACCTTAGATTGGGAACCCGAGGATTATGTTATGTTGGTTGGTACTAGAAATTATTCTTATTAATAAGAAGAAAGTGGTTCCTAAAATACTATTTTTTCTCATAATTCTTCTAGTTCAACAACTCAAGAATTTGATTTGTGAAACACCACTAGTTCAACTAACCAACTTAGTAATACTATTCAATAGTTTAGAGTTATTCCATTATTTTCTTCCAATACTTTTCAAAAGTGTAATATCTTGAAATACATGGATACTATTAATGTATATATTACTCTTTTATATATGGCCACTGTTCCAGAATAGAAAAAACAACTAAAAACAACTTTCAGAGGGTAAGCATATGCTATCACTTGTTTGATTGGTAATAAATATGAAGAAAAATATTTTGAAAATAAAGTCCTGGATGTAATTCCTTGCAAAAATTTAGTTAGGAATCCTCCTTTCTATGTTTTGATGAAGATCATGGAAAAAATTGCACATTTAAATTTTCATATAGATGATACTTGGCCTTGAGAATGCTATTAATTTAGGATGCCAAAATCTAAACATGTTTGGTGATTTTGAATTAGTTGTAAATTTGATAAAGATACATATAGGATATTTGTATTTTATTTCAAATTTATTATTTTTCAATATTGCTTATGTACATAGGGAGATGAATTGTATGGCTAACCAGTTAGATTTACATAGCTCATCCAGAATAAAAAAAAAAAAAAAAAAAAAAAAAAAAAAAAAGAAAAAAATTACTCCCTGAAAGAATAGAGTGCACACTCATCTCCTTATATCACCTACATATACCTAACAATGTGGAGGATTGGAAAGTATTTTTTGATAATGAGAGCATCTATGCTTTTTTAAAACATAATTCTTTAAATAAATATGAAATCGTATCTATTGATAATAACAAATTTCCTAAAGGGTTGACACCCCTTGAAGGTTATTTTTTCAGTAGTGATGTCTGTAATCATGAAAATCATACAAAGGAGGATTCCATAAGAAATCATTTGTACATGATCCCAGTGAACATTGGGATTGAAGAGGAAACTAAAATTTTAAAGATAAGAGCCTAGTGTTTGGAATAAGAAAAACAAAAATTCATGGATTTGTTTTGTGAATTTCATGATGCCTTTGCATGGTCCTATGCCGCACTGTGCGTTTTTTATCTACACATAGTTCAACATGTTATTCCTGTCAAGGAAAATACTAAATGATTAGGCAAAGACAAAGATCAATTAACTTTGTGCTTGAAGATACCACCCAAAAGGAAGTAAAAAAGATGCTTACATCCCATATTATTTTTCTTGTGAAATACTCAAAATGTGTTTCCAATATAGTCCTAATTAAGAAAAAGAATGGGGGAATCAGACTATGCATTTACTTTTGTGCCCTTAACAAGGCAAGCGTGAAGGATAATTTTCCACTTCTAAATATGGAGTTGGTTCTCCTACAAGTGGTGGTGTCTAAAATGATGTCGTTCATTGATGGTTCCTAAGGTTATACCCAAATACACCTCAAGATAAATGAGATATATAAAAACTATGTTTACCACTTGATTGGGCACCTTCCCATATGAACGCATGCCATTTTTCTTAATTAATTCAAGTTCTACGTTTTAGAGAGCTATGCAGATATGTTTTGATGAATTTATAAAAATTATGATATAAACCTATCTTGTTTATTTAACGGGATATTCCAAGATCCAAGAAGATCATTTTGATCATTGTAGACATGTATTTCTATGTTGCCGAAAGTATGGCATGTCTATAAATCCACCAAAGTCTTTTTTGTGTGTATCATTAGGAAAAATGCCTGGTCATGTAATCTTCAATTATGGCATCAACATTGAACCAAAAAGAGTGAAAGCTATCCAAAATCTCCCAATTCCTTCTTCAAAGAAAGGAATTCAACCTTTATGGGAAATACTAAATTTTTTAAGAAACCAAAATTTATCCCTGATTTTTCTAGGATGGTCAAACCAAACCATAATTTGTTGAAAAAAGACTAAATATTTTCTTGGACTCTAGAAATTAAATAGGTATTTGTTGAAAATAAAGTCCTCGATGTAATTCCTTGCAAAAATTTAGTTAGGAATCCTCCTTTGTATGTTTTGATGAAGATCATGGAAAAAATTGCACATTTAAATTATCATATAAATGATGCCAAATTTATGTCCAAGATCATTATAGAAGAACTTGGTATGTGTTGTACCAATTAAAATTCAAAGTATGTTGACTTAAAACTACCAACAATAATATACCCTTGGTGAAATTAAAGATGTGACTCTTGTGCTCATCCTGAGGTACACATGACATGCAACATACAAGTGATTGATATATTTGTAAGTAATTATTCACTCATTCATGGTTGAGATTGGAAAGATTTGAAAAGAGGATTTATGTCCATGGATATGAATCATGTCTCTTCCCAAGGTAGATAAGAACATTATAGCTTTTCATGGAAGCTACATTTGTATGCATATTGAGAGTATGCCACAACTCCATGTTGACTTCATGAAATACAATATTTGAGTTTATTTAATCTTTTTTATAGGAAGATGATTTTGTTACATTGCCTCTTATTGGCCATGATGATCGGATTTGGCACATGGATTTTAATGGTGCATGTCTAAATGAAGGAAAATGTGTAGGGTTTGTGTTATACTCTCCTTTTGCAAAAATTCATAATTTCTCATATAATTTAGAATTTGCTTGCACAAATAACATAGTAGAATTTGAAGTTCTCCTACCTGGCCTTGAGAATGCTATTAATTTAGGATGCCAACATCAAAACACATGTTTGGTGATTTTGAATTAGCTGTAAATTTGGTAAAGAAGATAAATAATCCTTCCAACAAATTCTTGAAAAGATACATATAGGATATTCGTATTATTTTTCAATATTGCTTATGTGCACAAGGAGATGAATTGTATGGCTAACCAGTTAGATTTACATAGCTCATCCAAAAAAAAAAAAAAAAAAAAGAAAGAAAGAAAGAAAGAAAGAAAGAAAGAAAAGTTACTCCCTGAAAGAATAGAGTGCACACTCATCTCCTTATATCACCTACATATACCTAACAATGTGGAGGATTGGCAAGTCTTTTTTGATAATGAGAGCATCTATGCTTTTTTAAAACATAATTCTTTAAATAAATATGAAATCGTATCTATTGATGATAACAAATTTCCTAAAGGGTTGACACCCCTTGAAGGTTATTTTTTTAGTAGTGATGTCTGTAATCATGAAAATCCTACAAAGGAGGATTCCATAAGAAATCATTTGTACGTGATCCCAGTGAACATTGGGAAAGAGGAAACAAAAATAAAAAAGATAAGAGCCTAGTGTTTGGAATAAGAAAAACAAAAATTCATGGATTTTTTTGTGAATTTCATGATGCCTTTGCATGGTCCTATGCCGCATTGTGTGTTTTTGATCTATGCATAGTTCAACATGCTATTCCTGTCAAGGAAAATACTAAATGATCAGGCAAAGACAAAGATCAATTAACTTTGTGCTTGAAGCTACCACCCAAAAGGAAGTAAAAAATATTCTTACATCCCATATTATTTTTCTTGTGAAATACTCAAAATGTGTTTCCAATATAGTCCTAATTAAGAAAAAGAATGGGGGAATCAAACTATGTGTTGACTTTCGTGCCCTTAACAAGGCAAGCGTGAAGGATAATTTTCCAATTCTAAATATGGAGTTGATTCTCCCACAAGTGGTGGTGTCTAAAATGATGTCGTTCATTGTTGGTTCCTAAGGTTATACCCAAATACACCTCAAGATAAATGAGATATATAAAACCTATGTTTACCACTTGATTGGGCACCTTCCCATATGAACACATGCCTTTTTTCTTAATTAATGCAAGTTCTACGTTTTAGAGCTATGCAGATATCTTTTGATGAATTTATAAAAATTATCATATAAATCTATCATTTTTATTTAACGAGATATTCCAAGATCCAAGAAGATCATTTTGATCATTGTAGACATGTATTTTTACGTTGCTGAAAGTATGGCATGTCTATAAATCCACCAAAGTCTTTTTTTGTGTGTATCATTAGGAAAAATGCCTGGTCATGTAATATTCATTTATGGCATCAACATTAATCCAAAAAGAGTGAGAGCTATCCACAATATCCCAATTCCTTCTTCAAAGGAAGGAATTCAACTTTTATGGGAAATACTAAATTTTTTTAGAAACCAAAATTCATCCCTGATTTTTCTAGGATGGTCAAACCAAACCATAATTTGTTGAAAAAAGACTAAATATTTGCTTGGACTCTAGAAATTAAATAGGTATTTGTTGAAAATAAAGTCCTTGATGTAATTCCTTGCAAAAATTTAGTTAGGAATCCTCCTTTCTATGTTTTGATGAAGATCATGGAAAAAATTGCACATTTAAATTGTCATATAGATGATGCCAAATTTATGTCCAAGATCATTATGGAAGAACTTGGTATGTCTTGTACCAATTAAAATTCAAAGTATGTTGGCTTAAAACTACCAACAACAATCTACCCTTGGTGAAATTAAAGATGTGTCTCTTGTGCTCATCCTGAGGTACACATGACATGCAACATACAAGTGATTGATATATTTGTAAGTAATTTTTCACTCATTCATGGTTTAGATTGGCAAGATTTGAAAAGAGGATTTATGTCCATGGATATGTATCACGTCTCTTCCCAAGGTAGATAAGAACATTATAGCTTTTCATGGAAGCTACATTTGTATGCATATTGAGAGTATGCCACAACCCCATGTTGACTTCATGAAATAAGATATTTCGGTTTATTTAATCTTTTTTATAGGAAGATGATTTTGTTACATTGCCTCTTATTGGCCATGATGATTAGATTTGGCACATGAATTTTAATGGTGCATGTCTAAATGAAGGAAAATGTGTAGGGTTTGTGTTATACTCTTGCGAAAATTCATAATTTCTCATATAATTTAGAATTTGCTTACACAAATAACAAAGTAGAATTTTAAGTTATCCTACTTGGCCTTGAGAATGCTATTAATTTAGGATTCCAACATCTAAACGTGTTTGGTGATTTTGAATTAGTTGTAAATTTGGTAAAGAAGATAAATAATCCTTCCAACAAATTCTTGAAAAGATACATATAGGATATTTGTATTTTATTTCAAATTTATTATTTTTCAATATTGCTTATGTGCATAGGAGATGAATTGTATGGCTAACCAGTTAGATTTACATAGCTCATCCAAAAAAAGAAAAAGAAAAAAAGAAAAGAAAAGAAAAGTTACTCCCTGAAAGAATAGAGTGCACACTCATCTCCTTATATCACCTACATATACCTAACAATGTGGAGGATTGGCAAGACTTTTTTGATAATGAGAGCATCTATGCTTTTTTAAAACACAATCCTTTAAATAAATATGAAATTGTATCTATTGATGATAACAAATTTACTGAAGGGTTGACACCCCTTTAAGGTGTGTTTTTTTTTTTTCATTAGTGATGTCTGTAATCATGAAAATCCTACAAAGGAGGATTCCATAAGAAATCATTTGTACATGATCCCAGTGAACATTGGGATTGAAGAGGAAACTAAAATTTTAAAGATAAGAGCCTAGTGTTTGGAATATTCAAGGATTTTTTTGTGAATTTCATGATGCCTTTGCATGGTCCTATGCCACATTGTGCATTTTTTATCTACGCATAGTTCAACATGTTATTCCTGTCAAGGAAAATACTAAATGATTAGGCAAATACAAAGATCAATTAACTTTGTGCTTGAAGATACCACCCAAAAGGAAGTAGAAAATATGCTTACATCCCATATTATTTTTCTTGTGAAATACTCAAAATGTGTTTCCAATATAGTCCTAATTAAGAAAAATAATGGGGGAATCAGAATATGCATTGACTTTCATGCCCTTAACAAGGCAAGCGTGAAGGATAATTTTCCACTTCTAAATATGGAGTTGATTCTCCCACAATTGGTGGTGTCTAAAATGGTGTCGTTCATTGATGTTTCCTAAGATTATACCCAAATACACCTCAAGATAAATGAGATATATAAAACCTATGTTTACCACTTGATTGGGCACCTTCCCATATGAACGCATGCCTTTTTTCTTAATTAATGCAAGTTCTACGTTTTAGAGCTATGCAGATATCTTTTGATGAATTTATAAAAATTATCATATAAATCTATCTTGTTTATTTAACGAGATATTCCAAGATCCAAGAAGATCATTTTGATCATTGTAGACATGTATTTTTACGCTGCCGAAAGTATGGCATGTCTATAAATCCACCAAAGTCTTTTTTTTTGTGTATCATTAGGAAAAATGTCTGGTCATGTAATATTCAATTATGGCATCAACATTAATCCAAAAAGAGTGAGAGCTATCAAGAATCTCCCAATTCCTTCTTCAAAGGAAGGAATTCAACCTTTATGGGAAATACTAAATTTTTAAAGAAACCAAAATTCATCCCTGATTTTTCTAGGATGGTCAAACCAAACCACAATTTGTTGAAAAAAGACTAAATATTTGCTTGGACTCTAGAGATTAAATAGGTATTTGTTGAAATAAAAAATACCATTGTTTCACCCCATGTCTTGGTAAAACTAGTTTTTTTTTGAGATATTTTATTATTTATACAAATTGTAACATACCCAGTCCCCTTAGGTCTTGCTAAGGGTTTGTGGTACCAAACTCTTTTCATTCACCAATACCATTATTAGCTCTGATACTGCATAGTAACACCCGCACCATACTTGACCCCAAGAGTCGAATTAAGGATATGTGATTGTAAAATGTTTCCTTTCATTACTAAGATGAAATCTCATTTTTAAGGAATCCATCTCCTTCTACTTGTCGAGAGCTTTCTGGTGATACAAATTATATCAAAATCTGAGTTGGAATCACTAAGTTATGACCATTTGAAGTTTTCGTGCTTGATGCCATGTTAGTGTGTCCATACAATTAAAATACAATAAATTTTATGGCACGCCAAGTCCATGTGTCACCATGGGGGTGGTGTTGAGACAACAACATGGCCTCTTGGCCTTGCTATGCCATATGTTATCCCTAATTAAATTACTATACACATAATTATACAAATGGGTTCTTGGATTAACTTTAATTATTTACATAATATAATTTATATTTATATTTATATATAAGCATATTAATATTCCAAATAATAAAAGTAAATCTATATGGCATGCCAATCTTATATTATAAATCAACCCATGTGCACATAAAACTCATAACTCATGTGTGAACAAAACCCACATGATAGATTCTAAAGTGCCAATGGTTTCATCGATTAATGGTGAAATCTAGAATTTACTCATTGTATAGGCTGCAACATTTCCCTGATTGTTGATGGGAAAAAGTTCCACCGTTTTTTCCATTTTTGATATGGTAAAAAATCTAACCTTTTCACTAATCGCTGATCATATTTCCAAAGAACCAATGGAAAATTCAAAGTTTTGATGAAATCTTTAGCCATTGGTGAATTTATAATTTTTACATTTGAGAACTTTATGAATTCTCCTAATTGCCAATGGCTTGATCAGGCTCCAATAAAATCTAAAGTTTGCATGGTAAAAACTTCATAAATTCTACCAACCTTTGATGAGGAATATTTATCAAAGCTCTATAATCAATCTAGGAAGATTTGCAATAAATTTTGGAGAAATTAAATTCCATAAAAAATTTATCTAAATTTCGTGAAAACCCATCCTTTGCATTTAAGCTCTATAATTTTGGTGGTGGATAAAATATTTACCGAAAGTGTATGAACTATATTATATGCAAACCATTTCATGTAATTTAGATAAATATTCATAAATAATTCATAGTATATAAAATGCATAAATGAATTTTCACTTCTAGAAATGAAATGATTACAAAAATTTATCATATTTAGGTTGGTAAATAAAATTCTTACTAGCCATTATTGGAACCCTAAAATTCATGCAATATCTTCTTAAGAGCATATGAAGTCATATTATCTTAAGAATTGAGCAGAAGAAAAAGTGAGATAAAATATGGTAGAAAAGGCCTAAGCATCTCAACACATTATATTGATCTCAAAATATGAATTTGTATTCCATTCTAGATCTAGATCTTATTGAAAACTCATTAGTGGATCATGGCAACACCTCATCAAAGATAAGAATTATAACCCATGACAATGATGTAACAGACCCCAATTATTAAAATTTAAAACTTATAAATATAACTAAATTTAATATAAGGAATGACAATATAAAAAACCTTGATATGTAATTTCTTTGTTACGTTCTCATTGTTCTATTTAAGCCCCAACTCTTTAATATGATCGATGGAGATGGGGTCCTTGAAATTCCTCTTCATTCTATCATTTTAAACTTCTTTTCTGATATCACTATCATTTTCTTCTCATTAAGATATTTCCAATGATATAAATTTCATCCAATTTTGAGCTATGGACACACAGTTACAGTTCTCAAGTGTTTCACTATCTTATGCCACATCAGTAGAATTACAACTCACATGTGCTAGCTCGGAGTCCTGTCACCACTAAAATATGCCATATCATGCAATACATGACTAATGTGTGGCAATTCTTATGTCCATGTGTCATCATTGCATTTCTCTACCTCTGCAAGACAGACACATCACTCATCCATGCACATATGGATTTGGGAAAATCCTAAGAGCATGACTTTCCAAAAAGTTAGATTACCATATATTCACTATGGTCAACAAGTGAAATATTCAGTATTTAGATATGGGGAAATTTTCTAAGATTATTATTTCAAAAATATTTATTTCTAGATTCTTGTTAGAAGACGAGAATTTTGTTCTAGATTATGTCAGTCACATCCAGATCCAGAAAAAATATTAAATAACCATTTTTAAAAATGCTGATTTTTTGGAACTGAAGTCCAATTCATCACCTCCACATCGTACGTACCATGTAGTGCCACATAATCCACCATGACATCTCTTTAGTACTACAATTCCATGTAAGCACACCGTGTTAGTAAGCCACATTAGGATCATCAAACCATATCCAAACTACCACATTATTAGTGGCACATCTTTAACCATGTCATCTACTTTGGGTTACATGGCTCGACATGTCCTACCATGCTAGCATCCATATCCAAGATTTTCATAAAGACATAGTTTGAGTAAATTTTAGATTCTAGACTTCTGAATCTGTCAACATAGAACTTCAAGATGTCTGATTTCTATCAATAGATGGGAAGAACTATGGAACCAAACACAATTAACAATCAAATATAAATTTGACCGAGTTTTCACTTTTTTAGAGGTTGCAAAAAAATCATCTGATTTTGAAAAGTGTTGATTCATAATACACCTTTTTTTTGAGCATATTTATGAGACTTTAAATTCCTTATTGCATTTTTTTAAAATGTTAGTGATTTTCATGCCAAGTTTGAAAAGTGTTGATGCAACATCAACCCCTTTAAATTTTTTGATATATTAAGTATGGATATTTTTTTTTTAAATATTGGTATTTTTCATGCATATTTTGAAAGTAGCATCGACCTTTTTTTTGGGCATATTTCTGATGCTTTAAATTTTCTTACGTCGTAAGTATTAACTTTTTTTTAAATGTTGATTATTTAACCATTTTTTCAAGTTGTTTTATTCTTCTTGTTTTTCTTCCTAAGATGTTTGTTTTTTAAGGGTTTTCCAAACTTGTGTTTTTTGTTTTTCTTTGCAATGTTTTTTTATAATGATTTTTGCAAAGTTTAAATAAATAAAAAAATTAATATTTTGAAGTTAAGATTTTTTTTGTTATATATATTTATGTAACGTTAATTAGTACTTCAATGCACATAAATAATTGTCACTAAAAAATAACAATTTTAAACATTCGACAAAAAATGCACATTTTGCATCTAGATATAATTAAAAAATATGTATTTCGAGATTTTTTCGCTAAAAATCACTTGTTATATATATATATATATATATATATATATATATATATATATATATATATATATATATATATATATATATATATATATATATATATATATATATATAAATGAAAAATGCAACAATTTTTTTGGAAAAACAACAAATTTTATGATTTTTATATCCAAAAATAATGACATTTTCTTTTTCCAAAAAAGAAAGATTCACATAAAATTAAGTATAAAAAAAGGTTAATTGTTTTTTTTCAAAGGTAGGTAACTCTATCATAACTCACTTGTTAAACCAAGAGGACAAAAAAAATAAAATTAAAACATACAATTTTTTTTTTGGTCAAGTAAGAGTGGAGCCTTCAATTAACCGCAAGAAAGATTACATATGTTACATGTCTTTACAAGTATAAAGACCAGCAAGGGGCAAACCCGTTGATGATTAACCATCAACAAAACCCGAAACAAAAACTCGAAACCTTACACATAAATCTTACACAAAAACCTCGCCCATCATCCAACCCGGTGGCTATTTGATAAGACCCCAGTGATCCAACAGTCCTTAAAGAAGTCGCTTCGAGGACTTGCGCGACCCTTACTGCTTTACGGAGCCGACAGAGAAAATAAACTGTCAATGACTAAAACTTCGGGTCCGTTCTTGGACTTAATCTCCTCCCATGTTGAAACCCAATATCCTTTTGATCAAGATCCCATAAGATCCGTTGGTCATTAATGATATCGCCTCGGCAACATGCGCCCCTTTTACTCGGTTCACGGATCCAATGAGGATTATAAACCGCTGATCTATAAATCCTCGGGTTCACTTGAAGACTTAACCTTCGATCTATTTCCAACCCAATGGCCATTCGATGACGGAGGCCATCAAAATCTGTGATCGTCGACCTTTCAACAAGCCCACTATTTACTAAGTACCCCTCCCCTGTAATTAGCTCTGATTTAAGCATTCTATGTGGGATCAACGATTATGATTGACTTCTCCTTCCACTTTCTCTTGCTTCCACTAGTCTTCCTTCTGTTTGTTCCTCATGGTCTGGAAGTGCTCCATGTCTTTGGTCGCCTGTCTTTGACAATCATCACACAATTTCCCCGAGGGTGTCGAATCCCAAGCATGCCTACTATAACTTTCCTTGCAAAGCACTCCTTCATTCGCTAGACGATTAGCTAGCATATTGGCTTTTCTTCACACATGAACGAAGCTGATCGTTCTCAGGGTTCGCAAGTGGGAATGAATATGCTGAAAGACCTGCAAAAGCCGCCAATGTTTTGAAACTTTTCCAGGTGCCGTTCCATTACATATCTTCTTGGCCGCATTAATTACCAATTCAAAGTCTGCTTCAATGATGGCATTGTGTAGATTTGACTCGATCAGTATTTCCAGGCATTGCTCTAAGGCCATGAGCTCTGCCATGTTATTAGTGGCAGTCCCCAAATGACTATGAAAGATATCCTTTATACGCCCCTGCTCATCTCTGATGACCCCGCCAAATCCAACCATCCCTGGGTTTCCCTTAGAGGCTCCATCTATATTGATTTTCAAGAAACCATGAGGAGGAGGTTGCCATAAGTCTTTACCAGCAGTTATCTGGCTCACACCCTTGTTTATGCTCTAGGGAACTAGAATATGGAGACCCAACTGCAGCAGTATGCGAGCATCCTGGGTAGAGTAGGGTTCTCAGGAGGTCTCCACAAAAGGGCTCCAACAGTGTCTTTGAGCTGTCGTAATATTTGTGCAATAATGTTCTGGGTTGAGCCAGTTTTGTTCTTGAAAATACTGCCATTGGGTTCTTTCTAGATATCCCAGATTATAAAGCCTAGAACCAGAGTCCAAGCTTTGTTGATGATTTCATTGCCTGAGAAGTCTTTTCTCCAATTCTTTAAAGTGTTGGTGATACTAAGTCTGTCCCTGTCAGTTTGCCTGAAGACTGAGGCCACCCAATCCCACAAGGTAGAGGTGAATGGGCAAAGGTTGAGTAAGTGTTCCATCGTCTCCTCTTGTAAACCACATAGATGGAATTTGGATGGACCAACAAAACCCCTTTTTAGAAGATTTGCCCAAGTTATAATTTTCTTTTGTTGAACCAACCACATAAACAACTTTATTTTCATCCAATGCGGGTGCTGCCAAAGGTCCTTCCATATCTTATCAGGGTTTTGATAGTCAAACCCTAGGGCCAATCGTTTAGCTTCTTTGAGGTTAAAGTTACCTTTTGTGTTTCTTCCCCATCTCAGTTGGTTAGATGAGGATGATACCAAAATTTTCCTCTGTTCCAAGTCCAGAGCAAGAGAGCCTGCCCGGGCCTTCAAAGGGCTCTCTTCACTATAGCCCAGATCCTTCCATATTCTCCATTTATCATTTTTCCTTGCCTGATCCCAAAGTCACTTACCATACATAACCTATGTTGTTAGTGTCATTCTTGAGAGTGGTTAGTTCTTCCCTAAACAAGTTTGGTTCCTGCTGCCAGTTATCCTCCCAAAATCTTGCCAGGTTCCCAGCTCGGATCTCCCAGAAGCTATGCTGCTGGACAATGGCTCTATTTTCCCAAGAAAGATTCCAAATGTGGGAACCCTTGACAAGCCCAGACATTCGGATATGATCCCTCTCCTGCCAATTATTTTCATATTTTTGTTTCCAAAGCTTGGCCCAAGGGGTTGCTGATTCCTTAAGCCACCTCCACCAAGGTTTTTCCCCCGAAACTCTATTGAGGGTTTCAGGGTCATGAAGCCCCAAACCACCATGGGCCTTAGGTTTTCAGAACTTGTCCCAAGCTACCAAAGCCCACTTCTTTTTCTCTTTCCCTTTTCCCCAAAGAAAATCTCTTTGAATATTCCTGATATGTTGCATAACTCCTTTAGGACCAGAAAGAGCTAACAACATGAAAATGGGTATGGCCTGTAGGAAAACCTTTGTAAGCACAAGACGTCCTGCCAAATTCAAAGACCTGCAAGTCCATTTCCTGATCTTGTCCTGAAGTTTGTTAATTACTGCCTCCCACACACCCTTGCTCAAAGGTTTGTCTGTAAGAGGCATTCCAAGGTATTTAGAAGGTAACTGATCTCTTTGAAACCTGAGAATTCTGGTGAGGTTCCTCTTAATAGCAATGTCAGTGTTAAAAAAGAAAACCTTTAATTTGTCAAGGCTTACCTCTGTACCAAAAGCCATAGAAAATTCGTTCAAGATTTGTTTGAAAGCTTTGGCTTCCTTGACCATGGGAGTACCCTGCAGCATAGTGTCATCCACAAATTGTTGATGAGTCGAAGCAACACCATCTATGGTTAGTTTCAGTCCCTGAATTCTTCCTTTAACATTTTCCATTTTGATCGCTCTGCCTAGCCCTTCCATCATGAGCACAAAGAGGAAGGGGGAGAGTGGATCTCCTTGTCTGAGACCTCTAGAAGGCATAAAAGTTCTGAAGGGCGAGCCATTAAGCAAGATTGAAAAACTAGTCGTGGATACAAGGGCCATAACCCATCTAATCCAGTTGTGGTCGAAACCATAAGCTCTTAGCATTTCCCTGATGTAAGACCAACTTAGCTTATCATAAGCTTTCGCTAGGTCAAGCTGTATGATCATACTAGCTTTCTTAATGCTTTTAAGAGAGTGTACCACCTCGTGAGCTTGTATGATGTTATTGAGAATCTGTCTTCCTTCCACATAACCAATTTTCTCCTCTGAGACAAGAGATGGAAGAAGGGGCTTGAGTTTGTTAGCGATCACTTTGGAAATAATTTTGTACACCACATTACATAAAGCTATGGGTCTGAATCTGTCCAGTGTCATAGCTTTTTCCTGCTTTGGAATCAAAGCTATGAAAGAGGCATTGAGAGCCTTCAAGATCATTTTGGATCTTCTTGAGTTTTCCACAACATCAAGGATGTCTTGTTTGACTGTTTTCCAACATGCTTTGAGGAAGTCCACATTTAAACCATTCTGGGCTAGGAGCTTTCCCATTTTGCATCTCATTGATAACTTCACTGACCTCATCTTCAAACACTGGTCTGTTAAAATTGTGATTGTCTTCCCTGGTTACAAGCTTGGGAATGTACTTTGTGAAATTGTTAATGAACCGTGATCTATCGAGGAGAGGCTCCTCTGCTATGCTAAGGAAGTGTTGAACTAGGACAGATTCCATTTCTTTGTGGGAGATGAGCTCTTTCCCTTGAACATCTCTAAGTTTTGAAATTTTGTTATGTGACCTGTGATCCAAAGTTGATTTATGAAAAAACTTCGTGTTTCTTTCCCCTTCTCTGATCCACTACACCCTCGATTTTTGTCTCCAGAAAATCTCCTCTTGCATGCACCTATCTTCCCATTCCTTCTGAAGAGAATTGGCTTGAGTTTTCCTTTCCTCGGTAAAACTATCTGTGATGATGATCTAATTAATCCCCTGGAGTTTCTATTCAACTTCTCTTCTAGCTTTAAAAATATTACCACACTCTTTTTTGTTCCAATATTTAAGTTTGGATTTGATATGTTTAAGTCTTTGTTGCAGCATGAACAATTTAGTGCCTTGAATGGGTATATCTTCCATCCACCATTTGTCAATATTGCTGGTGAAGTCAGAGTGAGAGAGCCAGACATTTTCAAACCTAAAAAGTCTGTTCCTTGGTGTACCCATAAAAGTGGCTTCAAGCTAGACAGGCTAGTGGTCTGAGCCTCCAAAGGGAAGGATTAAAGCTGACATGTCAAGGCCTGTGAGAAGGAGGTTCTCTGAGATTATGAATCTATCTAGTTTAGAGGCAACTTGAGAAGCCCCTCCCCTCTTATTGTTCCAGGTGAAAGTGGCATTTATTGTTTCAGTATCCACTAGACCCATGTTATTTAAGAAGTTCTGAAAGGCAATGGAGTCTCTGCCTAGTATTCTGGTGCCACCTTTTTTCTCTGTAAGATATTTAATCATATTGAAATCCCTTGCCAGAATCCAGGGCATATCAGGATATCTCTCTCTCAGCTCCTCAAGGGACGTGAGAAGCTTGAGTTTGTCTTCTAGTTTTTGAGGACCATACATTTTTGTAAGCATGTAGATCTCTTTATCACCCAAAGGTTGAATCACTAGTGATAGATAGTTCCTGGACGCTTCAGCATCCAACATTCCAAGTTTCTGGGGATCCCAAAGCGTAAGAATCCCCCCGCCAAGTTATCTGCATTAACCTCTAGATACTCATACTTGATTAACTATTTTCTATGTATTTCTTTGATCTTGCCCATCGAACACTTTGTTTCTTGAATAAAAACCATATCTGATTTTTCTTCTTTTATTCTACTGCTAAGATTTCTTTGTTTCATTTTACTTCCTAGACCCCTAATGTTCCAGGTTGTAAGCTTCATTAAGAAAGGTTTGTAAAGGAGTAACTGGTGAGATCTTTCATCTTACCTAAGTTAATCATGAGTTTCCCACATTCGGTCAACAACTCATTCTGTCTTTTCCTTCCTCTTTTCCTACCCAGGTTCTTGGAAGGGTGCCCCGATGTTTCCTCCATTGTTTTCATCCCTCTATTCTCCTGGCTATCATGGTTTCTTTTGACTCCAGAACCTTTCGATTGGGATCTCTAGAGGAAGAGCTATTGAACCCTGTCAAACTCCTCTTTTCGCAGGGAGTCAACCCCTTTGGTAATTCCCTGCTCCAGAAACTTTTCTAGATCTAAATTCTCCGTCTCTAGAATCTCCTGCAGTTCATGGTCCTCCGTTCCTGCCTCACTTGGGGTCATCTCATGGTCCCTACTGAGCTCCATAATTCTCGGTATATCATCCTTTTGCTGGATGTTCTCTGGTATATCCTCCATGCTAGCATCCTTTTCTTCTCAGTGGGATTAGTCTCCGATTCCTGGTTTGCCCCGTTGTTTCGACTTCTTCTTCTAAGATCTTGAAACTATTGTGGCTCAGTGTCCCATCCTTGTTGATTTTCTTTTGGTACCGCTTTCCTCCTTTCCCTTTACCCCCCACCTTAGTGAAACCCTCGGGATCTTTGCCTGTGGTGGTTTTCGTGTTGCTCTCCAGTTTGTTTGATGGGAAGTCTTTGTATAGGTTCCCATGTTCATGGCACTTATGACACCTAAATGGAACATGTTCATAGTCCACGCCTGTACCCATTCTTCATCATACACTTATAAAATGATCTTGTCCAGAAGTGCCCCAGATAAGTCCATTTCCACACAAATCCGGGGTAAGGAAGTGTATTTGCTTCTTAGAGTCGCTTCTGATATCTTTATAAAATGCCCTAGCTTGTTGCCTATAGCCTTTAGAGACTCCGACAACCAATAATCTAAAGGAAGGGAGTAAAGTCTTATCCATACTAGTACCGAAGTGAACATTTCTCGTTCTGGGACAAAATTCATCACCCATGGTCGCATGTAAAGGCCTGCAGCAGTGTAAAAATAGGGTCCTCCCTCGAACACTCTGTCTTTATCCTCTAAGCTTGTGAACCACCGTAAAGAAGCCCTTGGACCCAAGGTGAAGGCTTATTTCACCCATTGGTTTCCAATGGTTCCTTATCCATGAGTGAAAAGCCTTCTCCGTCGACCAAATCCCCATAAATTTGCATATAACTGCATGTTCTACCATGTGATCTCTGTGCACTTGTATCGCTGGGTCACTTAAAACTACTTGAGGAATAATGGTTCGACTTGGGTTTACAGACCCCTGTCGCACTAATAAGTGCAACTTTTTGACTGCTACCCCTGTCCTCTTCTCCCTGCTATCTTCCTCGTGATTCTCTTCTTGTCCGTGAGGTCTGATATTTCCTGTGTTAATATCCTCGGTTGTCACTTCCGTTGGTTTCTTGAAGCGATGCTGACCAGCTCCCTTGCTTTTGTTCGCAACTACTTGACTGTAGGAGGGAGAAGAACTCCCTCCTCCGCGTCCCGCCATGGTTACTAGCGTCCAAACCCTAACTCAAACCCTAGTTCAGATTACAGAGCCACCGCCGACATGGCACAAGAATTCTCCAAAAAATTCAAAACGTACAATTAAAAAGACAATAAAATAAAAAAAACAAATAAAAAACATAAAAATACAATAAAATTGAAAAAAACATTAAAAAAAGCACATAAATAACAATAAAAAGAACATTAAGAAAAAGTCAACTGTTGTCCTGGGGGAACTTGATTATATATATATATATGTATATGTTTTTTTTTTTTGTTTGTTTTTTTAACATAATATTTATTATGATCTAAATAAATTTTTTTATTTAGATTTTTTAAAAACTATTTTTAATTTGTTTATATTTTAATTATCTAATTTGCTTTTATTTATTTTTGTTAAAATTTGTTTTTTAGATATATTTATTTTAGAGAACAGTCTTTTGGATTAATCACATAGTAAGGTTTGGGTTGACGTTTCAAACCAACTAATGTGGTTCATCCTTAGGACAAGGTGAGAAACCACACGATCTGAGAGAATAAATAGCAGGGATGCATCAAGATTCAAGGTAAGCCGTTCAAAACTAGCTGTTGAGAAAAAAAAAATTAAGTTAGAAAATAACTGTTATATGTTAATTAAATATTTAATATTGAAATTGTAACTTATTTATCCAATTAAATAATAATATAATCTAAGATTAATTAATTAATATAATATCATAAGTTAGGGTTGATTTATTCAAGGTAAGTTAGGTAGAAGACTAGCCATTATCTTTAATGGATTAGTTAATAATAATTAATATATTTATCAATAATAATATTTTCTAAGCATAATTTATAATATTGATAGTTAGGTTTGACCTATTAATGAGAATACAACTAGCTGTTATAATCAATTAGTTAATAATATAATTAAAAATAATTTATATAATAATCATAGGTTGAGATTGGTTATTAGGTAGGGAATTAGTTTATAATAGTATTAAAACTAATTTATTTAAAAAGTAAAATCATAATGTAACACTATTAGTTAGGGTTGATGTGCTAAAAAAAAAAAAAACTAGTCGTTATCAAGATGTAGTAAATTGATAGTGAATAATTTATATAATTATTATGTAATAAATTAATTAACAAATTTTATAATATTATGACATAAAATAATTATTTATGTAATATTATTAGTTAGGGTTGAGGTGAAAAAATAAAAAAAATTCTAGTCGTTATACTATAAAAAATGAATAATTTACATAATTATTATGTAATAAAATAAATAACAGATTTTATAATACTATGACCTAAAATAATTACACAAAATACTATTAGCTGGGAGTGACCTAAGGTGAGTTCTATGAACAAACTTGTGGTGTTGCAACAGGCTCCCCTCTCTCCCCATTGTTGCAAACCTGTTTATGGAAGATTTTGAGACAAGGGCCCTTGCATCCGCCAAATTTCGTCCTAAAAAATGGAAGAGGTTTGTTGATGACACTTGTGTCATCTGGCCTCATGGACGTGAAAAGCTAGATCTGTTCCTCAACCACCTGAATTCTCTTTCAGATTCCATCAAGTTCACTATGGAGGTTGAGGAGAATGGTTGCCTTCCCTTTCTCGATATTCTTCTTTCTAGGAGGGATGATGGTTCCATTTGTCACCAAGTTTTTCAAAAGAAGACTCACACGGAACAATACCTCCATGCTAGCTCTCATCATTTCCTAGCTCAGAAATTCAGGGTTCTCAACACTCTCGCCACCCGTGCTCTAATAATCTCTGATGACCACCTTGATCAGGAGAAGGCTCATCTTCTTGAGGTTTTTGAAAACAATGGGTACAACAGACCCCTAAGCCTCAAGGCCTTTCACAAGGCCAACAAAGAACCTAGGGTTAAACTCGATGTTGCTGATCATATTCCTAAGGTTTATCTCCCGTACATCCAAGGGACCACGGATAGGATAGCCCATATTCTTAAGAAGACTAATGTTTTTTCCTCTTTAAAGCCTCTCAATACCATTAAAAATTCTCTTAGATCGGTCAAGGACCCTATAGACCCTAAAGACTCAAAAGGGGTCTACCTCGTTCCCTGCTCCTGTGGTATCCCCTACATTGGAGAAACAGGAAGATCTATTAAGTAGAGGATCAATGAACATGCTGCTGACATCAGACACAATCGCTCCTGCACCTCGGCTCTTGCAGAACATGCTGAGAAATCAAAACACCATGTCTGCATTGAGGAATCCAAGGTCATTGCTAAGATTGATCACTTCCACCACATGAAGCTAAGGGAAGCGATTGAGATTGAGAGGCATGCCAAAAACCTCAACAGGGATGATGGCTGGAAATTAAGTAGGAGTTGGATTCCAGCTCTCACTTCTTAACTCCACCGCCCTTTCTTCACCCTTATCTTTTTCACGCTGACGAGATTCCCTTTACCCGATCTTTTCTTTCCTCCATTTTTAAGGAATATTATCCTGTGCTTGGCAGTGTGATCCTAATATTCTTTTATTAGGTCACTCCCAACTAATAGTATTTTGTGTAATTATTTTAGGTCATAGTATTATAAAATTTGTTAATTATTTTATTACATAATAATTATAATAATTATTCATTTTTGATAGTATAATGGCTAGATTTTTTTTTAATCACCTCAACCTTAACTAATAATTTATGTATTCATTACATAAATAATTATTTTATGTCATAATATTATAAATTTTTTTAATTAATTTATTACATAATAATTATATAAATTATTCACTTTTGATAGTATTTACTACATCTTGATAACTACTAGTTTTTTTTTTTTAGAGCACATGAATCCTAACTAATAATGTTACATTATGATTTTATTTTTAAATAAATTAGTTTTAATACTATTATAAACTAATTCCGTACCTAATAACCAATCTCAACCTATGATTATTATATAAATTATTTTTAATTACATTATTACCTAATTGATTATAACATCTAGTTTTATTCTCATTAATAGGTCAAACCTGACTATCAATATTATAAATTATGCTTAGAAAATATTATTATTGATAAATATATTAATTATTATTTTAAAATTATTATTAACTAATCCATTAAAGATAACGACTAGTCTTCTACTAACTTACCTTGAACAAATAAACCCTAACTTATGATATTATATTAATTAATTAATCTTAGATTATTATTATTATTTAACTGGATAAATAAGTTACAATTTAAATATTAAATATTTAATTAACATATAACAATTATTTTACCGGATGCGGGTGCATTAATAACGTGTTTAATGCCATTGTATGCGACTTGGGCAGCTGGCATTCCACTTAGCTGGCTCTGGCGGTTCGAGGTATGTGAGTTACAGGGATTAATGGATCATCGGGCTTGAGGTCTGCAGGCAAGTGATTTTAGTATGGCACGCATTCATCACAGCATATTTGCTTCGGGTTCTCAGGTATTGGCATTTTGGTTTCCTCTATTGTTTATGCCCTCAGCGCCCCTGCACAGCTCAGAGAATTTGGAAGCCCCCCTGGCTTCATAACTGGTCTCAATCTGCCTGCTTCAGGTATATGGTTATGGTTTTCTCCGCGGTGTCGGTGTATTGAGTTGGTCTTTTCCGTCTGCGTCCGGTCTACTGTTTTCGTATTGCCCGATTGTAAGGTGTATTGATTCGGTCTTTTCTGAAAGTGTCTGGTTCGTGCATTGGGTTTCTTCAGTCTTTGCTTGGTCTTTTCATCTGGTCTATTCAATTTATTGCGAGCTCTGCATTTGGGTCTTCTGTACAGAGGTCTGGTCCTTAAATTGGGTTCAATTAGCCTGTGTCTGGCCGCTTCACCCTCACCTTCAGTCTCCCTGCTCCTTCAATCCGCATATTCATACTGTAATGGCCTGTCGTCGCGGCATCCCAGGCGTGGTAGTAATTCAGGGTCCCGTGGAGGTTCTCAGGGTTCATGGTGCTCTGTCCTCAACGCATAACTCGTTAGCCTCTGCCTTCCATCCTCTCCGCCCTCTAACCATTCTAGACCCACCCTGAACAACTCATTTCAAACGACCCGGTTCAAGTTCAGAAGCAGGCTTAATAAGCCTCTCATCTCAGCCACTATAACTGTTATCTTCTCGGAGGAGGAAGATGAGCTCACAAGCTTGGATGAAACCTCCAGGGAGCAGTCTCAATCTCAAAATTCTAGTGATTTTCAGGGTAGCTTGGCTGGAGTTGTCCTCAATGACTCTGCTGTGCTGCACGAGGAGGGCCAACAGGAAGACTTTCAACCTCAGCCAGCTTCACCTCAAGAGAAAATTATTGCTTGTGAGCCAGCGAGCCTCTCTGGAAGTGTTCTGAACCTTGTTCTTCCTCCAGATGGCAGTATGATGGAAGCTGAAGACAATGTGATGGTAACCTGGGTAAGCTCCCCCAACCAGGAAAATGAGAACGCTATAGGCTCTCCACGCAGGTTTAATTACTCTTGGCTTCAGCGACATGACAGCAAGTTATCTTATGATTTCTGGTTTTGGTCTGAAATTCCCAATATGCATGGCTTCTTTTCTTATCAGCATGAATTTTACAGTCTCCGACATAATTTTGGTTTTCAATCTTCTTGTAATAGTGACTGTAAAGGACAACATTTTTGTAAAAGATCAGCTTCTCTGAAGCTTCGATCTTATATAGCTCAGTTTTAGTTTTGGGTCTCTCAAGCTTACCATAATTCTCACTTCTATGATTCTCATTTTTGTAAAAGGAAGGCAATGTGCTACCTGCAACAGTATTTTTGGTAGAGGGCAGGCTACAGCCCTCAGAGGTTCAAACTCTTTGTAAATATTTTTTTTCCCTTTATCTTAATAGAATAGTCTTTATACAAAAAAAAAAAAAAAAAACAAATATAACAATTATTTTCTAACTTAATAATTTTTTTTTTCTCAACGACTAGTTTTGAACGGCTTACTCTGAACCTTGATGCATCCCTGCTATTTATTCTCTCAGATTGTGTGGTTTCTCACTTTTTCATGAGGATTAACCACATTAGTTGGTTTGAAACGTCGACCCAATCCTTACTATGTGATTAATCCGAAGGTCTCTCTACATTATGGATCACAAAAGTCTTAGATCTAACATATATTTATTTTGTTTTTCATTTATTTTATTTTATTTTTTTTAATTTTAATTTTACCTTTTAGTTCAATTTTTATTATTATTTTTTATGAGGTTTATTTTGTTTCATTTATTTTATTATTATTATTTTTTTTTAATTTTAATTTTACTTTTTAGTTTTAATTTTTAGTTTAATTTTTTTATTATTTTTTTATGAGTTTTGTTTTTTTGTTGTTTTGTTTTATTTTTATTTATTTTTGTTAGAATTATAGTTTTAATTTTTTCAATCTTTTAATTTTTGTTTTGTTTTGTATTTTCCATTTTTTTTTATTTATTTATCTATTTATTTATTATTTTGTTTTATTTTTATTTTTTTCTGTGGGGTACGTGTCGATCTTCGGCTAGCAACCTGACCCCATTATGTGTCAATTTAATAGTTTATTTTAAAGTTTTCGTTATAATGGATCAAGTCCACCCCTACAGTCTGTCAATTTCATGGTTGATTTTTAAATTTTCATTGCAATGGGTCGAGTTCCCCTACAATGCGTGTCAATTTGATGGTTGATTTTTAAATTTTTGTTACAATGTGACAAGTTATCTTAGGCTAGGATTTTAAAATAGTTATACATTTAACATTTAAAAAATAAATTACTCTTGGTATAATGACTCTTTCATTCAAGTGTTCATTT
The DNA here is from genome assembly GCA_031772625.1 of Pinus tabuliformis. Lineage (NCBI taxonomy): Eukaryota > Viridiplantae > Streptophyta > Pinopsida > Pinales > Pinaceae > Pinus > Pinus tabuliformis. Next base: position 294,549,154 of record CM062813.1, read on the forward strand.
TTAAAGTTTTTTTTAGTTATATAATTTTTCCATAATGCCATGGTTGCAATATGTTGAAAACTTAGATTTTTTGTAGTCGTGATATTTGGTTTTAATTCCATGGTTGAAAAATTGTCAAATTTTAAGGTTTTTTCAGGTCATGATATTTTATTTTTAATGTTATAGTTGAAAAGAGTTATAAGTATTTTATTTTTAACGACATGACTAAAAATTGTTGGAATTTTAAGGCTTTTCAGAGATGTGATATTTTATTTTTAATACCATGTCCATTTTTTTGTAATTTTAAGGTTTTTCAGTGTCATGATATTTGATCTTTAACGCCATTGCTAAAAAATATTGAAAATTTACCTCATAAAGAAAAAAACGTTGTTTCAACATCAACACTTTTCGTTTTCAGGGTGTTTTTTCATGTTTAAAAATTGATTTTCATTGCCATTTTTAAAAAATGTTGAAAATTTACCTTGAAAAAGAAAAACGTCTTTACAACATACACAATTTTCATTTTTGGGTTGTTTTTTCATGTTTTTTTTGCTAGAGTTCTCGTTTTGAGGTCACAATTCCTATTTGATTGATAACTTTGTTACTAAGGGAGAATATTTTTTTTGCTAGATTCTAGATATCTAGATTCCAAGGGTGATTTTCTATATTCTTGATCTTCATCCCTTTTCCTAAATCATTTAATGGATGTCAACTAATGAACACACCTTCATCAAATGAAGATATTGGTATTTAGACCACTAGCCACCAAGAGGACTATAAATGTATTTGATGGCTTAGGGTTGGTTTGGTTAAAGGATCCCCAGGCCACCGAGAAAGCTAAAAGCTAAAGAAGGGTCTTTGATGACCTAAGGCTAATCCCATTAATAAATCTCCACACTTAAGTCCCCCTTTGATCTTGGTCATGACACCCACCATCCCACGTGACCAAGGAATGAGTATAAAAACCTCAATTCCCAAAATTTCCAAAATTACTCACAGAACTTAAGGTTAAATTGTGACATTAGAAAATTGATATGACTTGACATAATTCAAAAGAATTACAAGCTATAATCAAGTAATTAAAAAAAAAAAAAAAACCCTTATATTTCCATGATGAAAATATACATTTGGACCAAAAAAAAATTGACCACTAACTCCTTTACTCTATACAATTTGCTCATGACGCTATACTATATAGTTTGGACCAAAAAAAAATTGACCACTAACTCCTTTACTCTGACTAGACTGAAATCCACAAAATCCAAAACCATTGTTTTCTACAGTCTATCTGCTTGTCAAACAACAACCTTTCAGTTCTAAACATAATTTATTAATGTTACAAAGTGAGTTTACATGCAAAGTTTGTCAAACTTGTCTCATGATTTTAACGGACTTTGCTAATGACTTGTTTGTAGATACCCAAAATTCCAAAAACTAAAATATAATTAAGAACAACATCCACTAATCATTATTACAATTTGTGCATTGAGAAATCACTAAAGATCTCACAGCCTAAAGTGGACATATCTTTATATGTATAATATATATATATAACTAGCATATATCCATCTTAACTCTGGATCTACCAAGTGCCGAGAGGGATCAAATCTCTCAATATGCAAACATTGTTTTGTGTGTAAAACTTGAGGGAATGTTTTCACCTATAGAAATTTGATTTCTCGCGGCTCTTAGTAAATTTGGTGTTAAGAAGGAACTATGTTGGGTTTGAGAAGCACATTAAGAAAATATCTTAACAATAATTAAAAATAAATAAATGTTTTCATTTGTTTAATATAATATATACATAATTGACATTTAAATATTTTTAAAGCAACACAACTTATAGCTTGTTGACTTAAATGTAAAAATACACAAAAAGTATTTGTAGTAATAACTTATTATATATATAAAATGTATAAGTGATATTGAATGTTACAATTAGGACCCACATATATACCTAGGCATGTGTCCTTTCGTGACTGGGCATGTCTAAAAGACATGCCTTTTCACTTAACTTAATTACTATTTAACAAATCATCATAACATTATTTATTATATATATTTATTTAAGTTTATTTTATTTTATACAATTTATGTTCGTAACACTGCCCCTTCCTTCAGAAACTTTGTCCTCAAAGTTTTATTGCCGATAATTTTCTTTATCTTGGCATTGATCGTCTCGGCATGTATAATTTTTTTCAATGATACCCTTGGAATTGGGGTTTATCCATTATATATATATATATTAAATATTTTATAAATTAATTAATTAACTTATAGAGATGTATATTAATTAATTAACGGTGTATTGAGTCCGCTATATATGTAGCCCACAACGTATCCACTATATATATACCGAGCCAACGACGTATACACTATTTACGTTCTCGGTGTATTTGACCATGAACCCTCAGGTGCATCGACCACTACCATATATCTACACCAAACCATTTATGAAACAATGTATGAACCGACGCCGGATCCACCTCATGTTCGTTGACCCTTGGATCGACTATGATGCTTGGCGACAGAGGAGACAATAGAGTTTTTTGAGTGTGGTTCTGTCGGGACAACGAGGGCGTGGACAACACAGCGGATGACAACTTGATAGACGACAACGAATGTGGCATTGTGCGATGATGGAGGGAATTACGTATATGACTATTGTCATCCAACATTTGTAGGATTTATTGATAATTTTCAAATTATC